>VZSG01000166.1:320194-355493 GCA_013398315.1 Nothoprocta pentlandii | reverse complement strand
GGGGGGTGACTCCGAAAAGCGTCACGGGTCGGGGGGGCCCCGCTTCTCCTCCCCACCCCGCTTCCTAGCAGTCTGGTTGCTTCTCCTCCTCCCCTGCCGAGGCTCTCCCGGGAACGGCCCCGGCTCCCCGGGCAAGGCGGGAGCCCGCGGGCGCTCCCCGCTCGTGCACGGAGCCCTTCCCGGGCGAGCGCGGCGGGAGCTGCCGGCGGGGCCGGACCCCCCCTGCTCCCGGGCCTCTCTCCGCGCCCGGCCCGGCCCGGCCCGCGGGTCTTTGTCCCGCTCCTCGCGGCTGCGATTCCGCCCCTCGGACATCTCCTGCAGGACGGTGCTGGCAGCCCAGTAAGCAGCTTTCCCGGGGTCTCTACAGGGGCTCGTGGGCTCTCCAATTGGGGAAAAATTTGAGGGGGGCAAAGTCAGCCTCGTCAGAGAGCGGGAGAAGGGATGCGCAGCAGGGAAACGTCAGTCGGAGATGGCTGCAGCGGTGCTGGCCGGAGCCCACGTGAGCAGATTCATGCAGTACTTGAACCTCCTTAGATACCAACGTCTGGTTTACACAAACCTGCGGCTGAGATGAATGGGATGTTTAGAGCAGCCTCAGAGTGCAAGGCAGAGGGGAGGTCCAGAATCCCATGCCCGATGGAGCAAGAAGCCTTTTCAAAGATGCCCTTGGCAGCACGACAGCAGCTGGGCCCCGGCCGCGCTGCTGGGAATCCACGCGGGCAGCGCTGGAGCTGCCTCCTGCAAGGAGCAGCGTTAGGTGCCTCCTTCCTTTTCCCCCTCCTTTGCTCCATCCCTAACCAGGCGCTTGGTGCTGTCCCGCAGAGCAGCAGACACAGCTACACATGCATTTCCCATACAGGGGAACACGGATCTACCTGGCTTCCAAGGCAGGTTGTATCCAGCCATCCCAGGAAAACTCCACCATGGTGGGACATTCTTTTGGATGCTGTAATAGGGCTTCAATCCCTTTAACATTAAGAAAAAAAAATTATACTATAACCATAGCTCTTTTTTATTCCTTTATTATGCAGAACATAGAATATATTTGAATGGATTTTTTTCCAAGCATTTTTTTTCCTCCTTTTTATTTTAACATGCATTGTTACCTTTTTAAAGCCAATGTACCATCTTTATCTTTTCCCTGCCCACAGAGCAGCCAAACTTCATGTTAATTCTGAGTGTAAAAAAAATTAGACATCTGGCATAAAATATCTTTTTTGGGGGGGAGCCCATTTAAAAATTTTATCTAAAATGTTTTATCTACAAAAAAATCCAATATATATGTACATTATAGCAACACAGAGGCATAGGAACACAGTGCAATTTAAGACGAAGTGCTGTGACTTGGTGACAATCCCGCGCAGGGCCTGTGGAAATGTGGGCCACCATTGGCTTCGGGGCATTAGCCTAAAGCCTCAGGCTCCAACGTTACTCTGACCTCCCTCTCTCAAAACTGCTCCCAAGTTAAGGCTGCATTTAACTTCACACACCATTAGGGGGTAGCAGACTGTCTGAACAGGATGCGCTTTGGCAGAACAAAATAAATAAATAAAAAGCACTGGGGTGTCGGGGGGTGTCTGGCGCACGGGTGGTTCTGGGGCTGCCCCAAGCCCCGGCCCCTCACGCGAGCCCTGCTCATGGCTGCTGGGGACGGCAGCGTGGGGCTCCCGCTGCTCCCGCTTCCCTGCGCACGGTTCTCCCGCTCCGGGCGGCCTGGCGGCGGGATCCGCATCCCGGCTGCGCAGGGATGCAGGGACCTGCTCCATTCCTGGCGTTCACACACACCCGCCTCCTGCTCGTCAAAGGGCGGGCAGCCAGGGGCAAGCACAACGCGAGCTGAACGTCACCCTCCCAAAACAGCAGCACGTGTTGCTGAGCACAGAGCAGCCGTGGGTCAAAATCCACTGCATTCTGCAGGGCCAGTTTTCATTTCAGTTCTTCACACCAAGAGTCACAGTTTAAGGCCTTCAACACGCACCACACAGTCCTCTCTCCCTCCTTCCCAGCCCCACTCGGGGATGTAAACAGAGCAGCTCCAATCTCTGCACTGAACGCTTCCAGTGACAGACAAAGCTTGGTACTCCACACAAGCACTTCATGGGGACGCTTCAAACTCACATCCAAATTGTCAACCAGGAAAACACCTTGCAAGGCGGGGAATGCTTACAGGAACACAAGCCATGACAATATCTGAGGGTTTGTTGTGTTGTTGTTGTTTCCTTTTTTCCCCCAAACAGGGGGCCACATTAGGCCACATGACTGGTGTTTTTCCCCAAGCAGTGGTCCAACACCTCTCGGGTGCATTTACCCAACGATGGGTCATACCAGGCACCCTCCGACAGCCCAGGGCCTCACTCACACTCCAAGGGGTAGTTCGAGTCTCCACAGAGAAGTTCCAGCCCGCACAGGCACCTGCACGTTCAGCTTCAGCACAGGTTGAGCAAAAACTGGGGTGTTTTAGACTAATATTGAGTAAATCTCTAAGTTTTACTTTATGTGATGGAGCAAGGGAGCTCATGCATAGCACTGCATAGCACTGCAAGATGTTCTCTGGAAGGAAACGGGCACCTCACGGCTTTCCTCCAACCTTTCCAACCTGTGTGAACGGATAATATGGCTTCCAGGTGAGAAAACTGCTAGGAGTCAAACACTTCTTCGAAGATGTAAAAAAATGAAAAATTGTACAGAAAGAAAAATATTTGTCTACTTCACGGGGGAAAGTTTTATAGAAGTGTCCCTTTAAGCACATATTATAAGGATCCTTGTTCCAGTACACACAGAAGATCCTTATACCTCTGAAAACAGGCTATGATAGATGGCCCCTTTTCTCCACCTCTGCTGTATCAGGAAGCGAGATTTCCTTCATCCACACAGCACAGGGCTGGATCACTAATTTCACTGGAACACTCCCCTTCCCTGCACCACTTCCGAGCAGCTACCACCACTTCTGCACTCCGAGAGGAAACAGCAGGAGGATCATTAAGGATGCAATTCCTTCCCTGACCGACCTTGCTGTTCTGAAGCGTTTGGTCCGTTTACTCCCCAGTCTTTGCCTAAAGCAGAAGCACACTGCTCTGTAACCCTGGAACCAGAACAGCTCCTTACAGATGCTCCCGGGAGAGGGAAAAATAGAGGAACTAAACAAAAGTGTTAAATATACCATATACACAGATACTATACAAAAGTTTTGTGTCTTGTGTAAAAAAAGCCCTGAATATTCTGATACAAAAACAAACAACAACAAAAAAAACCACAACCCAAACTTTGTTTCTGTCCTGCCAAAGGACTACAGAGACATTATGAATCAAGCTAGTTCACATGAAGGTCTATTACTTGAGAAGGCAGCTTCGTACAAGAAGCAGATCTCTCAGCTCTTCACTGATGCTCTGTAATAGGAGCTTCTCTATTTTCTCAAGATTAAAAAATGTGGTCACCAGCCTTACACTAGAACAGTTAAAAACTCCTTCACTCAGTACAGACAAAATCTTGCTTACTAATTTCTTCAGAGAGGTATTGGGAAGGTGACTGCTTTATGCTTAGGAATAAGTTTGGGCAGGATTCAGTACAATGCAAAACCCTTTGCTCGAGAACAGCGTTCATTTTCTTCTCAGTTTTGTGCCTCCCAAGAAATACCAGGAGTCATTTTCAATTAGAAATTCCCAGAAAAGTTGGCAGGGACTGGTCTGTTTCTTAAGCAGCTTCTCTTCCTTTGTAATCTCTCAAGACTGGTTCTTCCATTTGCTTCTGCTGCCAGGACTAAAAGGAGACAGATTTATATGCGGTTTAGAGCTGTCCTAATCAGCAGTCCATTCCACACACCTTTGCCACCCCTCACGCTCTAGGCTTGCTTCACGCAACACAGTAACGCACTGCACTCCTTTACTTGTGGGAACCAAGGTTTTCAGCAAATATGAAAACATTTTCCTGGCTTTCGCGCTCAGTTACTAACTCAAAGTGCTAAACTTCAGACTCATAACTTGCTACATTTTCAGGAGCAGTTTTCAACAGGTACTGGAGTTTGGCAAAACAGGCTCCCCTGAACAAGAGGGATCCAGAGAAAGAAGGGGAAGTGGGAAACAGGGTGGGAAGATTGCTTCCCAAAATGAATGTGGCAGGGCTGAAATGTAACCAAGGAGCCTGCGAATGCTACTAACTGCCTGGGTGATTTCTGAAATGTCTTTACAATCCAAATTCAAAGTTATATGCAGAAAGATGCTAAATATCAGTACTGTAGCATGAACAGTCCCTGCAAACAAATGTAATACAAATCCCAGCAAATACCAATCATTTCAAAAACACTGATATTTTTGGAATTCTTTTTACAGCAGTTAACTGAGTTACTGACATATATCCAGCCTTTCCCCCCCCCCCCCCTTCTAAAGACAAGGTGCCCTAGGACTAAATCCTAAATCCCAGATATAAGATGATGCTCTTGACTTACAGAGCAAAGATAACCCACCTCAAACTTCCCATGTCACAGTTTTCAGTGACTGACCACACAGCAGTCGCTGAAAGTCCCCGTACGCCTGGGAATGCTCGAGACTCCTCCGTGCTGGTTCCTTCCATCAGCTCTCAGACTGCTCCATAATCCCACCGGAGTGCTACACGTTATCCTGGGCAGGGTCACACTGCCAAGGTGAGCTCAGCCAAGGGCAGCTGACCAAATGAGATTGTTCCATACCTAGCGAGGCTGGAAATGCAGGTTACACACTTCACAGACACAGTTGTTAGTCCAGAAGACCAGCTAATCAAAATCAGTGGACTAAATCTGAAACAGTTAGCCTGACCTAATTTTAAAACAGCCAAATATATTTTTTTCTCATCTAATTAAATTTCTGATATGTGATGGTAAAAATCTGATTCAGTGCTTTGAAATTCTCTTGCACTAAAGAGCTATAAACATGTGTAGATAGATATTCTATAAAATATAAGACAATTTAGCTTTAGTTCACAAGACGTATTTGCAGAACTGCTTGGTTCCAGTGACTGAAGAGCTCCATCATCTCTGTTGGCTGCAGAGTGAGCATAAAGGAACTTTTAAAATACATTTTTTTGCAGCACCAGACACATTGCTTTGAGCTGCACTCTGCTTTAGTTTTAAGATGAAGACTTTGGTTAAAACACTCCACTGTCACCTGAAAAAGTATGTCTAATTGAACTGTCAAAACTGAAATTAATTTTATGTTTCACAATGCTGAAATAATGCTGTCTTTGCAGGAAATCTACATGGCCCAGGTAAACATACAGGAACCAGCAACACTGCAACCAGCTCTTGATACAAACTTCTTGATTACTCTTCAAGGATGAATTCTGTTCACCGAAAGAATTCAAGACACAACAACTAACCAGCAGACCATCTCTAAGGTGTGCTAAAGCAAAGGGGCCTAAGGTGCTTTTTTATACTTTCTTCGGAATATGACAGAGTGGAACTTGAAAATAAGGATTCCAAATAACTGCTCAGTGAACATTAAATTGGATCTTACAGCAGTAGAACTGCAAAAGATAAAAGATCTCGAACTCAATGCAATTGTGAGCACATTCTCTTTTTCAGGAGAGGCCTATACAGACATGCAGCTACCAGATGAGAGATTTTGTGGTTACCTAAAAAATAGGCTTGATACAAGACCTAGGCTGTCTATACTGTTTGCATAAAAGCCTTGCACAGCGAGGCCAATGACAAACATCTCATATATGACAAGAAACAGTGAATTAACGTGGTAAAAGGCAGCAATCACTCCTTCACAAATCTGCATGAAATAAGTGTTTTTCCCAGTAGTCATCCATTGCATACCCCTGATTTTTGAGAGGTTCTGATCTTACCAGGAAGCACAAAGCTTGCTTTTATTTGATTTCAAGAATATCCTTCTAGAACCTAGCATTTACCAGATATGCTTGTTCATGGTTTTATGACAGTTTTCAAGTAAAAGATAAATTCCTTGGTAAATGAGAAAATAAATCTCACTAAACCCATTAAGGAACAAATCAGAAGTATGTCAGAAGGAAGAAAAAAACCTCAATCTAGGAAGAAAACCATCTCTTAATCACTCACTCTGTACCTAGAGGACAGTTACTGTTAAAACCAGGAGGCGATCTGGTATCCGTACTGGGAAGGGAAAGAGGCTAGTCCCAGAAGAGATCTGCTTGTGGCTTACAAACCTAATGTTTGGGAACAATGGTCCTGTCAGTGACTTGTCAACAACACATTTATTTAAAAAAAAAAAGGCTAACTTTAAGTTTTAAACACAAGTAGCTGCAAAAGAAAAATGCTTTGGTTGATTATCCATCTTGTTAAATAAGGTGAAGTTAGCAAACAACAGTTTCTCTAGGAGTTCCTGAATGATCAGACAGGTCAGCTCACTCCTTACGGGGAAGGTCAGACACCTAGCAGTGACACTGGGAATGCTGCCATGCCAGCATCACACATGCTCACAACATCTCAGCCAGCATTGGGAAGGCTAATGGTGCATACAAAGTCAGAGCTGATCACCCACAGCCAACGAGGGTTGCCGTGAATTCATTGTGACAAATAAATAAAAAAAACAGTACGAAAAAATAAAGCCAAGCACCTCTAGGGCCAGACCCTGAAGACACAGGAATCAAAGCTTTTGTTTCCTCTCCCTATTTACAAAATGCCATTTAGAGCTGATGTGGCCACTTCAGTATTGTGAGGAAATGTCTTGTATGCTAAGCAGTCCTAAGTGTGTTGTTCATGGACTCTGTGGCTTGCGTGCCACACAGTGTCCCATGGGGTGTGCTCCTCCCACCAAGGCACATGGAGGGAGTTCAGTCTTCTGTTTCTTCATATGTAGTCTCATCGAATGGCCGGTCCAAGAGAGGTACCAACCGGTGACGGGAATATTTCACTTGCAAAAGGTCCCCAACTTCACTGATTTCTTTTAAAGCCTAAGAAAGAGACCACAGTATATCAGCAGAAGAAAAGAGAGGCAAGAAAATCAACAGCACAATTTCTTTTTTGCATGCCCACAGATTGCCATCTTACCTGAACAGAATTTTACCACCTCTCATAAATAAAGTTGCATGGGAGATTTTTGCCAACACATCCAAGGAACGAGCAAAGAAGTAGGATTCCAAGCTTTTTATCCCTAGAAAGCAAGTCTCACTGGCAGAAGTCGTTACAAAGGCAACACTTACAGGACTGATAGCCCCGAACGCTTCTGGTGAAGTGCAAAGTTCTTCACAATTATGTCCCAAAGGCAAGGCAGGTGACACCAGTAGTGATCACACTGCTGCTGGTCTGTGCAAGACGTGAAAATCCCTGCTCAGCCAATTACACTTGGCATTCTCTTTGAACAACTGGTTGGTTTATATTATAAACCAATTGATTGGTTTACAACGTATTTCATGGAAAATCAAACCCTAAGCTGCCGTTTCTCTGCAGAACACTTCTGCAGCTAGGTCCAGAAAAGCCAGTCACTGCAGACCAACTTGCAACAGTAGCAGATGCTGATTACCTTATATATGGCAAGTGACAGAGATGACATCAGAAGATTACTTCCATGCCCAAAGGCTAGCCTGGCGTTTTGCACTCCTTGGAATTTAAAGTTTGTTCAGAGAGATGCACTCTGCATTCCTTCAGAATGCCACTAACTCAACATTAATGCTATAATTATAACATATTCTGGGTCAAACGCCTGTCTCTTGAGAATAGTTGGTAGACGGGGGTTAATATCCCTACATGCTTTTCCTTCCTGGATGGATAGCTCAAGTTTTTGTTTCTTTAAACAATGGCCCCTCATGCTTGTTATATCTGGCAACAAGAATCTCTGCATTCTAAAATATGGGGGAAATGACAAGTCCAGAAGTTGGACTTCAGTAAAAACAAAAAAAAAAATGTGGGCATGCTTTACCAGAGCTTTAAGAAAAGACCCCATATGGAAGCAATTTAAGGCTGAATTTGTGTTGAAAGAGTCTGTTAACTGTTATACTTGAACTCAGATTTAGGATTTTATTAATTTAAAACAAAAATGACCATGTGACTAGCAAAGACTACAAAGGAAATGGCATTGGTGAACTCTGACTTCAGGAGAGTGTAATGTATTTTTCAACACTGAAAAGAAAGCACCAGCCCGCAGGGATACAGATTATGAGGGACTTCACTCTGATCCCGAGCCAAGTATTTTTAGGCAAGGAAGTTTTATTTACATAAAACAGTAAAAATTGTAACTGAGAACTGCTCCCCATCATGTGGGTTTATTCAATAAGAACAAGGAAGCATTACAAATATCACCATTTACAACTTGTGTTCCTCTCCCCCATGCTCCAAATGGGGATGTAGTGCATGTAAAAGAATGCCAGGGTAAGACCACTAGCTAGCATGCATGCACACACCACCTCGCCAGTTCCCGACAGCACTGACTTGTACAGGCCTTTGTCCCTCTCCAGTTTTGTCTCCTTTATTTATTTTTTTTCCCCTCCTAGCTATTGCTGTCATAATTCAAAGGGATCTGTTCTGATGGCAGACTTAATTATTGACTGTTTCACACCAATCCCCATTCACTGCATCAGAAGAAAACACAAGTTGTCTACATAACAACCTGTTCCTTATCAACTCTGCTTGCCAATGCTCTGGGTCTAAAATATGCAGTTGTTTTGAACTTCAAAGTAGATTATGCTAATTTGGAAAAAAGACTCCATGTACCAAGTTAAATCAGGATTTGTTCATTCATTTTGAAACTAGTAATTCATTTTGTCCTGGATTTATTTTCCTCAGACACACCCTAAAATATTAAATGAGCATTTCTCTTGATTTAGAGCATTTAGGATCCACAGAAGTACTACAGAAATGAGTCTTTAGTATTAAAGCCAAACTTGAAAACTTGTACAAAACTTGAAATGTTTTCTGGGAGGTTGAAAGACTTGTAAATAGCTTGTCAGGAAAAGAACATTTTAAAGCAGAGCAATAAAAGTTACAGATTGGTTTTGGAGGGGAACAAACAGTACTTTATAAACACTCCATGAAACCAGCCTGTTTTAGTAAAGACCTTAGCTAAGAGAGGAGAAAGAATCCAGCTGACAGCAAGACTCTGTGGTCGCACATGTAATGTTAAACTGAGCGAACCTGATGTGCTCCAAGTTGTGGCTGTACAGAACTGTCTCCTTTTGGGGCAATGTGATGTGAGAGATTTTAATTTCCCTTTTTTTCCCCTCCTCCTTATTCATTTCACGATGTCCACTTAGAAGTTACTGCATCCCTCCTTTGTGTCAATGCACTCATTTCTATTAACATGCTCTAAGAGAAATCTATGATTCGATCAAAACTGAATAGTTTTGAAAGGACATATTATGTATGCCTGTGCTGTTTAAAAATTCCCTAATTTGATCTTCTTCCACTGAAGGTTAAGTCTTCATTGCTTCAAATTGTCCTATTGATCTCTGGGACCTGGGTTTCCCAAAGGCAAGTCTTCTTGCCTCAGTCCCTACTGATAAAAGCATTGAATACCTTGGCCTTTTCCATGTCTTCTGTTCCTGTGTCCCATTCAGAAGTAGGTCCACAATTCCCCTAGTCCTCCTTTGCAGTCTTTGTTGCCCTCCCGTTCGCTCTAATTGATATGCTTCGGCTTTCCTAACCCCAACTCTGCATGCTCAGATAGTGTTTTTATATTCTTCCTAGGCCACCTGTCCTTGCTTTGACCTCTTGGGTGCCTCCTTTATGTCTGAGCTAGACCGGGAGCAACTCGTTCATTCAGGAATCAATGCACTAGTTCTAGCTCTAGTTCCTGCATATCAGGATGCACCACTTGAGCTCAGTAGAGGTAAATCCTTGAAAAAACTACCAGTTTTCCTGAATTCCTCTTTCTTCCCATTACATACTCCTGGGGATTCCTCCAGGCAGTTCTCTGAACAGGCCAAGCCATGCTCTCCTAACATCCAGCACTGTGACTAAATGCAGCTTAGGTTCTGACTCAGAACAGTAAAGTATGAAAAAGCATGAAGACGACCTTTGATACAGTCTAGGACACGCTATATATCTCTAATCTGACGCAAAAGTAAATGTAGTTACCACTCTAAAATGTAGTGAGGACAATCAGAAAATCCCATTATCCCCTGCCAACTTAATTTGTCAAAGAAGTCCATATTTAATTTTTAAGGTAGCATCTCCTAACTGTAAGGCAGGACTCCTTCAATGAAAGGGACTGTCATTCCCACTGGACTGGTCCCACTTAAAGGGACCGTCATTCCCACTGGAACAGATGAGAATATAGGATAATACAACATAATATATAATATTCCTAATATAGGCAGGAATTAGGAACTCCAGACACCAGAATTTCATTTAGGAGGTGATCACAGGAACAAAATAGCTCGGGAAACTATGTTCTGAATCCAAAATGAGAACTGGAATAGCAATCTTTGGAATACAAATTCTCACAGGTAGGTCACATGCTGAAGTCTGCAGTGACTTAAGAATAATATTTATGTATAAACATATTTATATATTTATATAATACTTCTGCATCAAGGATCAGAAGGAGTAGAATGACTTTCCTTCCCAAAGGCTCAGTTCTAGAAGCCCAAGTGTGGAAGTTCAAGCCTTTTAAGAGGTAAGAATTGTCTCAAAGGAATGAGAGTGCTCTTTGCTTGATCCTTTAAAATGAGAACAGAAAGTCCCTGGGATTTACTGTAGGCAGTCATCCTCCATCATCAGGGTAAGAAAAGAAATCTGCAGTCGTTGCCAGTTTCGCTATACAAGGCTTTGAACAGTCAGTTCAGTTAATTTGTGCACCAAACATAGAACAAAAAATAGACAACTGTTATCTCTGTTTATAGCAGGCGAGCAAGAGCGGGAGAAGATGAGATACTTACTGTATCAAGTATCTCTTTGGTATGAGCTGCAGACAAACAGAACCTGGCTCTGGACTCGATGATTGGGGTTGCAGGGAATCCCACCACCACGACACCAATGTTCCGCTTCAGCATCTCGCGCCCAAACGCACTGCCAGAGAGAGCAAGGGACAACATCACACGGATACCAAAGGCAATGCAGCACCAGCATGAAGGTCTGGGTACATTCATTCATACAGCCCTTTGAAGAGGCGGCCTGTGAGCCTGCAACTCAGTCTGCATCTGCTTTAGAGACAGAACTTCTGTTCACAAAAGCCTTTTTTTGTTCAATCCTGAGGTGGTCTTCCTAGAAAGATTTCACTGTATTAAGTTCTAACAAAGCTGAAAGATTGTATGTGGCAGGGGCTGGTCTTTTAGCAGGCTGTCTCTAAATGGATTTGTAACCTAAGCTTGAAAATTTTTCTGATAGGAAACAGGGACTTCGGCTCAGAGGTTGACTCTGCAAGGAATTCCCCCCTGCTGCCCACTCCCAACACAGACACTTCTGCGGTTTCAAAGTTTGTTTTCACCAGCTTAATTAAGGTACACTGTGGAGACACAGGAAGCTAAGCTGACTTAGAAGAGGACGAAAGATGTTCTGAATTGCTAAAAATGAAGTTACTTCTTCATGGCATGATTAATGCATGAAAAACACATCCCAAGTTCAGACATATTAGTTGAGCACTGTGTTATGTATCAACACTGAAAAGTAGCTACCAAATCTAAGCTGTCCTTGGAATCAGGCTTTTGTTTAATTCGAAAAAAGTACTTTTTTCATAAGTATACTTTCTTTCAAAATTTCAGTCTTAATTATTCATATAGTACTCCAAAAGCATTTATAATGCTGTCTGTTACAGTACAGCACAAATACTACTAGTATTTGAAATACTTGCAATTTATTTGCAATCCACAATACTGGAGTTATTAAAACCCAGACCACTCAACAAATTTCAGATTTATCAGTAGTTTGTTCTCCTCCTACCTCTCTGCCTCCCCCTTTTCTTTTTTTTCCTCTTTTTTCATTTTCAGACTTTAGTGGTGAAAGTATTGGCTGCTTCTAATCCAAGAGCTGCTTGAAAAAATCCTCTAGTAACATTCTTATGTGAAGAGTAATTTCCACTGAATTTCAGTTTCTCTAGTGCATATACGCACTTTACAGATGAATGAAATGAAAAAGCTTTTAAAACATGGAATGTGGTGGTAAAATTACTTCTTTTTGGAGAGGAAGCGCTTTGCCAATGCCTTACGCTACAAACCCAATTCTCTCTTGACTACTTAAAGTTTCCATGTTTTATAAGTCTCAGTAACATCCACAGAAATAAAAGGCAAGCCAAACTTGTCTTATACTCAGAAAAGTTTCATTGAAGCATCCCAGTTTTGAAAAAATGAGATATTTTCCTGTTAAACATACCCAATTTTTGCTGGCATATACAGCATAAGAGGCACAACAGGGGAATCTTCATTTCCGTAGATGATAAAGCCCATCTCTTTCAGTCTTCTTCTGAAATACCTTGTGTTCTCTGCCAGCTGCTGCACACAAGTTTTCCCTAGAAAGAAAACAAAGGTAAAGACAGTGAACATGACAGTTATACATCAAGCATAACTGCAGCACAAGACTCCTAGCTAGACTATGAGTGCACCACTTGTGCTCATGGGAATGCTAACTGTGAAATGAAGTGGGAATGAAATGTGCAGTTTCTTCTCCATCAGTGTAATTAAGAAGAATTACTCATTTTCCCATCAGGCAGTAACGGAATAGACTACGACAAGAATAACTTTCAAGTGCAACCATTTCCTAGTTTTATCATCAGTTTAACTTGCACCAGGATTTAACCTGGAAAACATTATGGCTATCTACTTTTTAATAAGATCATTCTCAATAGCTAAAATCTCCCTGGTAACTGCATGTGGAAGATGAGTCTGCTTATCTTTCGCATAATCAACGAAAACCAGTGAGTCAGCTGGGGCTGCCCAGGATACATCACCTAGCTTGTCTCTACTGATGGAAATTACTACCTTCCTCCTTCAGTCTGCTTGCTGAACTGACTATGAGGCTGCACTCTAAGCTTTTTCAGTTAAACTGAGCTGGTTTAAATTACAGATTACTGCTGATAATCCAGCTTGCTTCACACGAGCAGCAGCTGCCAATTTTCTATATGTTCAGCCACGTCTGTGTGCATAGTAAAACTAGTAGACAGGATATCAGCCAGCCAGCATAACTAAATATACCAGGTGTCCAGATACACACAGGAATACCTATCTATAGCTTAGTTGAAGGTTAACTTTACACAACATACTATATTTCTGTTCTGTTCAAAAAAAAAAAAAAAAAGATGTTGTCTTACTTAAGCAGGTAATGATTACACATATCTGATAAGTGGATACTTTAAGGAGTTTAAGAGAATAAGCACCATGCCACTGATAAAACTATGACAGGTAACATTTAACGTTGTTTATTCTAGATTAATTTCACGTCTCTGGTCTGTAAAGTGTATTTTTGGTTAACTGATAATCCAAACACTGTCTTCATCAGATAAAGGATTCATATGCCAAAGCATTAAACATAAAGCAGTGCTGCTCTATATTGCATAGGGAACTTAGCTACCAGATATTAATCACCTTCTTTTAAGGTTGTAGATACCATGATTAACCAAAGCAAACACCAGGTCTCAAAGAAACACCCACATAAGTATGTTCTTAGTCAGAACAAATGCAATTTTCTTTAAGAATCCATATAGTTCTTCTAGCCAAGAGCATCAGACATTCCACCCACAAGCATGCAATCAAAACATAAGGGGGAAAAAAAAAGTTTGAAACCTGTCAAGCCTGCAAAACTCCGTGTGTCATTAGTGGGAAGGAATAAGTATTCTTAATTGCCCTCATTGCCACTTAAGACACTATTTTCCCTCTCCATCAACATCATTATTTCTTAATATCCAACTCCTCTCCAGTGTTACTGCAGAGGTTTAATTCTTCTTCCCCCAAAACAGTAAGATTCCAGAGGGGGAAAAAAAAAAAAAAAGCTCAAGCATCTCATGCTTATGAAACTAATTTTGTAATTAGTTCACATTAAATCAGATACCCTAACTGAGACCCAGCTTTCTTCTCTGCTTTCAAAACATCTATCCAGTTATTTTAAGTGCTCCAAACTGCAAAATGACCCTAAATAGGAGAGGAAAAAAAAAAGACAAAAAAGAAAAAAAAGCGTGTTTAGTCCAAGACTCCAGAGAGAATGGGCGAAAGCAATTACTCACATTTGTAACATTCAGAGAGGGAAAAACCCAAATGTCCATGGGCAGCTTGAAAGAACAAACTACAGGCAGAAAGAAAAAGCTACTATGATAACCTCTGGGAATGCAGTCTTCACTAATCCCTGTGCATAAACGCACAGCTTTTGACATTGAGTCTGTGAGTTATAAACCCCTCAAAATGAGCACGAAGTTTGACCACAACGAAGGCAGTCAGGTAACATAAGCATTCAGATACAGCTGCAACCATCTCTCTCCCGTGACTGTGAAGGCAGCTCCTCCTACATCACACATGGAGTTTAACAGGGCACCAGAAGTGCATCAAACAGCAGGGGGAACTTTGATACCTGAATAGTCTTTTTGTCTCCATATGCTCACACCTTTTGAAACTGCTGGAAGCCTTTCAGGATAAAAATGAACAACCACCTTAATTTGTAGCTTGCAACTTCTTCATAACCTTCCCTAAACTCTTTCCTGTAAACAGTGTATGATTTGAAATGCATCCTTAAAGATGCCAAAGAGTGCTTTGAAACGTGAACTAATTCCACACCCAAGCTTCTCAGTTCTGTGCAGAGATACGATCACCTATGAGCATAAGCAACAGATTTGGGAGAGACTCATATTCTTTAGGTTTGCAGGCTCAGAAGCTGCTGTGCTTTAGCTCTGCTCCCGGGCCATCTATCAATTTAATGGAAATATTGCTTCTGCAAGGATTTGTAGCCATAGCTACAACAGAATTACAAGGAACTTGAACTATATTCCATGATGCCTTCTCACTACCCACATGTCATTGCCACCTTCTGAAAAGAACTGTAGTTGTGGTGGGGCTGGACATTCAGGAATCAAAACAGAATTAGGCTGGAATTACTTGTCCTTTACTATTTTCATTTCTGTACAACTGCTCTCCTCAGCATTTGAACACACTTAATCTCCTACTCAGATATAAAATACTGCACTTGATGAGTGATGCCACATGCTATTTGAATAGGGCTTACAAGATTATGCAAAAAAATCACACACCCAGTTGGGATATCTATCAACATTTACTGGTTCAGCTCCACAGATATGCAGGCTATTAACTGCTACTACAATTTTGGTCACCATTTTCATGACCAGAAAAATGAAACAAGCAGCACTTTGAGACATCAGTATGTAGATGCCAGTGCGTCCCCTAGGACTCAGGAAGCGTTTGAGTGTTCCCACAGGACCCCAAGATCTCTTCTTAGTCCAATCATATTCCTGAGCTCAGAGCTTGGTCCAAGCCCGCTCAGCTGCCAGCCCAGACTAAGGACTGAAACAGCAGCTGGCATTCTTGGCAATACGTAGCTTCATTTTAGGACCACTCAGAGATGGTCTGCTCAGACACCACCCTGCCAATTGCTCGCACAGGAGTTGTGCAACAGTTCCGGGAACATCCTTTAATCCATGAAGCTGGAATGTGATGACCTTCGGGGAGGGAAAGAAAGAGGAAAGAAAGGGAGGATTACTGGAACTGAATTCTTCAAAAGGCTAGAAAACTAGAAGGTCCTTATCAGAATATCTGATTGGAAGTCCTTACGGGCCCCATAAAGAGCTTAAACCAGCTACTGACAGACCTGCAGTGCAATTGGAGTACTAACTAATAACTTGTTGGCTTTTGTGTTCTTTCATAAGTTTGTGTAGTCATAAGAAGGTTGCTTTTGCAATATACTAAAACATTCTTTGTTTGCAGCAATCTGGACATCATTTAATCTAAAGGCCACACCTATCCCCTAAAGAACATGCTGCCATTGTATCAGAAGCAGAGGCCACATGTCATCTAAAGAAATACCCCCTTTGTAGCTCAGCTCAGAGCTGTCCTTCTGTGGATTCAGCTGAGAATGGAACAAGAACAGAGGAAAGACCAAATAAACATCTCTGCTTGGAAAGCTAAGATGGGCTGAAAGTTCATAGACCACAGGAAAGGAATATGCTTTTCCTCAATGTAAGCATATATCAGTCCCAGAAGAGAAGGCAGTCTCTTTAAACTGACATTGCTCTCCTCCATACCAACAAATGTTGCACTATATGCCTTAATGCAGAATATTTGGGTGCCTTTCCATCATAAACACTATTAAAAACCTCAATTAGTTTATAAAGACACGAAACGTATTCACTGAAATCCTAGTGGAAAATAAATCTCAGCCAGGACAGGTTTCTAAGCTAAAATGACACTTCATCACTTGAGATGGTCTCTATTTTAGAAGCCATATTGCTAAACTGGCCGAAGTTGTAGGAAAAACATTATCTACGAGACATTTAAGTGTCCAAGCAGAAATTAACTTACTACTTACCTTAGTTACCTGAAGTATCCTTCAGGTAACGAAGTAAAGAAGCCTCAGTAAAGAAGCCTCACATTTCATTACATCAAATCTAAATTCAGCTTGCAATGGATGGTTTGCTCAGTGAGGCACAAAAAGAGAAGCCCACCTCTATTTAGCCAGACATTACTCTTTGCAATAAAGAGTACATAGTCCAAATGCTACAATGACTCTTAGAGCCCTTATTTGGCAAAAGGCAGATTATTAGAAATTGTACAGGAATTCGTAAGATTTACTTGTCCAGAACAATAAATAAATAAATAAATAAAAACAGAGAACAAAACAAAACAAAAAAACCAAGCCAGATACTTCTCAAAGCTGTGATCTGAGTAACTTCTCTATTCCACACTAAAAAACATTTCCATAATTAAGACAAAGCAACCCTAGAATTTGTGGAAAAGACTGCTGCAAAAGATCTAATAGCTGGAATGTTTCCACTATCTGTCAAGACTAATGAATAAGCTGTCATAGATAGTACTGAACTCAAATGAAAATTTAGTCCAACTAGGGCACATTTGTTTTTCTCCCTCTTGTGATCTCTGGGCAGTAACTGGAGAGTGATCATCAATCTGTGCTTCCAAACAACACAGCAGTTCATCAGCAAGGCTTTTGGAGAAATAAAAGGCATGTTGCACCCTGTGCAAACAGACTAGTGACTGACAGTGAGCTCCAGAGGGGCAAACCAACTTCAGTGAGGCAAAGAAGCACAGGCTGAATTTTCTCCACGTGTCACACTAGGAATCACTGTCACTTAGATCTAAAACAAAGATGTTTGATGCAACACAAAGGAGACTAGATATTTAACATTTGGATCAATTCAGCCAAAGATTTCAAAGGAACATTGTAGAATATACCTTTAAAAATGGTCCCTGAGCAGTGAAATCAGAGCTATAAGCTCAAGCTGCAATACAACATTTGTTGCCACGCAAATACCAGTTCAATGGAAAATATTTCTCATTAGGTATCTATCTTGAAGTTGCTATATACTGTACTATTAACTAATGTCACAGCTGTTCTATATATTTGAACTTCTAATTTTAAGGTCTTAATTTAAAAGTTGGTTTCTCACGTGATTAATAAGACCAAACTGAGCAATTTTATGCCCCTATTTTACAAAGCAATTGAATGTTCCTATCTGAATTTTTCACGATTAAACTGAAGATTTAGAATAAAATGGAAACCCTTGACATGAACAGATTTCTATTTAGCACATGTAAAATTATTCTATTCATGTGACATATACTGCCCCAAGAACACAGTCTCTCAATGACCGTTTGAGCTCTAATAAAATGGAATTAGGTGATCAGTTCCACTTATGTGATTAACAAAATTTAAACAAGTACTAGCAGGGATTTGTAAGAAATCTGTAGGAATTTGTGAAGATGTGTTCTGATGAGAGCACATGAGACTGTACACAACTAACAAGATGCAGGTTTAGTTAAAAAGATTGGCTGCCATATAGTAAAGATATCTTCTAAATCTCCAGTAAGACAACAACTAGAAAATATTCTAAATATATCCATGTCTGAGATGGAAACACTCCATGACTGCTTTTCACTGTCTTTTTCACCCACATTCATTTCTTCACAAGCTAGTTCCACCTTACAAACTGCTAGCAGTGCAGAGGTGTCGGAGATGAGAAGCATCACACTACCTGCTGACAGATGTGTCACCCAAAGTATGTGACAGATACTTCCCTTGGTATAGGTTATTTCAGTCAATAAAGGTGGTTTACCCTGAAATAAGTTTATCCTGACAAAAATGGCCCCAGATCTGCTCATGTCAGCACAACCTCAGCAGAAGCACTTGGATAGAAGGGCTGTCCAATATGTTGGACTGGGCAGGCTTCTTACCCTCTGCTCTCCAAATAGTGATCTGGTGAATTTAGTCAACCTGTTTTCCTTCCTCATGCAACATTTTCCTCAAGATGACATAATTATTTATATGTGAATGCCTTTTTTTCCTGATCTTTCTTGACAAAAATTTAAGCTCACTAAAAGAAAGTATTCAGCAAAATGAGAATACTTATGGGGATGACACTAGCTAGCAGGTGGTAGGAGCTAGCATGTGCACATGTAAAATACAAAGGCTGCACATTTCAACCCACTTCCTCAGGGAAGAATACAGAAGAGCACTTGATAACCTTAGCAGCAGTGTTCATTGACTGCTGTTAGTACCAGCAGAGCTTCCATAACCTTGAGCGAAGTAATTGAAAGGATATATCCTGCAGCATTCATTACCATTCCCAAATGACATGGTCAATTTTATGTGAATTCTTAACCACACAGCCTACTAAAGGTCTTATCAGACATGCACATTATTAGAAGCTGAGAAAGTATTAGAATCTACAGACATCACTGAAACCATGAAAATCACAAGCACTTACAAAAGCACAAAGAACATGCTGCCATGTCCAACCTTCCAAACAGAAAATAAGGTGGCCAAACACATCCCATACCAAAAGAATATGGATCAGGCTAGTGTTTTAAGTTTTTTTTTTTTTTTTTAATTATTATTATTTTTATTTTTATTCTTGTTTTGAAAGCATCATTAACAGTGAAGATAAAACATTATTTCATTAGCCTAGATAGATACATCTGTGTCTTTATCTTGTTAATAATGGGTCAAATAGAAGAAAACAAGTGATAATTTCACAAGCCTATAGCTTTGGACATTTGGAAGTGACTAAGCCAAAGTGGGCTGGTGATGAAAACTTGGTTACAATTATCTTTCTCTAATGTTCTCTAAAAAGAAGCTTATTTCTCAAGTCAGAGTGATGCTGTAACATATTCAAAGCTTGTAAATTTTTCCACATTAAAACACTATTTTTTTTGTAAAAGCTTATTCTTCAATTCTGTTTATTATTCCTATGCTTTCATCTTTTGGTTGGCCGCTTCAGCAGAAGCCAGAAATTAGTGTTCTCTGTTTTAGAAAGAAGCATTTTCCAAATCTCAATCAGGAATTCAGTATTTTTATGCTGATTTAACAGATTCTCCATTAAACTTTCAGAAGAGAGTTTATGCTCCTAAGGGCTTACGATTTTATTTTTTTAACGTTAACACAGGAAGTCAAACTGTTCTCTAGATATTATACTTGTAAATAGCTCATCATTATAGAACACATGACCCAAGTCCCTATTAAGTAGGGATAAAGGCACTACAAAGTTTACTGTCGCAAAGATAAGTGTTTTTCATATGAAATACAAAGAAATCCCTCTTTCATGCATCTCCATAAAATTACAAGTTAAGCATGATTTTTTGAACAATAATAATATCTGACTGGAAATAAGGGTTACATTTGAAAGAAAGTAGCTTCCATTTGAGGGCCATAGAAAGTAGATTTTAAACTAAGCAGAAAAATGAGCAAAATTCCATTTCAATATTGACCACATGCCAACACTTTTACTGTTTAAGGAAAAGTCTCATAAAAGGAGAGAAAGGGATATTGCTAAAACCTTGTAATAGATGTTTAAGGGCCAAGGATGGTAATAGCTGACAGAGTTGATTTTAAGATACCAGTAACATTACCTACCAGAAGACTCAGAACTGGAAGTCAAATGTCAAGACAGAAAGAGGGCTCAAGACTGATTCACATAGACAGTCTTGCCAAAGAAAGCCCTCACTCACACACTAACGCAAAGGTCACTTGCTGCAACAAGCTATTCTCAGGTTTTTCAGACTCAAAAATGTGATTTACAAAAGCTCTGAAACAAGACAGTGGTTTCAACTATTTTTTCCAGCGGCTTACACTGAGGGAGCATAATATAAAAGATAATAAAAAGGTCTGGAGGGTGAAAATCTTATATATTATGGACAGATTTCACATCATTTAGAATATTTTTCATGTTTTATTGTTCAAATTCTAAGGACAAAATGGCTCCACACGTAGCCCATCTGCTTCCTCTAAAATTTGCTTCCGTGAATACTGTGCTGCTGCCAATATTTTAAACAAGGATTTTACATCCTTTACTTCAGATACCATCTGTAGACTTTCATTACAGATCTTGCAAATAAAGTATTTCTATGCTATTATATAATGTCACCTAAGATTAGAGAAACACATTAAGATGTAAAGGTCAACACACTATATTTGCACAGTTTCACATTCTCAAGCATCAGTTCACATGGGTAAATGCCAAGAGCATCTGTCCAAACTGTGACTTTTTTTAAAAAGAAAAAAGCAATTAGAGTCAGCTCTTAATTCAGTGCTACAAATTCATATTACTGTTTAATAGTTCAAAGTTTAGTTTTGGGGCAAACTGCTCAAAAAGGTGAAGTGGCTCATTGGATTTTTGCATGAGCTCTCCTGGTTGCCTGAGGTTTAACACAAACATGAAAGCACAAACTACGCTTTAGAGCAACAGCCCCGGATCACCAGAAGGAGGGAGCTGCTCCCGCTAGAGGCCACTGCTCCCCGAAGGGAGCTGGGAGCCACACTCTGCCAAGAGGCACTCGCGGAAGGGTCTGCACCACCGCACCGGGATGGGCCCCTGCTTAACTCGGGCAGAACTTGAGCACTGAGGATGCCAGCCCCAGTGTGGTGTTTAGTGTGGACAGCTGAGGCAAGAGAGATCCTTCTGACACAATTCCACGCTTAAGTTCACTATGTGGAGGATAAATCATAGAATCATTCTGGTTAGGACCATCAAGTCCAACTGTATACCCATTACCACCATGTCTGCTAAACCACGTCGCTAAGTGCCTCACCTACATGTTTCTTGCAGAAGGCACTACAAGACCTACCTGTGGTCTAGTTTAAAAGCCAGCACATCAGAAAGCACAAGCTAGGAAATCAAGAGTCCATGTTTCTTGACTAGCATCAGTATTAGCAAGAAACTGTTCTGGGAGATGGGGTGAACGGCTTGGTGTTCAACCAGTCCAACCCCCCTATTGCTGACTTGTGCCCATGGCTTTTCAACAAGATTGTGTGCAGAGGACTTGCCTGGACTTCATCAAAGCCCCAGGTACTGAGCCAGCACGGACAAGAGGGTAAAAAAAATATCCTGGTGTTTTAAAATAGAGAACAAAACGGTTAAACCTAACTTAAAAATTCGGCAATGGAGAAGCCAAGAAATTCCTGAATGGGAAAGGGAGAAATAAAAAGTTATGGCTGATATTCTTGGCATTGCAATGTCTCCAAGAAACAAAATTTATTCTAGTACTAAGTGTCTGTCATTGCACCCACTATCAAGCTAAACAGTTCCAGTGGAGTCCAAAGGCAGGCCAAAAACAGCGGGTGCATGTATTGTGTACTCACCAAGTTTATATATACTGGTGAGACTGAAGTCTTTGACTTGTTCCAGAGCCCAGAGGAATAATCTTATATTTGCACTTTCTGATTTTGTTTGCAACTACCAGCTGCATGTAGAGAACTCCAAGCCAGCCCACCCCACCACAAACTACAACATGAAGAGATGAAACTCACAGCACTAAGAGATCAAGTCTCTTTCTTGATGCGTCAGGAAAAATATGATCTGTCAAGTGATGACAATTTAAAATACACAGCCTTAAAGAGGATTTAAATGAACTTCAGTTGAGTGTGTAATGGAGGCACTTCGCTGAAAAATCTTACTAGTTGTTCAAAGCAACATACACTCCACAGCTTCTTATTCTATTAAAGCTTTATGTTGGCAGCTATAAAAACATTTAACTGATCACGCTGTCCCTACTCACACAAAAACTACCACTGTGATATTTTGACGTTTCTTTGTAGGGATCAAGACAGTATTTTCATTAAATACTGTGTTCCCTTGATCTGTGCCCCATTTAAACTGCACATTCTTTACAGCAGATGTTATGTCCATACAGCAGTGAGCACAACAGGGTCCTAGCTCCTGTCTAAAGGTTTCAGATGTGTGGTGACACACAGGTGTTACCAAGCAGGATGGTAATAAAAACAGTCCCAAATGATTGCTCACTCATGTAGAGCCACCACAGTGTTGCCATTATTTGGGCACCTGTGCTTGCCTCTGACAGCAGCCTGTTCATGATGTAAGCTGAGACACCTGGAAGTCAGATTCAGGTGCAACTGAGACCCATATGAACAAACAATCAGTTAAGTAGAAGTAGTATTAAAAACAACTGATCTAAACTGAGTCAATGTTTGCCAAACCACAGAAGAGAGGCTTCCTATAGAGATCCCTCTTACAAGACTCTTTGAAGCTAAAGTCTTCAGAGATAGAGGCTAGACCAACACAGTACTACTAGTGTCACTGCCACAAAACCCAAAAGACAAGAGTAGATTATCCTGTCTCAAACTCTGCCAGTGTTGGCTCCTAAAATCCACCAGCTTGCAACTTCCAGTAATAGTCACAAATACATAAAAATACTAAGTTCCATTAATCAGAGATGTCTGCAAAGGGTGAAACTCAGCATTTATTAAGCATTAAAGTGAGACCATAAGTGTTATCTTTTTGCCTTGGCTCTGTGTCACTTTTATTCTGTGTCCGACAGCAGAGCTCTGGGGTTAGGAAGGTAACACAAGGGTCTATGACCTGCTGTAACACATTTCACTGGGCTACCATATAGTAGATCAAAATTCATATACTCATCAGCTGGGCAATTCAGAATTTAAGGCCTGCCTTCCACTGTCATGAGTACTTATTCATTTCTGCATATACTTAACTAGACATCTCAGTGGTTAAAAGCAAATCCAAACTACTTTAAGAGTCCCTACCCAAGGAAGGAGCAGTGAAAAACATATAATATGCTCAGTTCCATCCAAAACCAGGAAGGGCTGAGAAGATTTTGCATACTGGAATGTGTCAGGGTTACAAGAAGGAAGATGACTTGCTAACACGAAAATTCTTTAAATATTTTGTCCACATGTATATTTAATTCTCTCAGTGCACATATACCACCAGCAAGCAACTTTTACACCTTGATTTTGCAGTTGGATTTAATCTCTATCTTCCTCACTGTGACTGAAGCAAAGTTAGAGACTTCTATTCTCCTGCAAGGCTCCAAAACCTGCTGATGTTGAATTACAATGTGTTCAATATGTTCAGGTACAATATGATGTTCAATTGCAATAACACAGCAAGACTTGCACGCAAAACATCTTGAATGTTTTGTTCATTTTGAAGCCCACAAACTGAATAACTTTTACAAAGTAATCTTCAAATGCCTTTGCGTATTTTGATTACACAGCTTGGTTGATGTACAGAGTACTGTAGGTTTCCTCACTCACAGAAGCATCAAAACCTTGGGGAACAAGACAATTACTAAATTAAGTTTAGCTGATCACATACATGGCCTATATATACTAATATGCATTTGCTATAGCTACCATAAAGTGAGTTTTAAATTGCACAGTAAATCCAATTACATTATGAGGCAACTAATAAGGCAATGTACACCACAGTATATAAATAAGATCAGTATTTAGACAGTTCCCTACAGATGAAGTTGCATGGTTCTTTGATGCTGGTGAGATTATCCTAAAACCATTTGAAGATGTATCTGCACCCCTTGAACGTGAAGGGTACTAACTTCCCTTTGCCAGCATCTATAGACTTCTATAGTATATGTTGGCTGATGAAGGAAAGTTCCACAAGGTAGTAACCAGTCTTGGCAATTCCCTTTTGTGGAGTGATTTGTCCTGTCCACTTCCATATCCTTTTCCTCTAAACTATACTGCAGAGCATTTAGGGCTGTCTTGGATTTTCTGCTTGGCTGGTGTTGAGATGGGTGACATTCAGTTTAAGGTACTGTTCAAATAACGTAAGGGTTATTCAGATTCTTTATTGCAGTTTCATTACGAGCAAATCATCCAAATGCCATGCAGTTCTGAAGAGCTGGAAAGCTATCTATAGACTGCAGGAGAAGTTCTACAGGTTTATTGTACTTTGTGTCAAGATATGAAGTGCCCCAAGAACGTTCTTGCTCTATGAAGTGTCACTCTAGATTTTAGTTTTCACCAACTCCTACATCCTGCTCTCTTTAAATCATTGATAACCCCTAACATTACCTAAACTCATCATTTATTAAAATACAGAAAGCAGTCAGAATGATCTGCACAAATTCATCTCTATCCTGTGTGTGCTGTAACCATCCAAAACACAATAAAATCTATATCAATACCAATAAAATATATCTATAAAGACACAATCAAGTCTAGCATTTTGACAGACAAGTAAATGAGTGCTTTGCAATTTCTGCTCATTGACATAAGAAACGAGGCATCACACATCCGCTTCCTATATATCCTGGCAGCCTCAGAACAAGTCAAACCTGCCAGATTACTTTTCTCGATATACATAAAATGTTCTGCTGAATTTTAGAAACAACTCAATATAGCTTCAGAGTTATTTTAACCCGTGGGCAGTCCCCACATGAATGTCCAAACTGCCTAGCCACAAAAATAACAAGCATAGCTAAGCAAGGTTCAAAGTGTTTTTTCTTAACATTTAAAGCTAAGCTAAATGTTATTCATGCCCCACTACAAATATACCAGCAAAGACCCCAGCTCTAAAAATAGAAATGGTAGGAAAGAAAGAACTAGCAAGGAGTGGCATTTTACTACCTTTGCCCAAAAGAGAAATTATAAAATGCTTTAAGCAGTTAACTGATGATACTCTGGAGCACCCTGTTTCACAAAGTGTAGCAACAGACCTGTTTCACCAAGGAGAAGCCTCAGTCTGGAATTGCACTTAAAGAAAAAGTAAATACAAACAGCACATGGATAAAATTTCTAAAGCAAAAACAATTATGCATGGCAAGAGAATGTAGAACCACATTCTAGGATAGAAGAAAATCTGACAGGGGAATTCAAAGAACATTCTCAGCAAATCAGACACTGCAGTCCAAGTCTCACATTCAATATTTCCCACTGGCAAGCATTTAACCCTATTTTAAGAGTGGAGCTATAATTTAAACATTATGGGAACAAAACTTGTCTCCCCGCTCCAAAACCCTTGCAGCCATTTCTATTTAACAAACATCACTTGCTGAGACAATTTGTTTTGGCAGGGCACAAACCCAAGCCTGAAAGGCAAGTTAGAAGTAGTAACACGTTGGCTGGGACAGCAAGAGAAAGAAGTAGCTGCCAGGAGGACCAATTAGTCAACTAACTGCTTTGTACACTCTGGATGTTTTACTAGGGATGCAAACCAAATCCCTGGCAAATTTTCAGAAAAGGAACCTACCTCCTTGCTACAACAACCAAGAGTTTTAAGTACTCTTAAAGTACTTAAGAAAAATAGGAGAAGAAAAAAAAAAAAGAAAGAAAAACCACACAAAAAGCCCACACCTCCTAAAAGCATGCACTTTAGCTGCTGGATAAAAGTACAGTAATACCCTTTGGCTGGTGAAGTACAAATGCTGTCAATGACACCTGAAATACACACACCATAGTGACCATTAAGCTCTCCTTCAACAAATTAGAGGAGTTAATCTGCAGCCAAAGTTACCTGCTGAAAAACGCCACGCACTCCTTGGCTTTCTGAAAACTTCCCCCAGAAGTATATCTAACATGGAAAAAGGGGCTGAGATGTAGTATTTTGTGACCAAGGACAGGGAAGGACATCATGGTCATCAGTGAGGTATTTCTTGCTTTCTACCTATGTGCATGTGAAGCTTTCAGTCATCTGCAGCTACTAAAAAGCTGCCAAAATGCCTTGCCAGGGCCGTTAACTTATTGCAACCAGATGTCCTGCTGTCAGCAAAGGAGGGGCTGCTATCACTCCAGGACAGGACAATTACCTCGCCTTTGAACCGCGGACAATGTTTTCAATAAAAACCTAAAGCTGTTTAATGCAACTTACAGTCTGTCAGACTCCTACTGTGCAACTCCAGGATTCACTAGACTCACAGAAGTGAGACCATTTGTTAAAAACATAGCACCAAACTCTCCTAAGGGCACTGATGATAGGCAATTTAAACCAAAACAGCATTCTAACTTCTTTAAAAGATGTTTAAATAGCCCTTTTCCATCAAAATTTTTACAGGGAGGCTGGATATGCTGTATTTAGCCTCAGGATGCAGATGACACTAAACAAACCAGATCACTGTTATCTTCCCTGTTTTGGCACGTACTACTTCTAAGTCTGCATTAATGCACCTCAAAAAGGAGGAACAGCATTTGGCATTGGAAGAGAAGAAATAAGGGTTGTAAAGCACTGAAAATTGAAGATGAGCTAGTAAGAAAAGCAAGAAGAGAACTGAAAGTTTCCCATCTCTTTTAGAGCAAAACACTATGACTGACATACCTGTCATCTGGATACACATGCCCACAATACCACCCCAGCTCAGAAAATTGGATCTTACTGTGTAGTTAAACAAGTCAGTCACACAGTGCAAGCAAATGGTACCTTTACTTTAATTGATGCAAAAAAGCTGTATGAGTTTCATTACATATTAAACAGCCTCCAGAGCTTCCAACTGCCAAACTAAATGCAACAATTATTTAAACACTGCAAGCATTTTTTCTGAGTCTGCTTCCAAACCAAATTTTGACTTTCAGCTTCCCTTTCTTTCAACAGCACATATTTAATGAAGTGGTTTCCTCTTTTTTCAATAGCAGAACATTTTGTTCATCTTGGAAAGCCAGAATAACTATCAAGCCTGGGAAATCAAAGATGAGCTGCAAGCCTAAGCATGACCATTTCTAGGAGCTTCATATAATATCAAAACAGAATAAAAGTGGGTGGGTAGTTTCACATCTAGGATGATAACACAAAAAATCTGTTGAAAGGGAACTAAAAGATAGATTAGCCCAGCTTACCACCACTGCTCAACTAAATGGGAGTTCAGTACAATCATGGGGAGTTCCAGATTTATTGCTTCATTTAGTATGCCATATCACGGATTCACAAACTAGCAAATCACCCAGGTATTTCCAGCAGCATGATGCCTTAATAACTCATTCCAGAAATTAGTCTATGCATTATTTCAAATCTCTCTCATTTAAGATACTCCTTCACACAAGGCCAATATGTATAAACATAAGAATTCTTCAACACAGCTGAAAGACAGTACTGCTTGCAATTTAATATAGAGACACTTCAGCTATCATAGCACTGGGATGATTCCTATGCAAGTCTGGCATTTGAGACATGCAGTGCATTTATGACACAAGTGCATAGACTGTTCTGCCCTTGCACAGGGTCCACCAGATTGCCTGTAATGCAGCCTTATGCATTGCCCATAACATCCTCTCCCTCACATTTGCTCTCAGGCTGCTGAAGAGATTATTGGGCCCTCTGAATTCAGGGATTTTTATTCAGAACGTTTTTGTTCTACATGAGACCATACAGTGCTCCAGAGTTTGCTTCTAAAGTCTGTTTTGGATGTGAGCGGTACAGCTCATTACAAGGTTTAAAAATCAAAATTAAAACTCTTTAGCTTAACTTTAAAAGTTGTCCTTTACCTTTGTGTAAATAAGACAATGAGACGCAGCAGAGATATCGAGCCATTATAAACACAGACAGGAAGCAATCTGCTAAGCTCAGGTAGTGTTTGCGGTCTGCGCAGGGGGTACCTACTAAGGAGAGGGGGTTTATTCAGCAGAATAAGCCTTCTCTTAGGCAAGCCTCCAAGAAGTTCTGCTGAATTGATTCTTCTGTCAAAATGTGGAAATGCCTGAGCAGCCCAAACCCTTTGAGTTTAGAGACAATATTCAAGAACTGCAGTGAAACAGACTTTGCACATCTGAATTTTATCTAAGCCTAACACACATGAGCACTGTGAGAAGGCAAAGTATTACTTTGCAGAAGCTTGAGTAACAAATCAGCTAGTACTGTATATATAAAAAGTAAATCTCCCAAACTAAATAAGCTATGTTATTTAAAAAGCAAATTACAGTTCTCATTTACATTTACACAAGCTTTTACCTTAGGTAAGATAGAATGCAAACTGAAACACTCCCCTTGCCTACTGTGAGCAACTCACTCCTTTCAAGGTTACCAAACTACCAAATAGCAGTTCCATATTGCATAAGTAATCCACATGAGTTAACCATATAAAAAAAAGACAACTTCATTCCAAAACACAATGCCACAAACCTGTCATTGATTCTAAAAACTGAGGCTCAAGAGATGGAAGAGAATAATACAGTACTTCAATTTCTCTGCACATTCGAAATACATTGCACATAAAAAAAGCTCGCCTTTTATGGCCTCAGGAAACAATTTCCTGCCAACAAGGTGGTTGTTACCAGGTTCCTTAATGACTATTAGATTTAAGTTCAGCTGTTGAAGAGCTTTATTTATTTTTCAGTGTACCACGTCAAAGTTAAGCACTGCAAAAACAGCGACTATCTCTACTTTAAAACTCCCACAACAACAAAAAGAATCCTATGCTGTTCATGTGCTCAGTGCTGCCTTTATAGGAAATCCACCTAGGCATAAGTAGGAGAAGTTGATGTCTTTGATCAAAGAGGGTCTGGTCCACAGCCAAATAAAAATCAGTGCCTGCTGTGAAAGGCTGTCCAAGACACAAATACCTCTTTCCTCTTAAAGAGGTATTCAAGACATTGCTTGGTTTGATAGAGCTGATCAAAAGTTATCAACGCTGTTTTGCCACAAAAAAAAGAGTGTGTGTGTGTGTGCGCGCACAAGTGAGCCCACAGATACAAGAGCGTGCCTATCCAAGACAAGACTGAAAATAAAATTATTTCATATTTAAAGGACTACACAGCTCCTCATGGGACCAACAACTCATGGTCTTGTTATCTGATGAGCCTCATCTCTTCCAATATGTTCAAAGACCTTTAGGACATAATGGAGTGAGAGACTAGTTTGATGAAGGGATCCAGCAGAGAGAATTCAGTATCTGAGTCTTCCTACAGGACATCACATCTTTTCTGCTGAAAGAAATGCAAGTTCTCTAGAATATTATAGTTAAATATCTAGATAGATAGGACTAAATAGCTGTCTGGTGAGAGAGAGCGAGAAAGCAAGAGCAACACCACACTACTAGCTTGCACAGGGGAGAATCAGAAGAGCATTTTGAAAAGGATAACAAATAGAGGTAATATTTTTTCATGATTGTTAAATTTTACATTTAATTCCCATCCATGCTTAAATATACCTTGTTCACTGAATTTGCATAGCTGAAATTCATTGCATTCTGGTAACTACCAATCAGTCATCTTTATTTTGAAACTGAACATAAAAGCTAAAATTGTTCAACTGAATCAAATCTAAAAAACAAAATTAGAACTGCTGCTCCAGAGAAGAACGAGTTTAGTTTGTGTTGCCTGTGTATATGTATTATCCAAATCTTTATATTAACAGCTGAAAGGATTTGTAGGACTGGTGTTAATACTACTTACAAATGAGCAAATGCACTTGCATAATTATCCCAAAGGTATAATCATGAAAACATATTCAGAGTCAATCCACAGATGGTTATAAATGTCCTGTTTGGCCTTAAGTCTTGTGACTTAAGATGAGAGAGAGAAAAAAGAAGGAAATGTGGGCTTATCAGACTATTCTTTTGAACTTATCATGGCACCTCCACTATAGAAGTCAGAAACATGAAGAAAACATGGTTGCAACAGAGCTTGATTTGCCAAGTTAATGGCATTCTACAGAAAAAAAAAGATATTTTAAAGCTTCTTTGTAATTTATTATGATTCTTTGGGCATCAGAACTCAGCACATCTTTGCTCTTAATCTCAAGAAAAAGACAATGCTTGTGAAGATAAAAGAATGAAATATTTATACCTTTGTACAATGCAAATAGGCTGGCAGGCCTTCACGACAGAACGACAAGTCACAGAGCAGGAACATCAGGAACACACAGAAACACCACATTTCTTTACAAGCTGAAGAATGTGCAGGCTTCAGCAAAGCATGTTATAAAAGCGATGTTTATAAACTTCTTCCATGGAGACAGTTCAGTAGCTTTACAACGCAAACGATGAGTGTGAACTATATTTACCATCTGTTTTAAGCTAAATGTTTTTCTACAATCGAAGTCAGCATCAAAGCTAACTGTTCGTTTGGATTTCAAAGCATAATGCAAAGAAAAAATGTTGTTTGTCTGTGTATTACAGGAGAAGATCATCAAGGACTTAGCCTCATACTTTTCAGTCAGGATATGTCACAAATATAGTAAGAATCAGGACATTAAAAATATAACTTAGCGCTCACTTAGTTTCAACTAACATGATTAACTGCCCCTACTAATTGTAAGATCTTACTAAAACATAAGATACCCGAGAGAACCAGAGACACTGTCACTCCCAGCTGAACACCTGTCGTAAGAACAGCAGGTCCACTTCCATGCTTTAAGAACATTATAGTAATCATGCAAGCAGAGCAAAAAGTAAACCTTCAATATAGCCTGAAACTGAACAAGTCTTTTAAGTATGAGAAGAAAAAATGACAGCTTTATAAGAACAACAAAATCCATCCCTACAGCACGCTTACAGTGGCAGCATAAACTCTCCTCTCAGGGTATTGAGGAATACAGCAGCAACACTAGAGGCAGTACAGAAATTATTTTCTGTCAAGAGTGGAGGCATTAAACTTGTTGCTTCCAGCTCTTGGTATAAGCAGTTGTTAAGACATCTTACAAGCTGGCAGCCAGCATGCACTTGAGAAGTGGACATCTACTGTAATCTTTCCCCCACGTGGACGGCCAGGTACCTACATGCTTTCCATTTCATTCACGTCATGTCAGCTCTTTCCACTGGTCACATGCTTTCAAAACATACATTAATTAGCATGCATATTTTTCAGACAGTTGCTCCCTTCGGAGATAAATTCAGTCCCATCTAAAAAATGTGTTAATTCTGAGACACAAAGAAACATTTATACATCAGTAAAATTTAAATATGTGTTACACTGTGCTGGATTAACTGTACTCATATGAAACGGATGGCATGGATTGATTTGGTGCCATCACATTTTATATTAGAACCCACTAAAATAGGCAGACATTGGTCTGAGACACTTATAGGCTCACATACATGCTCTCACAGTCCACCAAGAGGTGTTTAATTAAAAACTGTTGCTTGTTTCCAAAGAAACTAGAAACAATTACATGTATTTCATAGAACGAAATTCTGCCATGTGTCTTTGAATTGTCATGCATGACGCTACTGTCATGCTAGTGTCAGTATCAACGTAGAAAACTGCTTCAATTGCCTGGGCTGGTGACAAGGAGCAGTACTAAGACGAACCACCCAGTTTCCAAAATTTCTGCTCTAGCACATTATGAATCATGTTGGAAACCATGAACTCACTTTCATGATAACCAAATGACAGAATGCACATTACCTTAGCTGCTCTTACTTCTCTTTAAATGCTTTACTTGAATATTGACTTCTGAACGCCTCAGAAAAATTGCTGTTAACAACCTATGCTAGTTAGTTGCTACTCGGTGTCTTTTCCTTTCTGCGTGCGAGCAATGCACTAGAAAGATGCTGCAGAAAGATGGCACCTCCAGTGTTACTGAAAGTACAAAGTAATCCGCACATCTAAATGAAATGTGAAATACGCAATCAAGAAAAACAAAAATACTTCAGTGAAGCCACATTCTTAAATTGCATTTCTACTTTGACAGATCAATGTTTAGACTATGTAGATCTGGGGTGGCAACTCACACCTGAATAGAAATAGCTAGGGCTAGAATGTTAGAAGAACAAAGCAGGTGTACAGTTATAAAGCTTCATAAGCCCTTGCATAAACACCACCGTGCTGATTAAAGTCTAGAAGCAGAGGACCAAAGAATTCTGGCATTCCAATGCAAAACAAAGGGCACAGCTCTGTTAACATCCACAAACAGTCTTCAAAGCTCCAACAATGGGACGAGTTCTCTTGCCCAGACCAGGTTAAAGTAACTTTTCTGGAGGCTTGCCATGCGCTGTAGGAGGGAAGTAGGGGTGCAGCAACAAGCTGGATTTAAAAGATCCCCAGCTGGAAGCACAAATACAGAGACTGATGTTTAAAACTGTCAGTCCCCTGGGGAGAAGCAGGAAATTCTCTTTATGACCCCCAGAGTATTTGTTTTTCCAACAGTTCCCCAGCTCAGCTTGAGATTCTCGGGGGCAGCAACAAAGTTTTCACTTCGCTCAAATTAGTTTTGACTGGTCCCCAAGTTCCCAAGGTGATAATTTAACACCTCATTAACAAGTGCATTATTGGAGGAAATTCAGATGAACCAATTTTAATGCTAAGTGTATGTGTTCAACTCAACCTGCACAAGGAGTTGTTATTTCCCTTTCAAGTACAACAGCAGTCACTGCTATCATTTGCGGGCCTGCTACACGTAATGACAAGGTACAAATTGCATTTATAAATATACTATCCGTTACTTGAAATTTAGTAACGATGTGATATTATTTGGGTTATTCCTTCACTACTACCGACATTTCATACCTGCACATACTTCTGACTTGTCTTTAGAAGAAAAGTAGGTATTTTATGTTTAAAGAAACCCACTGAAGTCAAGGCAGACGATTTAACTACTGAGGTCCTATCTTCGAGTCTTAACCACATGGAGGTCAACACATTAATTGTAGTCAGTTCTTCACTAGAATTAATATTAATAATTAATTAATATTCCTTCCTATATGCTTCTCTCCATGCCTATCAACAGTATAGCCATGATCCCTCCCTCTACACAGTTGAATTTGTTTCAGTTCTCCGCCAACACAGCTGTACATTCTTATTCCCTGTTGTAATTAGTTCCAACTAGATTTTCTGATTCAATTCCCAAGTTGGTCGCACACAGCAATGCCAAGACTAGAAATCCAGTTCTCGTGTTGTACTGGTGTAACTAACTGTAATCAGCTGCTAACTCTTTATAACTGAGCCCCTCAAGGGAGGCCTATCAAACTATGTGCAGCTGACTAGCCTTCAAAGATTAGTTAAGCACTTCTGATAGTTCAACAGCTAGGCTGGCCTATGCCACAGCCAGCTCCACTGCTTACTACATTAGAACTACATCAGAACTAAAAGAAAACTATCTGCAGCTTCTCCTAAAGATATATATGCCATCACAGTACAGCACTGTGAGACCAGATGTGCAATAGTCATCTCCTGAAAACAAGATATAAAATACTGAACTTGTTACAAATCTCAATGTATATAACAACTCTAGTCAAGTCAAGCCTGTGAACCCAGAAGGAAGAAGTTCACTTCTTTTACAAGTTATTAACACACCGTTAGTTTAAATTCAAAGTCAGAAAACTCCTAGATTTAAGGCTCGGCTTAAACATTTAATACATGGGACAGCCAAATTTCATCTGTGAAGAAGGTTAATCTTTCCAAGTGAAATCACTCCATGAAATAATCCTAGGAACAGATCAACCTCTCTAGACTCATTTTATATTGCATGTTTTGATTTGCAAGTAAAAACTAGTACCAAAAAACTGCTCTTGGGGAAAGCAGCCTTCTCCTCACCTGCTCTCCTACAGTACACCCAAAATGTACTGTGGGAGATATCTTTGCATGTCACACATTAGTTTGAATAGAAATCAAGATGCAAAAGAAACCACTGGCTAGGTTTATGCAGCATGTTATGTGTTCTATCCAGTCCTTGCTACACTGTTCCCTGCAATCAGCCATTCAGCTTTACACAGCATCTGTGTTTTAACTGTGCCACTTCTCACTAATATCCTATTTAATCCCTGGCAGTTTTCTAGAAAGATCTGAAAGGAGATATTTACTTTAAGTTACGTAAAGCTTCAGTAACTACAATGCCTTATATTGCAAGTTTAGAGATTCCAGATGTTTCTTAAATTGAGAAATCCACTGAATTAACTTATCCTTGCAAAATACAAAAGAACTCCCCAGCTTTGTTCCTCAAAAATCTAATTACTTACTACTTACTCCTTAACTACAGGACATCTCAATCTGATTTGATTATTTCCACAAAGTTTTGATGTCATGGAAGATGACAATTTGTACAAGTAGTAGCAGGGAACAGAGGCAGACAGACAAAAGAGCAAGCATTTTTGAAGCTATTAAAAGATTTAGCTGTGGCTCAAAACACAGTTGGAAGCTATCAATCTAATGTTCTAATTCCAACTCCATCAATTCTTGTGCCCTTAACAAAAACCATTATCCTACCTCAGATTTCTTCCGTTCATTAATTAAGCTTGACTGCTACTCTAAGAGCAGTAGGATGTTTGTAATACATAGCCACTTTGAAGGTGTTTGCCAGTGACCCAATCTGACATTATTTCTGTGCTTGTTTGCTTTCCACAGCTATCACCTCTCACCAGCATCATTCTGTTTCAGGCTTGCTCCTAATCAAAGCAACTACAGACAGTGGTCCTTTACAGCCCCACCCACAATCCCACAAAATCCAAACACAAGTTCTTCTGCCAAAGCCATTAAACAAGCAAAAAAACATGTCATACTATCACTAAGCAGCTGCTCAATCCACACAATTGAACCTTAGCCAGCTTCACCCAAAGAACAAGTCTACAAAGTAGTACTACCTTTAAAGATTAAAGAAGAAAACAAAAAAGAAGCAAAACAGGGAACTGTTTAAAAAATAAGCAGAAAAGCACTTTCCAGCAGCGATCACTATCAGGTGCTTATCTTAGTAAGGGTTGACTTAGATGCTCAGACAGCCACATCTTCACGAGAGCTGCAGGAATTATTTCTGAGTATGGCTGGACAGGACTTTGGTGATCCATTTACCTCCAGCACTTCTGAAAAGCACCAAAGTTCATAGAGAAAGCTGAAGTACAAAGGCTTCCTTGAAATAAAGCATTTTTGGCATTGAGAGCTGTGTTATTTTGCAATACAAAGAGTGGCTAGAAATTCTGGCACTCCTTAGCATCAAATTAGGATATAGTTTGACATATATTTAAGTAACACTACAACAACAAGAAAAGACTTCTTTACTTGAAGCTTATTTTTTTTTTCCAGAGAAGTTCCCAATCCGCTTTGACCTTCAACTTGAATGCT
>VZSG01000166.1:282413-309437 GCA_013398315.1 Nothoprocta pentlandii | reverse complement strand
TGAAAGGGGCAAAGCTGCCTTAGTTTGAATGTTCCAGAAAGAAATCGGTTACAGATTTCTTGCTTGCCACTTCATTAAGCAAATCAGATTCTGGAAGAAACCCAACACAAGCAATGCCTAAGCAAACCACAAACTGTGGGCAAATAATTAGCTAAAGAGAGCTCTAATACTTTTAAGGCAGCAAGACCCACCCCACTGACACAGTTTTTCATGCAGCTTAAAGCTGGGCTTATTATTTCTTCTGGGAGAGCTAGTGGGGACAACTCCTGGCAGGTAGAGGTAACTCATATGGACCTCTCCAGAGCACTTGAGTGCAGCACACATACAGGCACTACTGCCCGGGGGCACTTGCAGCAGTTATGAACAACTCCATGCCAACAGTCACTGTCAAGTGCTAATGCTAAAACTAACCCTAGTCTAAGATAATGTATGCAAACTGAGCTTAACTGTCATAACAATTCTTGAATGATTTGTCCAGCGAGCTGTTTCACCACAGAAACTGTCAGGTTAGTTGGTGAGATGATCCATGTTCAAAAGGAAATGTGTATACACCACCACCTTGTGGTCTGACGCCTGAAGCTCTTGCAGATCAGGATATTCACAGGTTAGAATTTAATGAGATTTTGAACCAAAAGCTCCAGAAAGATCCTAAGTGGAAATACACTATCATCCTACATAAGACACTCATTCTTTAACAAACCCGTGCAAAGTACCCCACTGCAAAGGGCTGTTCATTGAAGTATCAAGGCACTCTGCATTTGTGATTCATCAGCTATATCCTGTGTACTCTAACTGAAGGAAGCCACTAGCACCACTTATTAGTGAAGACACACACATAAATTTGGATTCTGCACGTTGCATATATCAAAACTAGCATAGATTTTCCCTTTCTAATTTCTACTGATAAAAAAAAAAAAGGAAACAAACAAAAACCACACAACTAAATCAACAGAACTGGATATGCTCAGCACCTTCCCCAGGTTCATTAGGCCCACTTATCTAGCTTACAGAGTGAAAAGACATTTCACAGACATTCCCATGTTTACTCCAAATGAGGTACAAACAGCAAATCATATTAGGGATGAAAAATCAGAAGCCTGAGGTAATAGACCAGACTGTAAAATATACACAAAATACTCTGGCAGCAGTCTTCAGTGAGGCTTCCAAGTGAGGCAAATAAATTAGGAAGCAATAGGGGAGAAAAAAAAAAGAAAAAAGGAGGCTAAGAAAGCTAAATGCAAAATAAAAATCAATATTAAACAATATTCTGTCTTATGTAAGACTAAGATGACTTACCTCTAGCTATTTCCTTACACCATTATTAGGCTGACTTCCCAAGTAGGACAGCCATCATATCTGAAAAGTAAATTGGCTTGTTGCTCCAGAAATTTTAAGTTTACATGAACTAAAAGATAATTATGAATGTGTCCATTGAATTAGTTTTCTATCAAAGACATAGAGAGGATCTCCTTGGCTCTTCCAGTTCCACATGCTTAACATTACAAAGACTCACCGATAGATGAACCATCTTCACCCATAATACACTTCATGGAGGTGATGATCTGCTGTACAACAGGAGGTGACAGGGATGTTGCATACACAGCACTGTGAGAATGTATCCTGAGGTAATCGATCAATTCCTAGCAAAAAACAAGAGGCAATCAGACATTGCCTTGCCTGCCCTCACAGGAACGCTGTACTGTGGCCCCATAATCACACAGCAAAAGGGGCCACCGCAGCAAAACTCTCCCAAAATCTTCTGGAATGCATTGGGTAGCTCAAGGATTGATTTTACAATGTCAGTAACAAATGCTGGAAGTGCTGACAATCTTGTCTTGTGTGTCACAGGGAAAGAACATGTGGTCAGAGAGGAATAGGCTAAGACAGAGGCTTGTTTTGCCAACAGTAGCAGCGATGGATTGTAACAAGGTGTTTGTGTTACTCGGGCTGTGGGCAGGTTGTGCTTCAGGAGTGTTCAATACCACAGTGGGAATATACAACAAATGAAATAGTGACCAGGAGGTGCTTATGCATCCCACACAGTATAATTATTTCCCCACAAAAACACAAAATAAGGCACATGTCACAAATTTACTTGCAAAGCTTGCTTGCTTTGCCTAAGCAAAACATAAATAAAGCAGGAAATATTGTTTAGAAGTATACAAATCTCAGGCTACCACTCCTGCATTTGCCTCTTAAAGTACCAGTTAAATCTGTACAAAATAAAGGCAGGTACTATGGGAATGAAGGACAAACATATCATAGATCTAGTCTGCTGTTAGCTATAACAGAATTATTCTATAATGCTCAGAGCACCCCAGTAAAATACCGTAACATGTATCCAGCCAAATGGTTTTCTGCTACCATGAAATTAACAGGACTGCCCTGTGAACAGCAAAAGCCTGGAAACATATTTTCCAAATATGTGGAAGTGTTCAATTTAATACTGTGCTCTGCCTGGAATGAAAGTTTAATTTAAGGAGATTTTAAAGTGCTTTGAAATAAGTTAGGCAGGAAGATTTAAGGCCTCCTATTTCTGAGGCAATGCCTCAAATACAGTAGCTAAAACACAGTTGTGAGACTGCAAGCTGAATTGATTCATACCAGGAGAACCACAGTGCTTCATTTTGGGAAATGAACTAAAAAAAAAAAAAAAAAAAAAAAAAAAAAAAAAAAAAAAAAAAAAAAAAAAAAAAAAAAAGATGTGCAAGCCCCACGCCCCAAACCACAGGCTACAGTAATTGTCACTGTTCATATCTAAAGCACTATGCTCCAGGCAGACAAATAGTAAAATTTTACCTTAAAATAAGGATCAAAAACCTGATCTATAGGGCACACTTCAAAATATGAGAAAGGAGACATATGTAATAACCTAGATCCCCTACAAAGATAAGATTTTGGCAAGGGCTGAACTGCCTAGCAGTACCTTCCATTAGAAGGTAAAAAAGGTTGGTACCCAGAAAACAAGAGGGGAAAAAGCAACCTTCTAGAAAGCAAAGTGTAGATGCCCAATAAAACCCAGCTTCACAAGCTTACCTAGGAACTGCATCTTCTTACAGAAGAGACTGAAAAAAAATGTTTTTTTTCGGGGGAGGGGGGGAGGCTTATTAAAAGGTAAGATGAAAATATCCTCACTTTCTTGCTCCTAGAAGGTCCCCAAAAGATATGCCACTACCTTACATTGAGCAAATTGAGCTCATCACTGACCATGTAGGATTTTTAAGGAACTTTTCTGGTCTAGGTTTTTCTGCATTGCACAGACTTTCACTGTACTAAACTGTATGAAACAAATGAACAATCAGGGCAACTCAAGAAAAATAAAATTTTGGAATGTCTAGTGACGCACTCCACCATGAGCCTGAAAGGATCATGATATTTCCATCTTGTTACCTTCTTGCCTCCAATGTAGCCTCCAGCAGCTCCAAAGCTTTTGGTGAATGTTCCCATCATGACATCCACATCTTCAGGATTAAGTCCAAAATACTCCACTACACCCCGGCCACTGGGACCCAGGGCACCTATACTATGAGCTTCATCAAGGTACAGGTAGGATTTGTACTTCTTCTTAAGGGCAATCACTTCAGGCAAACGGACTATGGATCCCTCCATACTGTTGGAAAAAGAGACATTTTGAGTAGATTTAATGGATCCTAAAAGAGGCTCTAACAAAGTTAAACTTCTTGGCTTCCTTTCAGTGACTGCAGGCACCTGCAAAGCTTGTTACAAACATCACTTTCTGCAGAGAGCTAAAAAGCAACTCCTCTTTGCACCTCATACCCAGACCTCGACATCTACCTGTTTAATATCTCTGGGACAGTGATATACTGATTAAATACAGCAGCAGCAAATCAAGACCAAGGAACGTGTTCAATGATGGTTTTCAACACGAACTGAGATTTCCCTTCTCATGTCTTTTTTTCTCCCCTGACATTCACTTGCCTATAATTCTTAGTTCCCAAACTCATGATACTCAGCAGTAGTATCCTATTTTGTGCATCACCGTCATTTCACTGCCTGTGACAAACTCATACTCACCCTCAGGCAAAAAAGAAAAAAACACATTTGAACTGCACGCTTCCTTTCTCATAAATATGACCAAATGAGCAGAAAAAAATGGAAGGAACAGAATTTAAGACTTCATGTCTGACATAAGTAATAATTCAGACTAGTTCTGAGCAGGATGCGGGAAGCATTCTGGAAGTGCAAGGTGCAGCTGCAGTAACAAGAGAAAGTCCAGGGTGTGACATACCCAGCTTAGTTTAGTTCTTAGATATGTTATCCATGAAGCAGCTATGACAATAACCTAATTTGATTTGGCAAAGGAGCCAAAATGCTAAGCAGCTAGATCTCTCTTGGAGGGTCTTGTAAATATAAAGAATAACTTGTACCTGTATATTCCTTCCACCAGGATAAGGATTTTTTTCCAGGGCCTTCGTGTACGAGGTTGTCCATGCACAATAGCATCTCTGAGCAGCTTCTCCAGGCTTTGCATATCTGCAGCAAAAATTACTGTTAGATGGTATCAAAACAGTTTGAACTTTGACATGAGTAAAGACAGAAATATTCAGAAAAGCACAAATTACTCCAGCATGGAAGTCAAACAATACATAAATCAATAAATATGGGCTAGCTTCATCCAGGCCCACAAGAGAGACTAAACGAAATTGGTAACCATGTAAACTTTGAGAAGGAATTTGATCACCCCAAATTAGAAGCACTTATGCTTAAGGCATAAACAAGCAAGCAAACAAATAAACAAAAAAACAGAAGGGAGTGGAAGGTGAAGGAAAGGGGAAGACAACTCTTTGGTACGAAGCGAGTAAGCAATTTAGGAAACAATGGTATCCTCATGGATAGAAATAAAGGCAAAGAGGAGCAAATATGCTCAAAGATAATCAAAGATGAGTAGCAGAAGCACAGAATAAAGGCAGGGAACAAGTGCTTATTTTACATTAAAGCTGAAAAAACTGAAGCTGTGGAACAGAAAGCTACTAACCAATAAAAGCATAAAGGGACCAACCTTTGAAAAGGAAGTTTTTAAAGCTCATGACTACCATCAATGCAAGGGGAGCAGAGATCAGAGTCAAGGAGGAAAAAAAGAAGAGCCAGGGTAGGAATGGGGACAAAGCTCCGCATACCAGAAAGAGGAAGTTGTTAGCAACAGTGTATTCTGAAGCTTTACTAGCTTTAAGCACATGACATGCTAGAAGGAAAGGAAGAGTAACATGAGCAAACACATGCATGGAGTCAGTTCTGAAAAACAGCTCAAGAAATGAGCAGAGATAGGGGTAATGAATTCATAAAAACAAACATGTTGAGCAAGAGACAGATAAAAACACTAGGATACAATATGGAGCATGAACAATCTTGAACAAATGATTGACAGACAGGAGGAATTCTGCCAGCAAAAGGAACTGAAAAGCAGGTCAGTTAGACTCTTAGAAAACAGTCAACACAGAGGAAAAGTCAAAGATGGAGGAGTCAGTGGAGTGTCCATCTCCAACATACCTCTCAAGGGAAAATGGGCAGTTCAGAGCAGAGCACTAGGGTAGATTTTTCTGCTCTTACTCACCATGAAAGAGGAAGACTAAGAGCCAGACCTGGCCTTAACAGCACTGATAAAGTGCAGAATGAGGCAGGAATAAACAAACAAATATGGCATGAGAAATTAAGGGGCTTTTTCATTTTGTTTCATAGTCTTATAGCCTTCATTTTGTCCTCTTCTGTCTCATTTTTTTCTTCTAATCTGACGCGCCATCCTTTGAGATTTTTACACCACTCTTATCTTACATGACTACTTTTTAATCCCACTCCTGCAGAATCTCTCATGCATTATACCAAAACTTCTGAGCTCTTCCCATCATACCCAGAGCTACACGTGCTACCATTACTCCTGCAATGAATTTTAATATATTGAAACTCTTCAACTGTAGATATCAGGAAGATGAACAAAAGCATCATCATATAAAGACAGATAAACACATATCAGTCATTTCAGCAGCAGAAAGTGTCTTTAATACTGTCACTATAATAACAGAGGGCAGGCAGGCATTTGAAGAAAATCACTGAACCTGAAAATCACTTGCAAGTGAATTTGAAGGATTTATCTATCCTTTAAAAACAAACAAAAGAGTGGTTCTGCAATGGAAATCATATGTGCCAAGTATTTCAGAAAATTTATTATAAGTGTTTGTGTGTGTATACATATATATAAACTTTGTATTGCTTGAGTATCAGTTAATAAATAGCCAGCTTTCTTCCTCCAAACTGTACTATTTTTCAGTTGTAGCCTCCATTACAGCACTACAGTTTTTAATAGATCTAGACTGGTGCTTTGATTTTGAGGCTGATGAGCAAAGAATTTTGATTTGATTGAGGCTGATGCATGTCCTGTATTTTGAGGGATGTGCAACTTCTAGAGAAGGTCCAGTGTAGAGCGACAAAGATGATTCAGGGACTAGAGAATCTCTCGCATGAGGAAAGACTAAGTGAGCTGGGCCTTGTTTAGCCTGGAGAAGAGAAGGTCGAGAGGAGATCTGATCAATATGTGTAAGTACCTGATGGGAGAACGTAGGGAGAATGGGGCCAAACTCTTCTTGGTGGTGGTCAGTGATAGGACAAGGGGTAACGGGTACAGGCTGAAACACAGGAAGTTCCATCGCCAGATGAGGAAGAGTTTCTTCACTGTGAGGGTGCCAGAGCCCTGGCACAGGCTGCCCAGGGAAGTTGTGGGGTCTCCTTCTCTGGAGGTCTTCCAAACCTGCCTGGATGCCGCTCTGTGCCCTGTGCTCTGGGTGTCCCTGCTGGAGCAGAGGGTTGGACTGGATATCTCTAGAGGTCCCTTCTCACCTCAACCATTCTGTGATTCTGTGAGTATTCCACAGCTGCCTTATTTCAGCCACTGAGTCTCCAGTTCCACCACTCTCCTCCCATCCTCTCCCTAAAGAGCAAGCCTGGATTTTCATTGCTGACGCAAGAGTTCTCTAAAATGCTAGAATTGGATGTATCGTTCACAAGTATGCTTATTACAAACGTGGAAGCTGAATAGAAAGCTTTTGTGATCTGGGTCATCAATGAAGATGCGCTGCTATCAAGATGGATGAAGAACAAAAGAAAGAAAAAAAATGTTACCAGCAAACACGACAATTTCAAGAAAAATTCCAGAGATCAAGGAAGATGCAAAACAAACAAATGCAACAGCAGATCCACTATCCAGGAAGACAAGGAAATAAAAAGGATAGTAGTCAAAGACTGCTTTCCAAGCTTTGCTGTTGTCACCACAGATTCATCTCAAAGAGACCAAGAGAGTCATTACAACCTCTGAGAGTAATACTGCAAAAAGAGAACTTAGGAGCAGCTAAAGAATGGAAGCAATGCCTTTACTAATTAAGGATAACGACACATCTCTTTCACCAAGGATAAAAAAGAAACTTTGTATTTTTATCTGAAGATTATTCTAAACACTTCCACTGAAAGAAGCTAAAACCAACGAACTGGCAATTCCAAGTATTTCTTTTCAAAGAACACTAAAAAGGTTATTCAATGAAATTAATCTATGCTGTGTGCTCTGAGGTGCCCTCTGTACTACACCACAGTAGTGTTGGTACCAGCAGCTGACTGGCATGGCTATGGCATCCACATTTATGTTTCTGTTAATATAGGATCATATCATCATTTGGTCCTAAACTTGGCCCCCAAACTGTGATCCAGACCACTACAGGATTGCATTACTTCTTGTCATGGCTTGTTGCAAGAGTCAAATGGTGCTGAGCTATCCAAGTAATGCAAAATCACGTTAGAACACTAGTGTCCCTAAACTACTCAGGGAACTATGTTCCTCTTTCACATGCAGAGATGTAAGACAGCACAGCAGCAGGATAAACTGTTATTAGCTGAGAATGAACACATTAAATGGTCTCCAGTGCAAGGTTTCGTGCTGCATTAACTTCTGGGTAGCAACAATATTCTGATCCTTTCAGTAGCCAGCAACTTACTTCCTTATAAGAAATTGGATTTCCAGCTATTAGAAGATAGACGAGATTGCATCTGATCTATAGCACCTGTGGAAAGGCAAAGTCCCCCATCTGATACTTACTGTTGTGCTTGAAGACTCGAATAGTTGCTCCCGACAGCCTCGCGCCAAGCACCAGCGATGCATGATTCAGTTCATCACTCAAAATCAGACAGCCCTGAATTAGAAGGGGGAAGAAGAAAGTGAAAAGGTTACGTTTCACAGCCAAGCATACAACACCTTTTAACTCCACATTGTATGTGGAAGTATTCTACAACCATTTCCTGGGAAATAAGAGCCTGGTTTTACCCAGAATTCGCACTACATCTGAAGCAGTTCAAAGGGTGTTACACCAAGGAACCGTGCTGCTCATTTCAGAAACTTGGGGGAAAGCATGGACATCCCCAAACAGTATTCACTCTTTGGAACTACTAAAGAAATAGGGATTAAGTGCAACACAGAGCAGTATATTGCTTCTCAAATGCTGTTAGTCATTGCTAAATCAAAAGCTGGACATAATAATTCAAAGTATTGGCATTCTTAAACTTTAAAAAGTAGGAAAGACAGACAAAAACAACCCAACAGAAAACCAAAAACAACATCCACTGGTCTAGAAGTTTTCCAATAAAAACGGGCACCTGGTGGAACGAACTGAAGGACAAAATAAGCAGTCTATTTTTACCTTCCTATAACTGGACAGACGTTCCATTAGACAAAACAAACGAGTTCAAAACTGAAGAGATAAGTAGAAAATCTAGTATTGCCTGCCTTTAAAGAGAGCAATGGATCATTGCTCCATTGTGACAGAACGCTGGAACAGGCTGCCCAGAGGGGTTGCGGAGTCTCCTTCTTCAGAGATCTTTAAAACCCGCCTGGATGCAGCCCTGTGCCACGTGCTCTAGGTGACCCTGCATGAGCAGGGGGGTTGGACTAGATGATCTCTGAGGTCCCTTCCAACCTTGGGCATTCTATGATTCTATGATCAGAGAAAACACTTTTCAAGAGCACAGCAATTGCTGAAAATTGTATCTAAAACTAAGGAGCTGCTACTACAACGATAACAATTTGGTTGCATTTATCAGTTCTCTCAAACTTATGCTTGAGTGTAACACTAATTGGAGTCAGTATCAAAAGAAATATACGTCAGTGAAGATGGGACTTGCTACTTGGCTCTTACAAGGCAGACGCGGAAACTGAAGTTAAAACCATGCTTTACTATGAAGTGTTGCAGGTGAATTGCATAATTCAGTCCTAAGCACTTAGTTTCCAAAACTAAGTCCCTTGGACTCTGTCAGAAGGAGCACTGTAATGTTGCCATTAGATAACCACATTAACTGTATCAATGTCACTTGTGTCGAAACAAGCAAGTCTGAGAAGCCAAAAAACTTATGTCTAAAAAGTTATGTAAGTTTATATTTTACATTATCTATGGTCTAAACTCAGCAGATTTGGCAATGACTGTACTGGGCAGCTAGGAACTTGCTGTCAACAGTGGGCCTCGCCAGCTCAAATCTGCTAGGTGCACAAAGACCTGTTTTCAGTGATGCTTTAACAGTGCTGAAATACAACTCTCAGTATACACCATTTGCCTGTCTGCTAGCAGTAGCAGCTCCTGTTGACAAGGCACAGTGAACAGACATTGACTGGATAACGCTGACGAAGCTTTCGAATGGTTTTTTTCTGGCAATGCTGACCAGACTATAAGGCAAAGCTGGATCCTGGGATAACTAAGTCATAGTTATTGTCATTAAAGAAGCAGCAATGTAAGTGCCTATGGATTCTGCAGAGCAATGAGGGAACAGATGGTCAAGCATTATATATATATATATATACACACATATATACACACACACACACATATATATACACACACACAAGCATTATATATACACACACACACATATATGTATACACACACACACACATATACAGGTACATATGTGTATATGTGAATAGTTTGACTGAAGTGAGCTTAAAAAAACAAGGCAATAACTGATGTAAGGATCCAGATTTGGTATAGATACTAAATAGCTTCAAGTCATACCACTGACTATTAAAGCAACTCCTCCTGATGAAGTGCAGTTGCCATTACTAACTACATTTGCCAAAACTCCAAAACCGCGTGTTCTAAGACACTTTGTACCTAAAACGTACATAGGACAAGCAGACGGATCCAAACAATTGTTAACTGATAGCTCAAAAGTTTAATCAAGAGGGGAATCACTTATCTAAAGGCTTCACTGAGGATTCCCTTAAGAAAGCTGTATCCTGGGCAGGGCCAGAATTCTAAACTTGGATTTATGTGAGTCCTTCCTTATTTGTAGATACAGAAAGATAAGAAGTGCAGTAAAAACAATGTTAGGCAGCCAGAAACAACATTTAATTAGTATTTGCAACTGCAAAATTTTTCACTAACAACAGCTCTTATCTTTGCAAAAGGCCTTTCTGGCTAGGAGTATTCACCTAAGTATAATGGTAATTCCAGTGTTACAAAACAGAAAGGTATCATTTAAAGTGCAAACAAGTATGCTTATCACTAGCAGTTCACAGCTGCTGCAGTCCATTGATTATACATGTAACAAAACTTTTTTCATAAGTTATGTCTATGCAAACATATGTTGCACGTCTTGGAATTTACTGTTAAGACACTCAATGTATGTAAAAACAGATAAAGTACAAATGTAGCAACTAAGTCATTGAGTGGACATATCAAAACACTTTTGGGACACCTATGAAAGATACAGTGTAATCCATGTATAGAGAAAAAACAGAGTTATTGCACGGGAATGTGCAATTTCTGAGCAGGACAGAATACTCAGTGAAAAATCTGGTAAACTAGATTAATGAATTTTAAATCTCACAAAAATAATGAACTATGTTTTCTGATTAAGAGAGCAAGAGAAAGGTAGGAAGTCAAAGAGCAGAAGTGAATTAGTTAACACAGATGTTGTTCAAAAACATAGCATAATGGAGCTATTTAAGTTCAGAAAGATGATATTGGATGAACTCAGTTCCCCCTAGCATCTGACTCATAATCATTTATCATTATGGAAAGCATCTGACAAAGTTTATCAGACCAAGCCAAAAGAGGCACAAAGCAGATAGTATTTTTTTTTATCTCTTCAGTGGCACTATCAGAAGTAGAACGACAGCTACAGAAGCAGCTATCGAACAAGAGAAAGAGAAGAGAAAAAAAATCATTGGGAAGAACAAGGTACCTATTTTATGAAGTAAATATAGGTACCTATTTTATTTTATGAATGCAAAGAGGTCTCCTATTTCTTTTTCCAATTACTAAAATACCAGTGTTTTCATGTTACATTGTTTTATAGTGCACACAGTAGAGATTACTACTCTTTACATTTGACCTTCTGTTTTTCTATTAGGAATTTACTCCTCCAAAGGAAGGACTTTTCACATACCCCTCTGTGATAATAAACTCTGTATGTATCAAAACGTAATGATGCTTATCTGCACATCCGAGTTGCTTCTTAGTGTCTCTAGAGCATCTAAATACCTCCAGTCAATGAGCCTGTTAATAAGCTCTTATTTCATACAGTAATGAGTGGCCTGAGGAAACAAGTACTAAAATGCTATGCTCTCCCTGAGAAAGAGGGCCAATGGAGGATGTTGTTTTCCTAAAAGATTTTGCCCAGGACAGACATGTATATTGTGTATACACAGCTTCCAGAGTACCTGCAGGGCCTGCCAGTGAAGAAAACCAAAAACAAACAAGTAGCTTCTCGAAAATCCTACAGGCAGAATCTTTGTTAGAAGTATTTTTACAGTGACTTGAGCCATACCTTGTTAACTAAAGCGGGAATGTTCATGGAGTTGGTCGCAAAGCCCATCCCATACGCCATTGCAGACTCCACACCTAGGAATCTAGCGACTAGCTTTTCCAGCTCCTCATGTTTGTCCAAGTTGCCTGCATATTAAACAAACAAGAAATCCAGATTGAGGAGAAAATTCCCTTATTGCTGCATTCTACAAGAAACTCTCTCAGGAATTAGGCTGTTCTTTGTTTGAAGTCTCACCAAAAACATATCTGAACACATAAGTGAGTCAAATGCTGGGCTGTATAAACTAAATCCAGCAAGTCAATTAATCTTCACTCAAGAACAACTTCTTGATTGCTTGGACTAAAGTTCAAAAGCTGGAATAAGTAATGTTTTAAATAAGCCAGAGGTCAGGTTACCAACTTTGAAGCATCCCTTCTAGGAACATCCAATGCAGCTCCGACTTACCCATCTCCTGCCTCGTGCTGCACACCCCAGCTCCGTACCGGGACAGAACTTCAGCGGCTGCTTCTTGGCAAGCCCCACTATTCTGTGCAAATCCAAGATAGTTGTAGGAACCCATATTAATAACATCCTTTATCACTCTTCCGGTGTACCTGTATTAAACAAAATTAAAAATATATATTACATATAAAATTTAAAAACGGTTAAGACAGTAGCAATTGTAAAGCCAACTATACAGAATAATTCTTATTTCAGCTGTCTATAAGATATAAGATAATGCTAAAATGGTAGATATCAAGACAAGTATTCATTAGGATTTTTTTTTTGGTAACAATCTTCATTATCAAACTGAAATAGTGAATTAAAGAGATGTTCATTCTCCTGTCATGGTCTCAGACTGAGAACAGAAGCAAGCACCTACAACAGTTCACATCAGAAAGAGCATTTGTGATGATTTAACATTGCTATTTGCTGTAATTTAACATTGCTTGAAACTTCTCAAACCATTTGTTGTTTCCCTGATGCATGTTTCTCCCTTCCATCCCAGAAACAGACAGTTCTCTTCCCAATAACAAAAGAAGATCTCCGGATCAATTAACTTGGGAGCCCCTCCAGCCCGGATATCCTCAAACCACAGAGAGGAAGCAGATCTGGCACTGCTGTGCTAACAATACGTGACAGGGAGATTTAAGGAAGAAGTTTAGCAGGAAGAAAAGAAAAAAAGGCTTTTTTTTTTTTTTTTTTGAATGTGAAAGCCAAGCAGAGACTTGCCTACTTCCACCAAGTATCATGCTGCAAACCCCTTCACATCAAACACTGTGGTGCATCAACCTCAATTTTTAACAATCCATGTACTTGAATTTCTATGATTTATTCTGTGGTCTATTTTAATTCTCACTCAAAGCAATCATACTCAGTTCAGTTTCAGGCAATGTTTACTGCAAGCACTGAGAGTGACTCTAAAGCAGCTCAGAAAGTCACTACAAGTCATGACCTCCTGAGCTTCTACTCTAGGCTCTAGTCAGCTCATACAGAAGTATGAATGCTGCTACAAGAGTCTGTCCATGAAATATTAACAGTCAGGAACACTGAAAATAATTAATATTCAAGGCTTATATTAAAATAATTATGGCCAGATATTGTTCAAAACAGCAAAACTCATTTCATGTCTGCAGAAACCTCAACAAACAAAATTCACAGCCTTCAATCTGCTCTTAGACACTCTACTTATAGATAGTTGTTGGAAGCCTTTCTTCCAGTATTGACTCACGTGAATGTCCAGTTATAGTCATGAGAAACTCTCTCCATCATGTCCACTTTGGCCCCTGGCACACTGCAGATTGGTCTGTTCCAGCTGTCCCGAATGCGCATGTAGAGGTTCCTGTTGTAGAAATTTTCAAAGTCCTGATACAATGGGACAAAGTCCTGAAACACATCAGAAGTACCCAAAGTAAAACAAAAGTAGGTTTCCAGTTTGCTGTAATACTAGGAAAATGAGCTGGGGGCACTGTGTCAATTAATGTAATTTATACATGAAAAACAAGAAAACACAACTAAAAGAGCTTTTCATTCTCAAGTCCTGAAGCTGACTCCACCTGAAGTGTTTTCAGTCCAATACTACTAGAGTTGAAAGTTCATGCTAGTGCAAAACTGCTCAAGAGTTAAGCCATAGCAAAAGTGATCACTGGGAACCTACCACTGTGAAGTATATCTGCTAAATGTAATTTCCAAGCTTTTTCTAAGTTCCAAACCTACCAGACCCCTAAGATTTCCTCACTAGTAGATGTCAATTTCTGCAGAACAAACAAAAGCCTACCGAAAAATAGGCTGCTTTTTCCTAGCTGCTTTTCAGTTGGACCTTACCGAACAAGAATGAAAAAACATGGCATTAGATCATGCATCAAGTTAGAAAAGAAGTCTAAAAAAATGGGGGAGAACTGAAAGCAGTACAGAAGCTGAACAGGAAGCTACTCGTGATGCAGTGAGGCCTTTTTGTCTGAGCACCAGGCTGGTACTTGGAATACTTGAGTTCTCTTTCCAGCCCTATTACCAGTTGGATGGCTGAGCTAGTTGGGACATTTTTGGGTAGCTGAGGAGAGCATCCATCCAGAAAGTGAGCCATGATCCCATTTATCAAAGGTATGAATGTGTAGTCTCTGCAAGACATCTGTACTCAGCCTTCAGAGGTAAAGATGTAGGAATAAGGGAATGTGCACTTACTTTTTAACACCAGAGAACATGCGCTATTTTACTGAATTATACAAAGAATTTGAAAACCAAGGTACTCTGCCAGTTTTATTCTATACGTAAAAAACGCATTTAATATAGCAATTTTAGTATTATCACAGATTTGTTCTACAGATGACTTCTATAGGTTCAGAATCTGAACGATTAAGGTCCACTACAGCACCTCTCTTCTCCACTGTTTATCACTGCCCAGGTCCCACAGGATATCTTTGTATGAGCATTTCCTGGATTCTAGCCTCACTTCCTACATTTTTCAGGAACACTAAGTGTCTGCCTTGAATGGATAGCACAAGAATGTCAAATGAACGATGACAGCAAGAATATCTGAGCACTTGAGCACCAGGGAACATGTTTTTCTGGCCTATTTAAAACGTTCAGAAGTCATGAGACTTCCTTATTACTATTCAATTAGAAGGAAGCTGACATTCAGCAACGATAAGAATGCATAATGCATTTGCTACAGTCGCAAAAAAAATGTCTTTTTAATGATCTACAAAGGGAAAAAGTAGTATTTATGTCAAAGATAAGGGCCAGCATAGCATTTCTTCCTGTTTTTCCACACAGGGATCAAAACATGGAAAGGACATTTGATTTCTGGGGATGGGATAATAAGAAGATTATTTTTCTGAACAAATACTAGGGTATTATTTGTACCACTGAGCCAAAGCTTCCAGCATTTATGCCAGCTTTTAAATACTAATTGAAATAAATGGGCACTGACAAGCTTATGGTACAATGCTCAAGTGGAGGAAGAGGGTTTTTTTTTTTTTTTTTTTTTTTTTTTTTTTTTAATTTTTTTTTATTTTTTTTTTTTTTTTTTTTTTTTTTTCCTTTCTGTGTTAATGATTTAACAATATTGTCTTTTCAGTTTGGAATAAAGGAACTATCTAGGCCATACCTTAACATCCTCTTACCTGAAGTCGTATAGGAAAAAAATGGACCCCAAACACTGTAACTTCTAAGTAAACATATTTGCACCTAAATCCCCTTCTGATTAGCCTCTGCACAACAAGGTGTCAAAAGGCACAGTGATGTTCTTTTTAACTATTTCATTTGAAGTACAAAGCTAGCCACAGATGTTTTCCAGGGTGTCATAAGAACATCCTTTCTCAGCAAAGGAGGGCAGCAGGAACAAGATTTCTAAGAGCTAAGATGCGCTGGAGGACAGTGTTTTCTTCCCTGTGGTTTTATTTGAATATGCCATGTCCTCTCCCACAAACGGTGCTCTGTCAAGGATGCTCAACAGACCAGTCAGTCAGTAATACAAGGCCGTGCTCGTCTTGACAGCTACTGGTTTTAGCCAGAGCTCCAGCCTTCCTGACTTGAGCATCTCACAGTACCCCAAGCAAAAGGTGGTTACAGTTGCTGACAAAGGTGTCTGCAATCACTGACGAGGGGGTTACACTTACCAAGGAGAAAAGCATCTTCATATTGACAGATGTATCTCAGGTTCTCACTCACATATGAAAACACATCTAAAGTGGCAATATGCATAAGAGTACTGGTTGCAGATGTGTAATAACCCTCAACACAGAACCCATGGAATTATCCACAAGCCTCGCAGGGCAAGTGAAAGTGTAAAAAAAAAAAAAGACCACAACCCTGGTACATGAGAAATACCAATGCTTGAGGAATTTGTACTTGATAAGTCTAATTAGAGCATACCGAGATATTTCTAACCATTTATAGCTTTTCTTAATCATTCTTGCAGCTTTGTGGGTGTTATTCAAACACATTAGCTCTGTGATCCTGGAAGTCGACTGAGACTTCAGCCAAGGCTCTTAGCTAGGAGAGGAGCCTAGAAATGAGTCACTGCACCAACTCCAGCAGGTAGGCCTGGCTGCTAAAGCTCCATCTCACCTCTGACTGCTGATCAGATAGAGCCTGTTTGATTTTGAAACACAGGCTGACAAAGCAGGAAGAGGAACAAGCTCAGCTAGTGAGATACAGACCATCACCCACAACATCGTGACACCAGTAAGAGATATAACACAAGCATTGTAAGAAACTTTACGAGGCAACAAAGTAGATTTAAATTTAAATAGAGTTTTAACTATGAAATAGTCATCATAACAAAAATGATGTCTTATAGGTTAACAGGAATTTGAGAAACATTATGGGTAAGGGAATTTTCTTACTATTTCATGTGGAGCCACAGTACTGTGTTGCAACCGTCCTGTCTGTACTGCTGGAGGCAACCACTGTTATGTTTATATAGCCTTTAGAGCTTATTATTATTTTTCTATCATATTCTCACCCTATTTCAGAAGCAACACTCTTTGTAGCCACAACAGACCAAGAATATCAGGCTTATACAGAACCGTTTCTGGGAAAATTATTCTGGAGTAAATTGTTTGCAAAGTACTCAAAATGACCATCCAGGCACTTGCAAAGGATACCTTGTTTCCAAAAGAAGCAGAAAATGCAATCTGTTCTTTTATCAGCCCTATGAACACGAAGCTAACAAACCTTCCAGAATACATCCCCCACACCAGTAAGACAGTGCCTGATGCAGAAATCTGAATACCAGGCTTAAGAGCTCCAGGCTCTTAGCAGCCTGAAAGGCACTGAAATTTCAAGGAAATATAAAGGAAAGAGCACAATTCTCCCTTGAGGGAGCTACACCTTAGTAGCACAGGTGATTTGGGAACCCAAGATTTCATCACATGGCAGACCAATGCTGGCAGAGCTAGTGAAGGTCATAATGAGCTTTGTAATCATTAGCTTAGGGCACAATGACATGCAAATGCAGTAATTACGGCGCTTGTAGAGCCATGTTTTTATAGGATTGCACCTAAGCTAACAAACGGTGCCATGAGCACCAGCAGTGCTTATCTGCAATTCATATAATACCTTCCCTGATAATATAAAACTGACTCTGAATGAAAAACAAGGATACAATTGCAACAAATATCAAGCTTCTATAAGGAAGAAGAAAGACTAGTTCAGTGAACTAATCGTTCGGTGCTGTGTGAGTCAGGAAAGAATGGAGCAATGACTGCGGGTGCTCCCTGCACCAGCCCAGAGCTTCCCCAGCGCCCGGGAAACTCAGCACGAGCCACTCGGCTCATTTCTAAGTATAAACTGATCCTGAAGTAACCAAAAATTCCTAATCTTGGCACGTATTCGTGTGTAAAAGAGACTGATAAGGTTTCAAAGGGAGTGTGCTACCTAACACTGGTTTCCAGGAAAAGTCCAGTTAGAAATATTTTAAATGAAGCCAAAAACTGTCAAAAAGACTTCCTGGAAAACACTATTAGCACACATTGTCCCTCTTCATCCTTTCGTGTCCTGCTGTTGGCAAATGCTGTATTTATCTAGAAACACTAATCGCAGCTCACTGCTCTGTAGTAACTTGCAAGGACTTTACCTGCTGTCAGAAACAGCTCAGTATAACCTTCTTGCAAAGTGGGCTCTTTAAATGAGTTTGGCCACTTTCATTTTCTGGTTTTGCTGCATAGACTAAGACCATGCTGTTAAGTGGCAACTAGTTTGAAGAAGGGATGTTCTACTAAACAACTGTCTTCTAAAACACACAAATACATTTTTTTTTGTTTTTTTTTTTTTTGTTAGTCCTGCAATCTGGACCTTAAGTTGAGACTGTGCTTTTGACAGCAATTCCATTCAGAAACACACTACATAAAATCCACATATTTCACTTCCATGACTTAGGCACAAGTTCAGTCAGCCTTTATGAAGTACTCACACTATATAATTTAGGTTGGAATTTTTTTTTCCTTCTCACAAGGCACATTTCGGTATATTAATCATATACAGCTACTCCTAATGTCTCCACTTGGCGCTTTCCTCCTCAGGAATTCATGAATCACTTCAGAACGCTAAAGCTATCCCTTTTGCTTGGTATTTGAGAAAATCATAATTATCTAGCTAGCTGTGGAGACTTGGAAGAATAAAAATGTCACACGGAGGTCACAATCTGCCAGTGACTACCCAAGGGCACTGAAGGCCTCCTCTGATTTGCAGGCATTAATGAAACAAGTGTGATCGAGGCCTTTTCTACAAACTAGTATCAATAATCCCCTCCCTAAAAGATCACTGGGCAGAGCCTGTATGACTAAAATGTGAGCATAAGTACTGTATGTTCAAGCCATCATGTGACCACTTTTCTATTCTTCCTATATGGAAACAGCCAGTCTAAGCCTCAGAAACATGATTTAAGGAAGTACATTAGCCTGGGATTTCATCAACACCAATACTTTTCTAAATAGGATTTCCAATTCTTCATGTTCTTGCCGTATATTCACCGAAATCCTTCTGATAAAAAGCACTTCTTGCTAGATCCAACCACAAAGGCCCTACATACAAACTAAAACCAGAATACAGGTACCTCTCTCCTCCAAGCCATGACCAATACATGTAGACTTAAAGGATTCACCTGCAAGTAGAGCCAGGAGGTAGATCTGTTAAACTGTCTTTCAGTGAAAGATGCAATATTAAAATCAGTTTATTTTAAAATCTGAGGCTAGTCTTTTTAGACCTATGATTGTCGATAGCTAAACTACCTCTGCGCTCCAGTCTGCAGTGTGACAACATATGAAGTCTAATTTCAAGACTGTTGTTTCCAAACTGGACCTATTGCCTGCGGTCTTTCTTTTACCCACCTTTATGTAAGAGCCACTGTTGCTTTTAAGGAGAAGGGAAGGAAAAAAAAAAAGACTCCCATAAGCAGTCTCACATCTTACATCAGTACCAGAACAAGTGTTTTTCAAAGGAACCAGCAGAATCTGTGAAACTGTGAAAAATAAATACAGCAGCATCGCTTCAGAGCAATTCGCTGAATTGCTCCAACGTTTTTTAACCTTTTTTAAACCTTCACTTCGTGTACCAAGGCCCGGGCCAGTATTCCACCCTTTATTCTAATCTCTAGTCTTGGAAGGTTTCTGCAGCCCTTTCAGTTTTCTGATTCTTAACTATCTCAATTTTTATTTTATATATAAATACAAAGGGGTCATATTCTCAGATGACATAAACTAAAACAGCTGAACTGAAATTAATGAACACAGCAGGTTACAATTTAAGTTTTAGCTGGAAATCCTTATTTAAATGTTTTAACTTTTAAGAGGAATCCATTATTTTACTTTGTGATTCCAAAAGCCAGTTTGAATAGTGTAAATTGAACTTCCTGTAGTTCTAACAAATATAAAATACCTGTTCTTCACTAAATTCCTATGAGAAATATGTACTCGCATGAAGAAGCTACACTGAAACAATTTTAGTTATAAGATTGCTGCATTATAGCTCATCTACCATAACTTGACATGCACTTTAATCCAAGGCTGCCTCTAGAAGCTGTTGTTCTGTCTTCCCTCCAGCCCTTCCCACCCTTAGTTATTTGTTTGCATTCTTGAGCTGCCAACCCCCCTCACGCTCCTTCCTCTGCTATTGCTTGTGTGGCTCTATGCAGAAACCAGCAACTAAAAAACAACCTATCTTAAATTTTACAAGCCAGATCAGTTTCCCAGAGTTGCTGCGAAAAACAGAACTCAATCAGCAAAATCAAGCCACTTTTGGAGCAGAGCTCACTGTATTTGCACTGTACTAAGAGGACTCACAGTAAGAATCAATAGAGAACAGTTACTGTGCTGCAAGTTTAGATGGTAGCTTTCTTCACAGTAGGTCCTCTAGGAAATAAAAACCTCTAAAAATGGATTAGGTCAATTCAAAACTAAGATAATCAATTCCAGAAGAGTTCCTGGAACACACGGGACACTTCACCTTATCCTTAATTACTACCAATGGATCTGGAGCGAGCATGTCCAATTACTCACTGGCTAACCTGCTAATGTCTTGAATGCTCTATGAATTTAAAACATCCAGCTAGATGCTCTGGTTCTCATTTACACACTTCTCTTTGCAACTGCATGGGGTAGAGACTTAATAACACGCTTCCAATTCAGAACAGCCAGAGCTACCTGAGCAGCATCAGATTGCCTCCCACTGCTGTCAACTCAAACCACATCCTTCAACCAGCATTTCTTCTGCTAATGAGGCTGGCTGAGGCACTCTCCCTCTTCCAAACCCTTCTTTAAGCAACTGAGGCATCTCTCAGTATGTGGATATAACCATTGATGCAATCCTGCAGTGAACCAAGATCTGGAAACCCAAAGAAAATAACTCTTAGTTTGTTTAACCACACAGTGGTACTAATATAACTAACTGGGAAGTCCAAGTGCATGGAAAACTGTTTAAACAAAGTTTAATCAACGCACTGCAAAGAAATATCCAAATTATGGTTTCGGTATCATTTCCTACTGATCACTGACAGTTTCCAGCAGTTACCTTCTGTTCCTCTCTTTCTGTTGCATTTTGACACTTCTCAATCTTCCACTGCCGCAGGAAATCTCGCAAGTATCCGAAGAGAGTGAGAACACCATAGCCTACGTAGGTGAGCACAGCAACCAGCATCGGCGTTTCCTCAAAGGCTTCATTGAAAGGCTTTTTGTATAATCCTCCATTCTGCACAATATGATGAATCTAAAGCAAAAGTTTAAACAGAGACAGTCATGAGATTTTCATTCAAGAAACATGGGATGGACATTTCATAATAGCCTCTGGCCCACTGTGTCCTATTACAAACTTTAAATTCCCCTGCCAAGTTTAAAATACTTCTGGCTAGATTCAAGATTTAGTGACAAACTCCATCCAGGCTCCGTACACAAGGATGCTGCCAGAAGGGCTCCTCCTCAGCTTTCAGAGATGAATATAATGAAATTCACAGCTACCAGTTCATTGCAGCTTAATTCAACATTTCATTCAAGTTCCTTAGCTAGTTAAGCTACATGAATATCATTGCTTAGGTCCAGACCACCTAAAATGAATAAATTGCATTCTTCAACAAGAACCAGGAGGGCAGATATCACAAAACAGAGAAGCTTCCCAGGCTTAAGTCAGAAACATAAGAAAAGGACTAAGAAATAATAAATGATGCCTTATCAGTTAAATGAGAAAGTGGGAAACATCAAAATCTACTCGGACTTGCTAGCATGTATTACTGTAGATAAAACAAGTATAACTGACAGCTCCCCACAGCTTCAGCCTAAAGATGCTGCCATAAAAACTGCACTCACACGAGGTGGACGTGACGCCCCAGACAAAACCACCATTGTTTACAGCCAGCCTGCCCACTGCCTACACGCCAGCACGCAGAACAAGCAGGCCTTTCTGCACCAAATCCCTTCGGATCAGGATCATCTCCTGAAGACCAGCACTTGCCTGGTGGTATATCACAAAAGCACACCCTCCTCAAGCAGATTCCTGTAAGGCTGGTGACTAGTACTCAAACACTTGTGCAGCTACAGGGCAAGGGCTCATGCAGCATGATTTTGGGGAGGGGAAATGCCAGTTTAGACTACTTTATTCAAGGAGACTAAGCTAGATCCAGATCTCGGCAGTCGCTGTATGAAAACAAAGAAATCCAGCTATTAGATGCAAATTGCTATCTCTGTTCCTAAGACTTAGAGAAAAGCTATTTGTGTGTGTGTGAAAGAACAAAGCCCAAGATAATCTCCAACATCAAAAGAAACAAGTTTTACTGCTTTCAGGATTAGATTAACTTTTGACAGTATTCTCTGCTTTACAAAAGGGAGCACACATCAGGTAATTTAAGTAGATTAAGACTACCTTTTGGCAGCCAGTTTTGCTGTGCTTTAATATCCAAGTATATTATGAAAGATGTTGCCAGATGTGCATGGGAGTAACTTGAAATAAGCAGGAAACCAAGATAACATTCTTCAGTAAACGCCTTTATTAATAATAACACCACCCTGAAATAAGGGCTAAGACAAGGACATATCTAGGACGTTGCTCAATTTTCCTTGCAGTTCATAGCCAGACACAATATGAAATACATTTCTAAACTACTCAACGCAGAAATATGAAATCCTAGCAAAGAGGTAGATCCTAAGTATGTCAAAAGAGGACAGTAACTACTTAGTAATTTGTAGTTAGTATTACTAATTACTAAGTAATAACTCAGTAATAACTAATGAGGGAGTAGGGGGCTAGAAACAGAGCAAAGCAAGTTTTTCTCCCCTAACACCCATGCTGCCATCACAAGACAGATGGAAAAGGAAGCCAGAACTGTCCTAACCTCTGTAGCAGCTGAGGAGTCAATAAACAGAGCAGCCGTGCTGCCTTACCAGGCTCTGAACTACATGGAAACTGATGCCTGTTGACCTCAGATGCCAGAGACATTCTGTTTTTTTCAAAGTTGGCATTAATATCTTGAAAATAATTTGGGAGAAACAAGGGCTTGACTCGGGATAATGTGACACTAGCTCTGCGCAGTCACCAGCTGCCCATGAACTGCAACATCACCCTCTCACAGCGACTGGTTTCCACCCCCGTCCTTCTGCCAGGACAAGCACCTTTATTTGGCTGCACAGCAAAACCCAGGTTCAGGCAGGGCAGCTCCTCAATTCGGTCACGATACAGCCGTGCAGACAGCAGCAGCAGCCAATGGTGCCGACAAAACAGCCAGGGCAGAGGGGCCCCCGCTTTGAGCAGCCCCCTGGACTCGTGGCACACGTGCAGGTCTAACTTGCAGTGCTTTGAGGCTAGTTTTAAGGCTGAAGTACCTTTAAGGACATATGGGCAGCAATTTAAGTTAGAAAATGACAATGCTTTGGAAGAGAAGTACAAGCACCTGGTTACCACATCTCAGCCAAGAGTATGGCAATTCCAAACTTGAGCCGAGGCCACAGTTTCACGTTGTGTTTTCTTCAGGAACGTTGCAACCAGAGAAACTCCCCGCTCTTTCCCACTGACTCCCACTTGGGGCCATCTGCATTGCCCTTTGCTTTGTACAAATAACATAAACCTGATCTCCAGCACAGCACACCTGATCCAGGTTGGAAACCAAACAATTGCCAGAAGGCTATTATTTTTCTGACAGTCTTTACAGCACAGCTCCTTATCTCTCAACAAACAAGAACTAGCAGCTGTGGGGAGGCAGAAAGGCTGAGAGAAGCAAGACAATCAAGAAGCTGGTGAGTGGATGCTGCAAGGGAAAGCCAGGAGACCCTCCTCTTCTCCATTACATTCAGGATTGCCTAATGGTATCACCGTGACTCCAATTTCTGGTGCTGTAGAAGTTCATTGCATCCAAAGCTGAGAAGCACGCAGAAAGGTCTGAGCTGCTGCAATTTCACAGCTTGAGGTACTCAAGTAAACTGAAATTTGTGTTCTCACATATGCACGCTTTGAATAATGCCAGCTCGGGAGCAGATAGCCCACGAAGCCCGGAGCTGCCTGCTGATAGCCTCAGAACACCCAGCAACCTAATCCATAGACATCACAGCTTCGGATATCTCTGCCAGGGAATTGAGAGTTCATCTGGAAGAGAGACAACGGAGCATTCTAAGCGCATGGGCCTGATGTTAAGTAATATCTAAACATACCTTGTTCAAAAAATACATACATATCTGCATATCTGCATGCAGTCTTAATTAGAAAAATACTCAAGTATACTGGTTTCTGAGGTGTTCAAAGAGGCCTCTGCTCGTGACAAATCCCATACAAGTGTGAAAATTGAACATGGCCAAAACATCTTCCTACGAAAAGCCCTTTCAGGAAATTTTGTATTGATTCAGCACATACTAAGTCAACTCCATCTCTTCAGCTTTCTCCTGCTAAGAATATACATCCTTCTACACCTGTGTCTTCTGTGCCATAAGGTGAGAAGTAGCTGCCCATGCGTGTTTGAATTAAATGCTAAAGAAACACTCTGAATGCAGTCCCATGGACCTTTCATGACGCATAAGATGACCAAAAACACACTCTAGCACTGCCCGCAGAAGGGAAGTTTGCAGCCAGATTTTAGACACAACCCTGCAGGTTTTTCCCAAGGAGGCTTTTTGTGCATCTACACAGCAGCCTTCAAATGAAGGCTTGCACACAGCTGCAAAGCAGCAGCAAGGTCTATTCAGAGACCAAGAAGGGGGCACAGGTTAGTGATTCACTTCCTTTTCTGAAAAAAAAGCATGCAAGATTAAGATGTTTATGGTTTCTGCAAACAAGTCTTATCTTCACGTTGAGGGAAACTGTGACCTTTGAACAAGAACACACTGCAAGTGGAGATGGCAGAAAAGGATTCACCTAATCGCAGAGTTCAAAAAGGAGGAAAAGCAGGTACATGCTCTCGTGTCCCCAGGGAATTCTAGGTGTAAATGATCATGCCCAGACCAAACACATAAAGCACCACCATATTAAGAAATTCAACTGCAAGACAGCAGGTAGAGCAGTACAGAAAGAAGACGACCAGCAGTGTTCCAGATCAGCGACAGGTAACAACTATGCTGACCTAAGTTTTGAAGGGGACAAAAAAAATCACTTAAAACAAGTAATATAACTGTTACAGAAGCAGTATCATCATATACAATCCCTTGCAGTTGTGGTCTCTGCAGAAAACATCAGGAAATCCAATCATAATTCTCTCCTTGGTCTGATAACAACTCCAATTCACCAGACACTACAGAATTCTTTAAGATTTAGTTTATCCTACAAATTAGAATCATTATAAACTGCAAGATAGCTTCTCCGGTATAGCAAGAGGACGGGATTGTGGATGTATGCGCATACAGCACAGCATGCCAACCTGATGATCTTATTTAACCTCTACACAAAACTAGGCTTTAAAAGAATCCTTTGGCGTCCAGATAGCATCAAATTCTGGTGCCTTATGGTCAATTACCAGCCCTACGCAGGCAGAAAGGCTATTTCTGCCCGAGTTCTTTAAATACTTTAAAGACACATATAGGAAACACTTTATTTAATACTCTTTTCCCACCATCTTTTGCAGTTATCTTGCATGACGGTAGGTCATCTGACATGAGGGACAGTATAGTTCAATCTACACAAAAATAACTTCAATTTCAGTCACCCCAACACGCATATATTCACGTGAGAGAAACATGTAGTCCACTGACCACAACGTCTGCTATCTTAGCAGATGTGTAGACCACTCCTTCACTAAAGTGTTATAAACATGCAACTCGAACAGCAGGTAATAGCAATCTTGTTATTACCAATGTACTTTACAACTTCCTAAATTCAGACAGCAGAATCTTCGAGAAGGGCCACAATGTCACCCTCTATTATGTATTACAAGAACAGTAAAAGGAAAGTAAAAAAGGAAAGTGAAACCAACAAGTGGGGTTTTGGTGTTAACTACTCTTTCCCAGCGTGGAAAGACAAACCACACCTGAAACAAGCCATGTGGGAAGCCAGCACTACCCTGAATCTGAATGTCTTTTCAATCAAAAATTAATTCCTCAAAGCTGATGTAAAAACAAACAACAACAAAAACAGCTTAAAATATTTTCTGAGTCAGTGCAGTGGCAGCAGGTAGGTACAAAGGAACACACAGAGACCATACACTGAGGCTTTGGCAACAGACTTTACTTGCAGAAGCACTCGAGAGTAAGTTTCTTTTGAAAAAACACAAGCCAAGCATGAACACACAAAACATTTACAAGCACTGATATAGAAAACAGAAGCAGGATTTAATCACAGAAACCTTCTACATAAAGTTGCTTATAAAAGACATGTCACCTTTGGCACAGCTCGTGCACAGGGTTATGTCTCAGCTACAAGGAGAGAAGACGCTACTCTTGCAACCCAGAGTTGAGCAGAGTTAAATACATAGTAAAAAAATGAGTTGTACTACCCTGAGAAAAATGCAACGCACCGTACTACAGATTCTGCTCAATTTCTTGCTTCCAGAAGACCAAAAGCAGGTGAAAATTGCAGCCTTTACATAAAGACATTCACAGGCTTATTTAGCCTGACACACTGCTTTGCTAAACTGTTACTAGAAGTTAGTAGTTTCCCACTGCCACATACCACCCATTCTCCAGATATTTTACTAGAAGCTCTGCCACTCTTTTAGCGACGTTACATGGAATGCTACTTCCAAAGGCTGTCTGCTTGTTATTCTTTTGCCAGAGATTCCTGCCAACTCTGAGAATGACTGGAAGGATACAGGATGTGGCTCTCCTCTGGGTAGCCCCCTCTGGAAAGCAGCACATTAGAAAGCATAAAGGGAATCAGTACCCAAAGAAGCAATGGTAGTAACACAAGTACTCCACACAAGCAGCTACTTTATGGTATTCTGGGGTATTTGCAATAATTTCACCATCATTCCCAATGCTTTTTCTTGTGCCTCTCTGTTCTTAAACTTCAGATCTTGAACAGGTGCCTGGATAAAATGATTAAGATGTGTTTAATAATAAAATGATGAACCCGTTTGAATCACTTTAAGTTTTCAAAAACTGTAAGAGTGTAATGCTGCTTTGTAAAACATGTTTTACACTCCGGGTATTTGTACTGTTTGTTTTTCTAATTAAATATTTGTTCTTTGGGTAGGAATAACCAAATGCTTCCATTCACAACTATTTATTTCCAACAGATTGGCACAGACTTTTGCTAAGAAAAAACATACTTGCTGTACCCACACACAAACAGTATGTGTCTTTATAAGTGTTGACAGTTCAAACGTATTAT
>VZSG01000166.1:226321-277443 GCA_013398315.1 Nothoprocta pentlandii | reverse complement strand
CCACCTGCGCCGCCGCGCCGCGCGGCGCCGGAAACACTTCCCGCCGCCTCCGCCAATGGCCGCCCGCGACGTCACGCCCGAGGGCGGGCCCGCGGCCGGGCCCAAGGGGAGGGGATGGGGCCCGCGGTGCAATCAGAGAGCTCGGTCCCCGCGAGAGAGGCGGGGCAGAGCGGAAGGAACGGGCTGGGTGGAGCCAGCAGGTTAAATTGCCCAATCAGCTGGCGGAGAGCTAACGGGGAAGCGGCGAGTGGGACGTGTTAGCCAATCATGAAACAAGAGGGGGGGAGCGGGCGTGAACAGGCCGTGGTCTCTGCCCAATGAGCGGAGGGAAGAGCCGGACAGTGGTTACGGCGACAGCCAATGGGCGGGCGCGCGCGGGGCCGGGGCTGGGTGGGGGCGGGGCTGAGCGTGGCGGCCCCCGGGCGGCCGTTACCCCGGGCGCGGCCGTTAACGGCCGGTGGTGCCGGGCGCAGCGATGTGGCGCCTGGGCTCCCTAGGGCCCCCCGCAGCCGCCGCTAAAAACCGCGGTCTCCCTGGCCTGGGCTTCGGCTGTTGTCTGGCTCCCTTTGGGATTTTGTCCCCAGGCTGGGCAGCCGCGGCGCTGGGTGCGTTACGGGTAAAGCCTGGCAGCCCTGATAACGTTGGGCTCCCGCGCGCCGGAGCCGCCGCGCCAGCGAGGAGGCGGCTCGCGAGGCGCGGAGCAGCCGTGGTTGCGCCCGGGCTCCCGTTCCCATGGGCGCAGAAGCTGGGGTGGTGGGAGGAGGGCGCTGGGGCTCCCTGAGTGTTAACAGGAGCGAGTGCCCCTGTTCCGCCTCCCCCAGGCTGCGAGGGAAGCAGCAGCCCAACAAGGTCAGTCCCCTGTGGGTGAGACACCGCTGGGTTTCACCTGCGGTGTTTCCCAGGCAGGTGAGTGGCCATAGGGTTTCCTTAGCACAGTGAGACATCACCTAACCCTGCGGGAACAGGCTCAAGCAGGTGGAGCGGAGGGAACAAGCTCATCCCTTTATTTCTAGTTTGCCTGTTGTGGATAGCTATTTTTCTGTGCTATAGCTCATCTTGAACCCTCTGCCATGGATCTGGCATATTTCCCCCCTCCTTCCCCCCCCCCGGGCACTCCCAAATCTTGACTGTTGCACAAGCAGGTATGAGCTTGCCTGGAAAACATTTGTTCTTCACCTGGTTTCAGCATGTAGTGAGACACCTTCAGCTAAGCAGGGCTGGGCCGTGTCCCTCCCCACCTGACAAGGCCGGCAGCAGGAGGGAGCCTGTTTAGAAGGCAGTGACCAGAGCAGGCAGCAGCTGTTCAGCCCTTGGCTGCCAGGGGCAAGAGGAGCTGCCCCAGTGCAGGTGCAGGTAGGAGCGCTCCGGGAGAGAAGCACAGGGAGCACCTTGGCTGGTGAACTTCTCTGGATAATGAAGGAAGAGCTCTCGTGGAGATGAAGGAATGAGGAAGCAAAATAGAGAATAATGAATGGAGAATAAAAATGAGTCAGCAAGAGAGAGAGGAGTGTACTAGGAGGCTGTGTTGCACTGATTTTGTTTCTGCCCCTGTTACCATAGTTGGCTGAGGGTATTTTTTCCAGACTCTCCTGCCTTTGGATAGAGTAGGTTGGGTAATCCTGACCTATGCGCATCAGCTGTGTGCCAGGGGACAGATGTCCCCTTGCAGAAGGAGTGAGCACAGCCCCTGCCCACCTGCATATGTGGGAGTTTCAGGTACTCGTGTTTCCTTTCTCCTGAGGATAAGGTACTTCAGCTGCCAGACACTCGATAGCACATGGTGTTATGTGTTGAATTTAGAGAGCCCAAATCCTTCCACATGTAGGTACCTGCAGAATGGTTACCTCACCCCCTTGTTAAACCAACTAGCCTGAACCCATTCAATGCAGTGGTTTCAGTTTTGGTTTAGCAAAGATGGGAAGAGAAAACATTGTGACACTGTGACATGCCAATCTACGAGGCTGGGCAATCTCAAACGGCAGTTGCAGCAATTCCCTGCAGATCGGACCTCCTCGCACTAACAGGACCTGCCTGTCCCCTGCGTGGCGCCGATATAACCTGGTGTCTGGAGGTGCTTGGCCTCCTCTGCCAGCTTGTGGAAGGTCGGGCAGGCGAGGCCAGGTTCCCAGTGGCTCTGCTGTGACACAAACTGGGGAACCTGTGGTGAGAGGTCCCAGCACGGCGCTGTCATTCTGGTCACAGCTGCTGCCACGGCAGTGCCAAGTGCATCCTACAGAGCTTGTGGGGTTGCAGCTGTGGTGGGGCTCCGTGCGACATGCAAAGCGCCCGTGTACCCAGCTTGCGCCTCCACGTGTAAAAGTGCAGCACAACCGTGTGAACTCAGAATAGCAAATTCCAGCTCTGAATTTATTTTCAGGTCTTAACAGTGCTGTTTGTGGGAGCTAACAGACCAAGCTCAGAACTGAATGAAGCACAGGACTGTATCAAAAAGGCAAATGAGTCAAAGGGAAGAGCAGACCATAAGTAACAAGTCAGACTGGCAGGGATTGCTGCACAGCAGGCTCATATCAACAGAGAGCTTACATCACTGACGTGACTCAATGTGTGCTGTCTCCAACCATCTGCAGATGCAGGGATCACAGAGTAGAGTTGTAAAGTCTGAAGACAGCAGGAGGCAAGTTCAGTAATGGGATGAGCAGCGGGACAGAGAAAGTGCAGCAGAAGAATTTTCCGCTCCAGTGTCCCAGAGAGACACAGCAAGAATTTCCATGAAAGTTTGGAAGTACGTGTACTTCCATGGAAGTATAAATTGAAACACAGGAAGTTCCATCTCCATGGGAAGAAGAAATTCTTTCTTGCAAGGGTGACAGAGCCCTACCCAGGCTGCCCAGGAAGGTTGTGGAGTCTCCTTCTCCGGAGATCTTCAAAACCCACCTGGATGCCGCCCCGTGCCACATGGTCTAGGTGTCCCTGCTTGAGTGGGAAGGTTGGACTAGATGATCTATAGAGGTCCATTTCATCCTCAACCATTCTGTGAAGTTCTCAAGGTAGCATTAGTCAGAAATTAGGTGAGGCCATTTACTTTTCTGCAGCAGGTCAGCCCTTGCATTGACAGCAGTTTGCAGCAGATGGGGTACCCTGAGAGGCGGCAGACCATGTTCCCCAGGTACCTCCCTTCCCTTTCACCTTCAGTCCCCACGTGTAGGCTGAAGTAAGCACAAAATGATTTTTGAAGGTGTGTTTGAAAAGGTTGCCATGTGGGTAGACCCCTGCTGTACCGAAAGGTCACCATGGTTTCTGTTTTCTTTTTTGTGTGTTGTTTTTTGAGGTTTTTTTTCCCTCTTCTCCAGGCTGTAGCCACACATACACACACAGCACTGAATATCCGAGGACTGTACAGGGAAGTAACTGAGGGAAACACAGAACACCCTGAACACAGATTTTCAGCCTGAGTTTGAATGGCAGAGTGTCTGCCTGAGGCATAGGAGAAGGATTAGCAGAAGTGTGGAAAGCTCTCTGGGGATCTTAGAGCTAATCAAATAGGGCTTGAAGAATGCAGATGGCTATCAAGATGTCTCAGGAGAATTTGTCAAGCTGTAGCTAAACTTCACAGAGAGCTTTTGCAGTAATGTATAGGCGGGAGTAACCCTTGCAAGGTTGGCGAATCTGGTATGGGAATGCCTATCAGCTGCTCTCGGCATATTCTGATAAGCAAGAAGACTTTAAGTAACCACAACAGATTGCTTTCTTCTGGTGGATGCAAGGGGAAGCAGGCAGCCCTTCTTGAACATTGAGTTTGGTTTAATTTCAGCTAAGCCCAGGATTGTTTCTCTTCCAGGAGAGCCCTCCTGTCCTTAGTGCCTTCTGCAGCGAATGCCACAGTTCTGGATTCACTACAGCTTCTGTTTCATTTGTTCTGTCAATCAAGCTACTTCAGAAATAATTCAACTTCTAAAGCTACATGATGCAGGGAAGCCTTGGCTGTACCCTGGCAGCTCTGCATGCTAATTTGGGCCAGAACTGGTAAATGTGCTGGACCCTTTGCTAGTCCAGTGTGCTTGCCTGGAGAAAGGAGTCAGGCTTGCATAATGGCAAGGGAGTTAGAACAAGAGTGTGAGATCGGAGCTGCAAGAGGCCTGAGAAGATACAATACGGATTGAAAGACATATATGAATATGGGTCTGATGATCCATAAGAAAACAGACTTAAGAAGGAGTAGGCCGATATGTGTGGGATCAGGATGTTGACCAACCAAACAGTGATGGGAGGGAATCCAATGTATTCAAGGGGATGACTGACAGATTGAGTTAACCACCTGTAGCCTTTTAATATGTGCAGCTAGACAAAAGCTGAGTCCTTCACTTAGGAGGAAAAATAGATAACTGTATTTAGTTGGGTATTTCTTCTATTTTTATTGTAAAATATGTTTGAAGTAATATTTCCCCTTGCATGAGGGAATCAAATAATAGGAAACAATTTCCTTTTTTATAGCCCCAAGCTTCTCAGGCAGTACTGGAGACCTCTGTTTCTCTGGGTTTCAGCTGGAACTACCAAGACTACCTTAACCTTGTTTGGAGCTCTGTTTTCCATGCTCTAGCTGTCCTTCCTCAGGTCCCTCATCCCCGTGATTGCTGTGCAGAATGTGCTCAAAAGCCTTTCCTCCCCCCACGCAGAGGTTGGGTTCCCAGCCATTTGTCTCTCCTCTGAGCAGTGATTTGTGCAGTGTGGCTGTGTGTGTCTTGTGGTGTTTTTTGTTTGTTTTTCTTAACAGAGTTGGGTTGTTTCCTACGGCTAAATTGATCAAAAGCTGGCAATTATATCACCTGCTTGCCCAGTGTTTCGCCCAACCCAAGAAATACTTATTTTGTTTCTGGGGCCTGAGATCTAAATCCTTTCTAATACAACTGTGGTGGAATTGTGTCTTCCTCAGGTCACTTACTAGCACTGTAGGACTCACAGAGGCTGTAGCTCCAGGAAACTCTAGGTTTTCCACCAAAAGAAGCTGATATGGGTAAAAAACTATCCTGGAAAAGAAATGAAGAATTTGATCTTCCCATGTAGGACCAAAAGGTGAGTACTTATTTGCCTTCTGCCCTTATCTGTCTTGTAGTTTAGCAGAGCAGGAGAAACAGGTTTGGGAATGAGTGACTAAGCTAGGATGGCTTGCTTTGTCACCGCTCTTGGTTTAGGTTGGCTTTTGCCAATGGAACACCTGACACAGTGTGTGGTCAAGGAGGAGATGTACTGGCAGAATGGTGGTGAACTGGGACCAGTTGTGGGACCTCTTGAGCAGTAGTGTCCGGGCACAGGGCAGTCTTAGTGCCACCTGATCCTCTGTCTAGTCCCTGCAATATGTCATACATCACCTGTGCTCCTTCACTTTCTGTGTCCAGCCTTCAGGGACCTTCAGTGTCACTGCTGCCACTCAGCCTGGTAAATGATGAAGCAAGGCGGTGGAAACTTGCTTTAGCTCTTGGCTTTGGTCAGGCTGCTTGAGGCAGTGAGACCTATTTATGATGACTGCGATGTCCCTACCAGCCATAAGCAGGAGGAGGAGCTGCCCTTTAAGTGCTTGCCTTGGGGCAGATCTGAGTAGCCCAGGAGCTGGAAGAGGAAGCACTGTCAGAATGGACATCTGAACAGGCCTCAGTCTCCTGGAGCTCCGACTCCAGGAGCATTTCTCAGAACATTCATCATTAGCCCCTTCCTCCAAAATACATCAGGGATTTGACCCTACATAAATGATATCATAGGGGTGCCTATTTAATGGTACTCATTTTTCTCTGCTCATTTTGGAAATGAAAAAGGTCCTATGGCTGTAACCTATGGCCAGGTTCTGGGCCTTCTCTGCTCATGTTGGGTGATATTGAGCCAACAAATTTATTTCTTTGTGCCACATGGTCTTAATCCATAAAATGAGTTAGTGGGAACCATTACCCTCCCTCTCCCCCTGCCAGTCAGGATGAAGTGAAAGGCCGCATCTGCACGGCATAAACAAAGGCCTAATTTACATGTAAATGTGTGTGATATCGCTGTGGCAGCAGAGTTGTGCCAGAGAAGCCCTCCTTGTGCGTGGGCAGCTTATGTCAGCAGAATGGGGCTCTTTTTTTCCAGCAGAACTTTTCCAAGCACCATGAGCTAGATCAGCAAAAACGTTGAATACCAATATAACTGTGTCTGTATTAGGACCCAAAGTCCCATGATATTTTAATTTCTAACTTTTGCTTAGACACTTGCCTCAAAATTTTGGCCTCATGGGACCAACCCCAAATCTTTTTCCCCATCACTATGTTGGCACATGGTTCAGAGCAGATGTGGCCACGCTTTATCATGAGCTGCTGAGCGCTCTGAGATGCGCTGGTAAAGGGCTCTGAGCCTGGCAAGGTGTGATCTGGCTGCTGCAGGTAACTTCAATGAGGGCTGCAACTGCTTCTGACAATGTGGTTGCTGCTGCAGAGAATAGGATAGATTTCCCCTTATTCATCTGCAAGAAGACAGGACTAAAAGCCTCTGTAGGTGCTGACACTGACGAGAGAATGGAGAAGTCAGCTGCTTGTGGTCTCCTCCACGCACTATCCCCTCAGCGGCTGTGCCCGCCTTCTTTGTGAAGAGCTGTCACTGAGTAGCCCAGGAGTCCAGGAGGATTCAGGCCATCTCCTGAAAGCAGCAGCAGCCCTTCATCCACTGCACATGCGGTTCTTCTGTGTCCTCTTGCATGGTCACTGCCCTGTGTCCCACGGCTCTCAAGCTCCAACTCTTTGTGCCTGCTTTGCTCACAAAGTCTGCACCTGTGAACTCTGTGGCATAATATAGTTACAGTCAGCTGGAAGCCCTCCTGAGCGCTTGGCACAAGCCTGTCATGATGCTGGAAGAGGCATGCAAAGAATCAGTGACTTTTGCATGTGCCTTGCCTTAAGGGAAATAAATCTAACCTCCTTACACAGCATTAAGGACTTGCCAAACTGGCTGCAGCGCAGAAGAAGGGTGAGTAGCGAAGTATGAAATGAGAAAGAATTATGTGGCTCCCAGCTAGGGCAGTCTGGCATTGGGCTTAATCAGCCGAGGAATTAATGACAGCAAGAGCCGTTACTAGTGCAGGAGATGGGACTGGGCATTTTGTCCTCTGCACACAGAAAGCGTACGTAGGGGCACAGGGCTGACTTGAAGACATCTCTGCTGTTAGCCTCCATTTTCATCCCTAACAAAAGCCATTACAAGGGTGGCACATTAGAAGGGAGCATCCTGTAGAGAACAGGGGAAGGAGAAGGGGAACCGGGGGAATCCGCATACTCGAGTGCCTGAGTAGAGAGCAAATGTGCAGTTCTGCAGTTCCTCATTCTTCCTTCCTCTTCTGCTGCTGAGAAAAACTGAGTGAAGGAAGATGAGCTGACAGAAGACATAGCTGAAAACACTTCTGTTTTATTCAATTTTCTGCTTGCAGGGCGAGTCGGTTCAATTGACTGATCCAAAAGAAAATTATCTGTCCCTCTCTCTCTCACACACACACACACACACACACACACACACACCAAAAAAGAAAAAAGGTAATTTTCCTTTGGATCAGTGAACTGAACCAACTGACTTGGTGGCTGGAGGAAGGAGGCCACAGATCAGTTGTAAGAATAAACTGCTCCTCCTGCGAAGCAAATGCCCTTAATTACAAAATCTGTGTTTGGGTCATGGGAGCAATGGGAGCATAGAGGGAATCAGCTACTTGAAACAGCTCAGTCGAGGAAAATAGTACTGGAGATGTGAGAAGGCTGGCTGTCTCTTCCATTGAGAAGTTTGCTGGATGTTATTATTTGGATAAGAAGGAATACTGTGCATTATATGTAGGGAAATGTAGAGAAATTCAACTAAATCGTTAACTACTCATAATTTGAGTAGTTAGTAAAAGCCATGCTTAAGGTGGGGGAGAGGAAAGATGTCCGAGGCTGTGTCCTGCTGTCCCAGAGGAAGCTGCCCCGGGATGAGGGATGGATGTCTGGGCTTTATGAGAGAAACAGTACCCTGCCCCAGGCCACGCGTGTGCTGAGGACTCGGGGTGTCTTGGCTGGCGCTGCAGTTGGCTCTGTGTGTGCTGATCAGTGTTAGCTGAACAGGCTCCGTTCGTGCACCCCTAAAAGGCCACTGTGCTAGAAAAGTGTGAGGCAGCTTCTGCAAACATCACTCTTTCCTGGAAAATCACAGCCTCGGTGGAGGTGCAGGGTGCCTGGCTGCTGTATCAGGCATGGCCATGAGAGGGAAGTGTGTGCTCAAGCATTAGGTGCTTCCTGCAGGCAACAGGGCCGTGGGTTCTGCCTGGCTCCTGTGCAGGCCTGAGGAAAGGCCTGGGCCTCAGCCATGGGAGCAGAGAGAGATGGAGCAGGGGTCTGGGCAGGAGCTGCCTGTGCCTCTCCAGAGCCCTGCAACATCTCAAATGCAGGAGGGGGAGGCGGGCAGCCCTGACCACTGCTACAAGAAATGGGGACATTTTGGCTTGGGGTGCTGAGTAGCCAGGCAGAAAGATCTCATGTCAGTCATATCCTCAGGGAAGTGTGTCAAAGCACGGGACATGCTGGGTGGATCACACTCGGATCAGGGAAGGCAGCCTTGAGGATATTGAATTGGGCTCCCTTTTCGGAGGGAGAAGGGGGCAGTTGACGTGAGCAAGGGCAGCTTGAGAAGGGGCTGCAAGGAGGAAAGTGGCTGGTGTTGCCTCTGGCTTCGGGTGGAGACCTTTTTTCCTGAGGCAGTCCCGGAGTGTTTTGTAGGCCCCATGTATAGAGTCCATGGATCAGAACCAAGTATCCCTTGGTCGCTACCCACCCTGCAGGGGCCAGGGATGTGTGTGGCCCTAATGTTACGGGCTGCCCCGGCAATCTGCCTTCCCTGACTGCTTGTTAAAACTTGCTGTCACCCTGGGCAGGAAAGGACAGTTGTCCCATGTGGTGCAAGAACCTTGGGCCTCGGCACGTGTGGGCCTGGCAGGCCCCATGACCGGAGCTGCAGTGCACATGTGGCTGAGGAGCTCTGCTTCTCGCCTGCCTGGGCTGGGGACAGGCCCGTGCCCACCACAGGAATGCTGGCCCAGCAGCACCCTCTGGGAGAACGGATGGGACCTGATGTGTCAGGAGACACCCCATGTTGTGTTTGGTGGCATTAGCAAGAGCCAGCAAGTGGTGTGGCACCTGGCTGGGGTGCAGAAGAGCGGCCAGGAACTCGGCCCGTGGTGACTGGCTGCAGAGCTGCTGCTGCGCTGTGCAACTGGTCACTGCTGTGCTGGGCTTCTGCTTCCCTGCCGTGAGCAGGGGCTGAACCCCTCCAGAAATCCAGAGGGTGCTTGGAGGAGAAATGGCATCAAACTGGATGAAACGCCTTCACTTTGCTGGGAGGGAGGCTGCTCAGAGCTCCCCAATGACAGCCAGTCCCCAGGCACCGATGGCACAGCTGCACCTTGCACCGGTGTGTCACAGTCAGCACTGCTGCCCACGCCGGGTATGTTCTCTGTTGGGCCGAGTGGTGTCAGATCATGGCCTGTGCTGCAGCCTCGGGCAGGGAAAGTACAGCTGCCTCTTTCGGGGACAAGAGCAGCCAAGGTGCATTCCTCATGCACCATACTCTTTTCATTAGCTCTTTAGGAATAGCACTCAATTGTTTGTGAGGCCATATAAATAGTATAATCTCTCCTGAGCTCTCAGCTAAGGTTTGTGGAAGGGACTGTTTGGTGGTCCTTGGGAAACAATGGATGAGCAAAGGCTTTTTGGCCTAAAGTGTTCGGAAATGCCTGGTATTGGGGAGGAGGGCTACGTATAGCTATGTGCAAAAAAGAAAACCAAATCAAGTAGCTTCTTGCTCTTGTGCTGTAGGTTGAAGTGCCACGGGAGCCTGGAGAGGTGCTGTAGACCAGCATGGCAGGTCATCACAGCCCTTCTGCTGAACTGCAACATCGCAGACCTACAGGATACAGCTAGAGATGAAGGTTTGCTGCTCCTCCTTACCGACATGCCCATCGCAGCAACTTGCCTTGGGTGGTCACCTCTTTCCTGAAAGGCTTTTGTTTAAAGCACAGAAAGGCAGGCTGGACACGGACTAACAGGTACTGTCATCTTTCAGAGAGCTGGCAAAAGAACAAATAGCTGCATTTGGGGTTAGGTGAAACAATTTCTATGCAGCAGATATTTGCTAATTTATACTGTTACGAGGCCTTGTTAGAAACATATTTTTTGATGAAAAAGCAAGGAAATGATACAAGGTAGATCTGTGTGCAACAGGGAGATAGTTAAACTTTTCATAGCGGTAACTGATAGATCAGTCTGTGTGCTGTGAGCATCTCATCATAAAAAATACATCATGGGAGGTTTCTGTCATTTCTTCTTGGCTGAGCACTGACCTTGACTATTTGATCTCAATTAAGCAAATCCATGACTAATGTTTTTTCTCCTGCTTTTCTGCTGCAAATAAAACAGTATTTGAGGAAGCAAACTCAGTGCTTGCATGCTTACTCTCCAGATGAAATGCACAGTCACTAGACTTCATGTAACCTAAAAAGAAGAAAAACGAAACAAACAAACAAAACCCCAGGATTTCTTATGTCAATTCCAGGGAAAAAAAAAGTATTTAAAAATATAAAATATAACTCTGGTTTGCTTCAGCATGGTATGGCCTATGCTGTTCCCCAAAAATGTGTGTTGTGGAGGCCAGAGGGAAGGGGTGAGTTGGCAGTCAGAGATCACCCAGAACACCTCTTAATTTCTTCATGCTTGCTCACCTGAAATCTTTTAACTTTCCTTTAACTTCTCCCATCTCATTTTGTCCTAGAAGGGCAGAACTGCTGATGGGAAGGCAGTGGTAGCAGCAAGACCATGCAAGACTTGCCTTGCTACAAAAGACCCCTATGCAAGCTAGAGGGTGTCTGCAGAATGGTTCCAGTTTCCACCCAGGTATGTGCTGAAGCAGCAAAGCATCATGTCAAGCCCAAGTCCATCTTGGAGCACAATCACAGCACTGGGCCGGGAAGGGCCTGGAGGAGATCGTATCCCTGTGCTTGTATTTGATGTCCAGCAGGATCTGGTGATAGCAGGAGCACCCACAAGCAGTTGCAGGAGAGGTGTGCTTTTCATCTGAGAAATGAGGGTGGGAGGTTACTGGGGAAAAGAGACATTATTTTGTTACCCACTTGGCATTTGATGGTGATTGATGGCATCAAATTGGCATTTGATGGTGCAAAGATAGAGACCTACACTTCAATAGGTCTCGTGATGGAACAAACCCGCTGCTTTAAAAGGGCCTGCAGCACATTTTCAGCTGTCAAGACTGGAAGGGGCTTTCCATTCAGGTGAGGGAAGGATGGCTGCAGGTAATTTGCATTGGTGGGCTAAAATAATCTTCCCCATCTCCTGTCGCAGATGCCTGATAATCATCCCTTTTCCCAAGTCAAGTCTCATCTTTGCAATGAGAAGAGTCAGACAAACTCAGTTACTACGAACATGGTGCCCTTCTTTGTGATACTTCCCAGGTACAAGTTGGAGTTGACCGAAGGCCAGACTGATGTCTGACTTCAAACTTGGAAGAATGTTGTGTGGAAAGCCAAGGGTGAAAAGGCCAGTGCATGTGGAAGTGCTGACTGCAGCGGCAGAAAGACCTAGCTAGACTTGATCCCACTGGGATAAGTAAGTCAGTGGCAGAGCAATTTGCTGCATTCTAGGAAAGATGGGACATGCTGTGCAATAAGTGAGGATGAGAAGGGTGGTAAATCTTGGCCTAGTCCTGTATTTAGCCTGTCTTCCTGCCTTGGCTGTGATTAGTGATGTTTATTGCTCTTCCTTAGGGGGAACTGTTTCTAAACCCTTTTCCTTACAACTACCACTAACAACTTCTGGATAATCCAAGTTTACTTTTGTTTAGGTCCATCCCTGGATTCCTGGCTCGACAGTCCAAAGATTTGTTTAAGGAGACATCTGCTTATGAACCAACGTTTCTTTCCAAAATTGAAATTCTGTCTGAAAACAAAGATAATACCAAAGCTTCACGTACAACCAATTCCTCAGCCTGGACTGATTGTTTTTAAGCAAGAAGAGTGCTTTGAAGAATGAGTATCCTTTTCAGACTGTATGTGCTCTCCTCTGGCTCCTCCATCATTTCAAGATCAATAGCTGTCTTGGTTTGCCCCCCTCTCCTCCAGACCCTGCTCTTTGCTACCTCATTTTAGTTTTAATTTGCCACGGCAAAATTGCAGTCATTTTTCCCCCATCCTGATTAAGAAACCTATCCATTAAGGAGAAAGCAAACAAAAACAAAACCTTCTTATCTAAGCCCCTAGCACAGAACAGAGACAGAAATGATTGGTGAGAAGATCAGCTCCAGAAAGCCAAGGCCTTTATTGATTCTTCTGGTCTTTCTCAATAAATGCAGAATTAGAGTTTTAAATTCACCTAGAAGGAAGCTAAAAGCTAGTGTAAGAAGCTGACTTCCCAACACTAGGGAATAAAAAAGCAGTATGTCCTTGAGTCTTCTTACTCTCTATAGGTAGTTTCAACAGCAATGTTCAGGAGCATGTTTCATTTTACCTTGCCTTACTGTGAATTCAGTTTCTCTCACCTTTTGAAATAAATTGGCATTACTCCTTGCTTTCAAGAGGCTAGTGGGCCTGACTTAAATTTTGGAAATGCTTTGAGATCTGAGCATGAAAGATGTAAAAAGCTGAGTCGTGGGCAGATGGCCCCCTGCAGCTCAGCCAGCAGCACCGAGCTCTCAGTGATGGTAAGGGAGGGTTCGGCCTTAAGGCCATTCAGTTCATTTCACGCTGGTGCTGACGAACATGACGAGCACAGAGAGAGAATGGCTGAAAGGAAGACCTCCCAAACATTAGGTTGGGGAGTATCTACTTCATATGGGGATTTTGAGAAAGAGGATGCTCGACAGCAACAACTCAGGACAGGCTCAGAGAGAGGTAGACTCCTCTGACTTCCTCTAGGTATCCGGAGGAAGAAGCTTCTCTTCTGCAAAGAGGAAAAGCTGCTGCAGACATTACTCCATCTCTCCTCATTGCCCTGGGTAGTGCACGTGGCAGCTACCTGCTGTAATGCCTACCTGAGCACAAGGCTTGGATGTGAATCAAAATCAGATGTGGCTTTCTGCCATCCTCCAGACAACTTAATTAACTTGGGGAGATAAGCATTTAGCAGATAAACCTGATTGGGAACTTCGTGCATGCTCAAATCTTCCTAAAATGGACATACACATAAAACAGCAGGAACTGGAGGGGGAGGATGCTCACTAGACTAAATTATTCTGATATTCCAGAGTGTTCCTCTCTCCAGAAGTACCCCAGGATCAAAACATCTCAAAGCAGGACCTGCTGGAAAAGTCCAGACAAAACCTGCATTAAAGGTATAAATGTAGGCTTTCGACTATTTGCTCAACAGAAATAGCTGCACATATTTCGGACCTTGCTAAACTCCTGTTAGCAACATCTTATGTCTCTTGTGCTGGATCTGTGGCTGACCTGTAGCAGGTCATGCTACAGGCTGTTTTCACCCAGATTTGATATTAGGACGTTCAGAGGCATCAGCAAATGTGGAGGACTGTCACTAGTCCGGGCTCTCAAGAAACCTGTGAACTAGAGCCTATTCTAGGATGGCCATTATTTTCAACTCCCTACTCTTGTCTTTACCTCTTTGGTTTTCTATCAAGACCTCTTCTTGCATAGAGATCTTCTACTAAACCTCCTCTTGTTAGACCATCAATGACTTAATTCTTCTAAACCAAAAATTTCTGGAGTCCTTGTACTTCTGTTAACACTTTGAGGAATTTGTTTGTACTTGGACAATTTTCATGATCTCATCAGAACTAAAGCATACTTGGAACACACTGGATTATAGCTCAATTAATCTTGCATTGTGATTAAGTGGGACATAAACCTTGTCACCAGCTCTCTTTTCCATGTTAAATCTCTCAAGCTTCAGGAGCGATGTGGAGAATAGGAATAAGCTACATGAACAGATGAAGACAGATCCATGTTTTTGTTTGCACTGTGAACTAAAGATGCAGCCACCTTCAATGTGGACTTGTAGCCGTGGCAGGATTTAAATTCAGGCAGCAGGCATAACTCTAGGGCCTGCCTTGCCAGGAAGTTACTACCTGTATCTGTATAAGTAGTTTCTTCTTCTGCCTCCAGTATTGTTTTGATTCTGATTTTATCTAAAGATTTGATTTTCCCTTTAATCTAGATTACATAAAACTCAGTAGTTGTTTACAGTCTGTTGGAGAGTTAAATGTATCTATACATCACATAAAGAAGAGAGTACATGTAAACAACATGCTTCATTTCCAGGTGGCTTTGAATGAAACATGGCATTATCTTGAAAAACTTTTGCCAGTGCAAACCTGAATGGATGTGGTGCAAGTGCCATAACCTGAAAACTGTTCAGATTAGGTCAGTTCTTTCCCAATCATTCTTTCCCACAGAAAAAAATAGCAGAATTCTAGATATCACTCCATCTACTCCATACTCCTTGATTTGTTCCTAGAGGCTTTGCTTTCAGCCCAGAGGCTGTTGTTGCCTCTTCAAAATCGAGGTCGAGGAGCACAATTCACTCAGCCTGCCCAAGTCTTGCAGTTTGCCCATTTGTACTCTGCTATTTGCCTCTAATATAGTCATAGAACCAATATTCCAGTCGGACTGAAAGTCCAGGATATTCTTCCTTCTTTTACTTGTTTCTCTTTGTACATGTTTTGTTTGTTTGTTTTGTTCTTCTGGAGTCATTTCTGGTGTGGCCATTTCTGAACCACAGACCTCTCATTTTCTGGGAAAACAGTTCATTGAACAGCCACAAACTAGCCACATTAGATAATGAACTTGATTTTAGTCAGTAGCTCAGCAAATTCTCAGCTCAGCCCTCATCTAAGCATCCAACTTCCATAGCTTCTGGATCCTTCTCAGGCCTCACAGCTATCAGTAGTTTGCAGCATGTTCTGCATTTCAGACTGCACAGGTTTACCCAGCAGGGTTTCTTGTCCTTGAACCACAGGAACTACTGAATGCTGGAATAAATAGTTGCTTTGCATCTGTCATGTTTGTAGGCAACTCATTAACACATGAAGAAAGGAAGATAGACTTAAACCTCAGCAGGTTGTGAGGGAACCAGAGTCATTTGCCTCCCAGTCACCTCTCTGCATGCATGTCTGTCTCCTCTAGTCGTCAGTGATGAGTGAGTAGGCAGATCTCTGCTGCACTGTGTGCTGAGAATGTAAACTCTACCTTCTCATGGTTGGGAAAATACAGTGTCTCCTTCCCCTTTCAGGTCTTCCCTAGGGACCTTTACTCTTTTCTACACTTAGGCAGCAGTCAGAGTTCCCTTCTAGACCAGTCATATTGTAGTATCTCTCCACAACAGTATTCACTCCTACAGGACTCAGGGTTAATGAGTAAGGCCTATAATGTAGATAGATTTTTGGCACAGAACATGGAAATGAGGTATGAAAACCCACATCTGATGATTTTAGTCATTAATTTTTTTGGAGCTCGCTTCAGTGTTATAAAGGGAATTAACTGCACATGTAGACACCAATATTCACCTGCTCTGAAACACACACGTGAGGCACTTCCCCCCATGAGGAAGAGACACCAGGCACGTATTCAATTGGAATTCAGTTCTGCAGGCACTACCACCTTTCTGCAACTGCTCAACACCCTGATCAACAAATAAGCAGGGGAGCCCTGGGCTAAGCGCAGGGCTCCTCCTCCAGTGCTAGCAGATGGCAGAGGCAGCAGATCCAGAGGCAGCCTAGAGGGAAACAGCACAAGGGATGCGACAGCATTAGCAGAATAGCAAAATAACTCACAGGTACGAAAACAATAACAAAACAAGCCCCAACTGATAGAGATCTTTAATTTAAAAATAGAGTTAAGTTTATTCATTGGGAAAGCATGACAAAATACCCCAGGGACAGAGTATTCCACTCCAACAATTAAAATGCATTAAAAAACAGACAGGAAAGCCTGAGTCTTAAACAGAACAGGCACAAACGCTAGCATTTTTCTTTGTTTTGATACATTTATCTTCTGGGTGGTAGAGATAATCATTGATTAGTTTCTTTTTTTAGGTACTTCATTTACAATTTCTTTTTTTCTCCTTCTAAGCCAGTCTGCTCCTTAAAGATGCCTGCTTAGAAGTGCAGGACCATCCTCTACAGGCAGTGAACAGCTGCAGTTCTGAAATAGCAGGGATGTAGGGCTCAATCCCATAGGATCTGTTGGGAGGACACTCAACTGGGAGTTACGAGTTGTCTCAAGAACTCTTGCCCCCATACTCTCTAGAATGTGAGGTATGCAAGAAAGTGCAGTTACACTAACAGCAGCAGTCCCTGCAGCAGCTGGCGGGGTGCAGGCAGGCAGGCAGGTAGGCAGGAGTGCTGCAGGTGTATGCAGCTCTGGCACGAGGGAGCTGCCAGGCCGGGAGCACTGAGCAACTTGTAGCTGGAGAGGTGATTCTTTTGGAAGCGCTGGAAGCAGCTTTCATGTTCATGGCAGCCTGTTTCCACTTGCACTTGTAAATGATCAGTACACTGCAACTGAGCTTTACAAGCCCCAGAGGTTTTTTTTTAATATACAGCAACTACATCTTTTTTTGCTAACGTGTTCTGTCCAGCTATTTCAAAATACAATGTGAACATCACTAAACCAAGTTTAAAATTCCCTGCCATACAGCTGTTTCAGTGAAATCTGAATTCAGAAAACATTTCTAACCAAACTGCAAGAGTTCATCTGAGTCCCAGTCCTGAAATAATCCCTCTTTTCCTTTTAAATTCAGTTTTACCACCACCTCTTTCTTACAGCAACAAGGGACACACTCTGCAAAGCTCCTTCATCCCCACACAGTCCAGCCTGCGCACGCGAGTTCCCCGCGGCGGAAGCCACCAGTGCAGTCCCCACCGGCACCATGTCCCCGTCTCAGCTGTCAGTTTTGTGTCTCTTGGCTCTGCTCTTCTCCCGGTGCTGACCATCTTCAGCGGGTGCTTGGCCCTTTCCATTAGCCCCGGCTTCCTCCGGGAACTCCTGCCCCTCAGCCAGCACCTGCCTGACGGTCACATTAATGCGGGAGGAGCGCAGGTAGCTGGCACAGACCTGCCAGTCCTCCTCGGAGCCGCGCTCCACGACGGTGCCGGCGGGCAGGCCGGCGGGAAGCGCCTGCTCCAGGCAGGGCGGCAGGGCGGCGCCGCCGGGGCCGGGCAGCACGCGGGGCACCGCGTGGTGCAGCAGGCGGCTCCGGCCCGACAGCACCATGATGTCCCCGCTGTGCATGAACATGGCGGTGGGCGCCTCCTCCCGCCGCAGGCCCCCCAGCAGAAATATGGACGACTGCCCAAAACTGGGGGGAAGCAGAAAGAGACAGCAGATTAAGGCTGTGAGCAAGGCATTGTATGTACAAGCATGTAATAGCAGCTACATTTATTTTGAAAAGCTGCATGGACCCTAGTTACAACTTTAAGAGCACGCAAAAGGGGCTAATAGGCCTGGCTTAAGTCAAGCCTAACATGAGCAGGCCCCTGCCAGGTTTGCAGGTCTGCTGGGGTGTTTCTTCCTTGCCACTTAGTATCCAATCACCACTCTACTTACTTTAGCACAGAACTATAACTCTGCAAAGGGCTTTTCCATTGAAATGCCACATCCACTGCTATTCAGGGTTTCAATAAACCTGTGCCCATCCACTGCTATTCAAACAGGCTTTGAATAAACCTGTGCCCTTGAGTTCCAGCTTCCTGTTATACAAGGTACTCAGAGACTAAAAATTACACATCTAGTCTGCAAAATTAGTCATACCAACTTCCTCTAACCATATGTAACTGCACAAAAAAATGCCCCAGGCCTGAAGTGCTTTCCCTGACTCACCTGAATGATAAAAGAGGCCGAGAATGGTCCAATTCAGACTCATCCACGTGTATTCCCAGTGAAGAATCAAAGTGATAGTAGTTCAAGATCCCAGCCTGGGCTTGAAAACCCCGGAACCCACATGCTGCAGCCACTTGCTCTGACAAGAATGCGAGGTCTGAGGGGAAAGGAGTGTAGTGATTTGCTGAGTACTTCTGCAGGGAGGAGGAGGGAAAAAAAAAAGCCAGAATATCAGAACAGCAAATACAACTGGAAACACACTGAATGAAAACTCAAAAGTTTGGCTGGTGGTCACAGAGAAGGAAACACCTGCTTGGGGAATGATTACATCACATGCAGAACTATAGCAAGTTTTCTCCCTATAATTCTAGGCCTGTCCTGAGCCTGCCAAATACTTAGGCCTGTTTCATAGTGATAGTTGGATGATATCCATGGAGTTAATGGCAAACTTGAAGTCACTAATATTAGGACTTTCGGATTAGGACCAACTTCCTGATACAGCCTTCCACAGCCTACCACAAACCTCTCAGCCAGGACCCCCTTTTTCCTGGCTGAGACTTCAGGCTGCCTCTGTAGAGCTCTGTATCTGCTCAACGCTCTGAACCAAGTGTCTTTGTTCCATCTTTGAAGAATGAGGCAAACAGGAATAAACTGCAGACCTACTTTTCTCTCCATTGAATGATTTTGACTAAGAACAGAAGGAATCTTCTAAGAAGATCCTCTAAGAAGAAAATCTTCTAAGAAGAACATTTTGATCTCTGAGGTCCCTTCCAACCTTAAGCATTCTATGATTCTAAGGGGTCAACCAAGTTTTTATCATGGCTTTCCAGTAATAGGCTGACCCTGTTAAGAGAAGGTTGAAAGCTAACTGGGCTGAGTATCTGCAGCCTACTGATACCTGCATACTCACTCTGCCCCTTCTCTCAGCCGCCATCAGATTCAACGTGATGAAAAATTCCATTTTGGTCTCCACAGCATTCAGGAGCTCCAAAATAGCTGTCAGTTGGTAAGACCCTGCTATCCAGCTCAGGTGTTCAAAGTTCAAAGTCCCCTCAGTCCCCTCAGGTCCCCCTTTCAAGTTCAAAGTCCCCTCGGGAGCAGGCTCTACCTGCTGTCCCTCAGCCCTCCAACAAGAAGTAGGTTTCTCAGAAGTCGCATTCTTCAAATACTCAAGGTCATTCCCACCCTAACTACCTGACGATGCTTTTAAGACCATTTCTTTTGGTAAGGAAAAAATACTCAGTCATTCTGTAATGGAGTCAAGGCTCTAGGACAAAGCATATACTGTCTATACTACCATGTCCCTTTCAAAGGAAAGAACACAACCGGGACTTCTGTGGTTAAATCCTTTACAATAAACTCCTACAGATTAAAACATTCTTACGGGCACAGCTTGCTCCAGCCATCTGAAGACTGTCTTTTAGGATCAAACAAAGCATTTTACTATTACTTTATTCCATGGTATCTTCCTCTGTCTGACATGCTGAGCACTTACAGAACAATTTCAGTACCTTGGTATCCCAGTTATAATGGTAACCAAGGGTCACCCAGCGCAGCTTCTCCAATAAACTCCTGGGCTCCTTTTTACCGGAACCTTTTCTTCTGCAAAGACAAAATTGAAAGAAGTGAGATTCACACTAATTTCTGAACGGGTTTTCTGGTACTGAAGAATACAGTAATACATGTTACTCATCTCGACAACAGCCTATTAAGACTGTCCATGCTAAACTTTTATTTTCAATTTGCTTTTTTCTCCAAAGACTTTGAAAATACAGTTCATACTGTTTGTGCAAGCTGTAGGGCCTACTGCACACTGCTGCCAGCTTGAAAAATTGTATTTTCAACACGGTATCTAGCAGAGATTATTAGAGGGCGACACCACAGGGAACTGCTGCAGATTTAGAAAATGGGTTAACAATCAAGTGTGGTGAATTTTGTGCATTTCAAGGAATGTGGAGTGAAAGAACAGAATCTGTCAAAATCTAAAAGGTACAAATACAGAGCACAAAAAATATGCTTGAGGCATTAAATGGAGTATGTCAAGAAGAAAATAATTCTGCTTAATGGTGAAGTAATTAAAGCTGCATAATACTCTGTTAAGCAACGGGCTATTAGTTCTACTGCCTGGTACCTTTATAGGAAGCGTCTAGGGCAAACGGACTCAACGCTCAGGAAAGGAGGAGGCTGGCGGCTCCTATTCAGATTGCCACACAGGACAAAAAGCTCACATGAAATATTTTAGGACAGAACATCCTAACATCTATTGCAGTAACTCTTGTTCTTGAATGGCTGAGTGACAACCCTAATGCAGAGGGGCCAGGCAGTCTGAAACCACACACCAGTTTATGTTCCTTGCTTGAAGGGGAGGATCCAGAAGATACCTGGGGGATGGACTCTTACTATGTCTAACAGAAGAATGATTGTAGAGTTGCATTAAGAAGTATTACTCTAGTAAATCAGACAGAAGCATGCTAGTGTTAAATATGAAAGGGTACATGTGTGTATTCCATTCCACTTATTTCAGCATTTTCAGCTTCTATGCTCAACCCAAATCATGTTGTTGTGAAGAATGAAAGAAAAGGGAAAGATATCCAGAAGCTAATGATAAATTGTAGCACCAGACGGTTCACTATCATTTACTGGCTCATAAGTTCTCTGTTGTACAAAACAGGAGGCTGCTTGTGCTGCCCTGGTCAAGTCCCAGCCAAGCACCTGCATTTCATGTGCATTTTTGCCTGGGTACACAGGTTCCTTCTGCCCTTCACCTGGACTGGTCTCCAGTACTAACAGTTCTTGAGCTGAACCAGGAACAGGAACTAAAGGGCAGCTTCTTTACCTGGAGGAATTTTTCAGAGCACAGAGCTTATTGAAAGTCATCTTTCCATTTCCTTATTTGTCATGCACTAATGGTAACTACAATTACCACAAAGCAGCAACACAGTAACTGGCTGCTTGTATAATTTATGGAGCCTATGAGTAGGTAATACAGCATTTAGAAAAGGAGGAGCCCATGGCTCTTTCCTCTTTGTTTTTCCTCTATATTTTTCAAGTGTCAAACAATGTTCATAATTAAACATTTTTTTTTAACACCTGCATTTGCAAAGTGCCCTTTATCCTTCTTCACTGCAATGCGACAGTGGTTGCACAGGCGCAGGGACTCTCTACTCTCTACTTCCTTATTCTCAGGCCTTAGCATTTTGCATGTCACTTTACGTGCGATTGCTAAGGAGAGGAGAGCAGAGGAAGTGTTTTGTTATCTGGAGACAGGGAGCTCCTAAGAGCTATAAAAGCAGGTGCTACTGTAAGAAAGTCCTGAGGAGCTCTGCTATAAATATGAGAAAGGGAGCAAGGCTGAAGAGCAAAGGCTTTCCTCTAAAACACCTTTTTATTTTTATTTTTTCCTCTTTATTCCCCAGTAAGTGATTATCTCTACAAAACATTTCCCCTCCTTTCCCTATACATACATATATATCCCTTATAGGGATGCTCTATACTCTTTGGTACTTTTAGTTATCCTCAGTGCTTAAGAAAACACCCAAGCTCCACTTTGTGAAGACAGCACAGAACACACGGCTGGGAGCTGCATGGCCTCTCCCTAGCTGTGAATTCCTGCATCCTGCAAAGAGACAGGCCATGGCCACACACATCTCTGATTCTTTTTCCTTGCTTCAAAAAGTATTAAAGCTGGGTGCAACCCCATGAGGTCTTGGACAAGTGCTTAATAAAATGGCCAGTGTTTCTGTCAGCCATCACTGTCTGTAATACTGTTTCCAATTGAACTGGAGTTAACTGCAAATTAACCTCTGTTCTGCTCGTTCTCTGCATGCAGGAGTGCTGAGGGAAAGGCCTGTCGAGCTGGAACAGTCCTTCACTTTTCTCAGCTCTAGAGCACAGTGCAGACCAGCTTTCAAAGAACAATCTTTTGTGCCTAAGGTAACACAAACGTAAAAGTCAACATTTAAAACACAAGAAAAGTTTCCAAATTTATCTAATTCTGACTAAGCCTGGACAACTGAAGTAGGGACCTCACTTCTAGGGGCAAATGTTTAGGAGTCAAAGTCTTATTTTTGCTATGCTGTATCCTGCAGATGTGAAAAGTATTTTTAAATAAAATCTCTGCATGTGATTTCTACTAATATACTGGAGGATGACAGATGTAGGGAACGCTGGTCATTCCAGCCAATGAAACAGCCATTAATAATAATCAACAGTGAAATCACCAAAGCATATACCACATATATGCACAAACAGCATATATCTTATTTTTATTGGTGACTGCGGTTGCAAATAAAAGGGCTTTAAAACTTGGACAAATTCTCCATTTAATTCCCTATGTACTTCCAGATCACCTAGGTACAGAAAAGGCAGCCCCCACAGAACTCTGAACCTGTGGGTCAGGTTCTGCTTTCACAGTAAAGAGGATTGCCATTAAAACGGTACATTTAATCACAACTTTCAGACTGGATGAGCAACGATGCTCCATTACCAGGAAAGGATAAATATTAGCTCTGTGGAAAAAAAAAATAGTGATCACAAGCTAGCTTTGATTGCTTATTCATCTTCTATTTTCTTACCAGAGCTGCAGTAATCATAAAGGTGCTGCACAGCACCTGCACTTTACTTGGTGGCCACAACCGGGGCCACTTGCACATTCAGTTACTGGCAAGCAGAACGTTACTAACCCGTGATAATACAGCAGTTCTGATCATGTGCTCATGCAATAAACCTCTACGACTGATCAGAGCAGAAAGTGGTTTCTTCCTATGTGAACATGTAGAAGGAAGGCACAGAGTGTCCATGTGTGCAGTTTGTAAAGGACATGTTAATACTGTAGTTAAAAACAGGTATCACCTGCACACAGTGACCATACATACCTAATCTTTCTCAGCTCCCTCCACCCCGAAGATTTTCTTAGCTCTTCTCAGGGCTGAGCATTTTTACTTTGTTAATTTTGACTCTGAGAGGTTATTCTGAGAGGCAGGACTCACCTCAGCTGTTCCTTGCTCTGTCCCCACAGATCAATGGTCTCCTCAGGAGCCATGTGCAGGTCCAGGTTGCAGACATTGGGTTTTTGGGGGTACAGCTTGAGACACTGTTTCACCCAGTGACGTTGGCAGCCCGGAAGGAAAGGGTTTGGTATGAAAATAAACCCTGACCACAGACAGAAACAGAGAAAGATTAAAAAAAAAAAAAAAAGAGAGAGAGAGAGAGAGAGAGAAAGAGGAGAAAGTATGATTAGGTATATTCCTAATTTTTAAAATAGGTTGAAGGATAGGGGTTGGATGGTTCTGAAGAAACAGATGTACAACTAGTGATTCTGCAGGTGAGCAGATCAAATCAACTAACAAGTCATAAAAGATAAGTTAAAACCTACTGTTTTATCAGTCCAAACAAATAGAGGTATAAAATAGAATGCAGGGAGGGCAGCCAGGGCTGGTCTAAAGAGAAGATTACAGTAAAGAGCATTTCTACAAAGCAGATTAATCAATCTGCTAAGAAAGGGCTAAGAACATGGAAAGCCAGCTACTTTGGAGTAACTAAGTTTGATTTTGAAATGCTCCAGTATTATTCACTGAACTTAGCAAGTTAAACTCTTTTTTCTAGATTCCAAACTAAAATTGATGCTGCCTCTGAACTCATTCAGTCTTCTAACTGCTGCTTCGGGGTCATGAACTGCATAGAGCAGTTCTTAGGCTCAACAAGTTGATTAATGTTAATTATTCTCTCCTTTGCTTATGCTTATTTCCAAATAAACCTGGTTGCATCCATCTCAATCCCCTGCTCTTTCACACTACGGGGAGCCTTCTGACAAGCCCAGTCACCAGAAGTTTCTTTGCCAAAATCATTACATTTACTTTTGCTGGTTTCTGTGTGGTACAGAACAACCTCACTGCCCTTCCTGTCTACAACTTTTCCTTTTGGGTTCTCAGAGCACTCCACTACTTTGTCAATGATGTTGCCCTCCACCTGCGTGCTGTACTACACCTGGATTATCTCCAGATGTTCCTGCAGAAACTGAAGCCCAGAGCACTAGTTACACCCACAAAGAGGAAGAGGAATCCAAATTCACTCTCATGTCAGAAGCTTAGAACACACTCATGTCTCCAAATTTTTCATTTACTCCAAAGAAACAGGTTTAGTATAGATTTATAAAAGGACAGGCAAGCAAGAAGCAGTTCCCCTCTATGCTTTCGATGTCAAAGAAGGCCAAAAGGCCTACACTACACTAGGGAGCTATTCCCACGAGCTACGCTAGCAGCCAAGGCTGTAATAGTTCCTGAGAGTGCTAATAGTGCCAGAAGGCAGGGATTTAGTCACACACAGGAGGGGGAAGAGCAAGAAATACATTTCTGTAGAAATCCTTCTAAGCTGGCTAAAAAGCACCACGCACAAGCTCTGAAGGGAGTCGAGGCTCTTAGCCTGAGAAGTGTTGGCCTGACTGGAATAAGCAAAAGATGGATTATTTGTCGATCAGCATTGAGGGAAGAGATGCAATTTTCATATTGCAGTAAAATCTTATAGCATACTAAGTATTAATTTACCCCTTGTTAAAATAATCCCCAGCCTCAGCCAAAAGAAAGATAAGAGCTGCACATGTCTAGCAACAAGAACAACCCATTCAGAAAACCTACTTATGGAAATCGCAAAGCCCCAACGTCAGCAACTTCCCACTTTTCTCACAACACAGGACACTGCAACAGAAATTCACCTAGTTTCTTTAATCTTATGTTTCCCTGTGCTCACAGCAGGGCCACCACAAGGTGACCTCAATTCCATTTACCCACATAGTAAGGACCCTTCTAACTTATCTTATAGAGCCTTTACTTGAACATCTTAAAGTTCTTTAAGATGCCCAGATAAAGGCTGCTGGAAAAGGATAACTTGTTGGTATTCTTGACCCACACAGGACTCACTTGTGAGCAGGACTGAGGATTTGTTAATGTATTGGCATTTCGTTTTAGTGAAAGGTTTTCTTTGTCAAAGCAGACAGAAGCTCAAAGGGCTGATGGTTCAGAGTCTAACCAGCGGCCAGGTCTGAGTGGCATTTGTCAGTTTGATGCTGAGGCCAGGACTGACAGCTGCTTTAATACCTCCATCAGCAACCTGGATGATGGGACATTCCCCCACATCACACGCACAGATCACACCAAACTAGGGAGGGCAGCCTGTGTGCTGGATGGTTGAGCTGCCACTAAAGACACCTTGACATGCTGAAGAATGGGCCAAAAAGAACCTCACAAAGGTCAACAGAGACAAACCTGTCCCTGGAAAGAACAGCTCCATCAACAGCATAGGCTGAGGACTGACAGACCAGGGAGCAGCTCTAAAGCAAAGGGCCAGGGGGTCCTGGAGGACACATTGAGCACAGGTCAGTGGTGCAGCCTTGTGGGTGTGGAGGCTGCCTGCCTGTTGGGCTGCTTTAAGAACAGCAATCTAAAGGTGAATTACAGAGAAATGGAGCCAGTTTCTTCTCAGAGGTGAACAGCAAGAGGATGTCAAGCAATAGGCATGAGTTGCAGCAAGGCAAATTCCAATTCAATATGAAGGGAAAAAAATCATAATGACAGTAGCCAAACACTGAAACAAGTGCCAAGAGATGCTGCTAATCTCTATCCTTGGAGATTTCCAAAATTCAAGCCCTGAGCACCCTGATTTAACTCTCAAGTTGGCCTTCCTTTAACCAGAGAGTTGAACTAGAAACCTCTGGATGCCCCATCCAACCCCAAAACTTCCTGTGATTATTTCAAGTGAACTGAAAACCTAATATGCATTTTAGTTTTTGAAATAAGCCGCTTTATGAAATTATTCTGTACTTGGAATAGGTTGAGGGGATTCTAGTCACTTATTGTACTAACTGCTATACACTAGTGAATAAATGCCACACTGCAGCCCTGAAATGACTACATTTCACTCATCTATTTAATGTTCATAACATATTTTTGATGAAAAAGGGATGCTACAGAAATACAAAATCTCAATCAAGGTGTATGGCAACAGGGATCCATTCTCCCAGGGGAAGGTCTGGTTGACAGAGACCATAAACCTACTGGTCCTTCTGTTCTGACCTTCTTACACTGCTGCATCCCAGCCCTGGGTTGACTCATTTGTCCTTCTCCACTTAAACTAACATTATATTATGTTTAGGCAAAACAAAACAGATGTTTCAGGTACGGTAAAGAAGATAATCAGAAGCAACAAGGCTATATTTTTTTAAATCAGAGGTACTTACCTGGATAGCCATTGAGGCCATAGGCTTTCCACTGGCTAACCGGCTGTAATCCTGCTCTGAAGGCATCTTGATCGCTGACTGAAGAGATACTGAGCTGTGACCTGAACACCTGGCAGAAGAAAACAGATCTGGTGAGGGAACAGAGAAGAAATACAACACTCAATCAAAAAAAAAAAAAAAAAAACAAGGCAATCAAGGAGCCATGGGAAAATGTGAATAGTATCAAAGAACTACCACCTAAACAACCCAAGTAAAGCATGCTGTTAATGAAGCTGGTTTCATCATTACAAAACATTTTGGTAATTACTGTTCTCCATTACAAGGACTGTAATATTCAGCACTCAACACTTCATGCTTTTGAAAGCATGTTCCAAATACTAGCTATTCCTCATGATCCCCTAGGGTAGATGACTATTCCCTCGGTAATTTACAGGAGAAATGGATGGGCAGTGACCGAATGGCTCATCCAAGTTCTCTGATGAGAGGTAGTTTGTAGAAACCCTTCAAATTCTGACGTTCTACCACATCTGTTCCTAACACCAGGGCCTGCAGCACTACGGTTATCAGAAGACACAAGAATCGTTTCTCAGCCTACTCTGGAGTCACAACAGCACAGAGTTGAAATAAGATGGAACAAATCAACACTGATGCCAAGAGAAGCAAAATTGTCCACTACATTCCCACCGCCTTCTTCCCTTACAACTGGGAACTTTCTCCAGGAGAGCAGGGCAGAGGCAGGTCGCTTCTGACCCGGCTCGTTGCCTCTGTTCATTTCCCCATGTGGCTCTGCAGTGTTCAGGCTGGCATAGGGCAGGAGCAGCACAGGGCTAGTGGAAATGAGCAGGCAGGGGCACAACTTGGTGTAGGACAATCTGACGTGTCTGTGAAATTAAGGCCTAAGTGCAAGTACTTAGGCTCTGCAGTGGTGAATGAGATATAAACCTCTCTGCAGGCCAGTACAGCTCTAGTTACAATATTCTGGGCAACTGGCTAGAATTACACACATGCAATTTGTGAGAAGACTCTAAATCGGTGCTGGCCAGCAGTTTCTGGCATGAGCCTAGTCCTACCAGTCCTACTCTCTGCCAAATAGCTCTGTGAATGGCAGCCTGGAGCAGCCCTTAAGTCAGGGCCTTGTCTGAAGAACATCCATCCCCAGGAGGGCTCTTCCTTGGGGGAGCCTTTGTTGGCACCTCTCTGCCTTGTCCAGCTGCTCCCACGCTGCCTGGTGCCTCTGGAAGGCCTGGAGCTGCTTCTGTGCTGGAGTGCTGAAGCAGCCACATGGGCCTCAGAGCAAGGTCCCTGGGGCAGATCTCACCTCGCTGAAGTGCTCAGTCACTTGAAGCCTTTTCTGAAAGAAAAGGAAGACCCAATCTGGGCCACTCTGGCTGGCCCAGAGCTCTACTCAAAGGGAAAAGCCACGGTTTTAACCCTGAGGAAAGCGGAATAAAAGATGCTTTCAATGGAAGCTATCCACTTATCTTAAAAGGTAACAAGCACAAAAGAATGGCAGGGAGAAGGGACAGATGCTTGTGATGCTTTCAAGCACTCAGAATTTCTCCAAAGGGCTGTGGCATTGGAATTCATGTTATTTGATAAAGCACTGCTACAAACTCAGCAAAGGCTGAAATGTTAACAGCTCCCTTGTTTAATGTTAAAGCTTTGAACAGTTTCATATAGGCCAGGTTTTCTGCCCAGCTACCAGTATTAATTCTACTATGAAAAGGCATACAAACAAGTAGGTTTAATAGAATGGTTTTTAAAAAATAGCTAAGCATTTGAAATATGAAAAAAAGATTTCAATTAACTACATTTTCTACTTCTAATAATTTGTACAGACTCATACAGAAAAGCATCCCTGCTTGACAATACTTGGGGAGACCTTCCCTGCCTAATTGTGAAGTAAGGAAACAGAAGATGAGTTTAAAGGATCATCTATCCATTGCTAGGGCATCACAAACTGCTAAGGGTGATTGCTGCTGCTTCCCAATGTGCTCCCCACTGCATGGCCCTAACCCTCTTAAATGGCCCTGTCCTCGTGGCTGAGAAAAACGCTTATTAAATGGAAGCAAAACAAACGAGAAGGCGCTTTACTGAAGGGAAGACAGCAGGGAAGCAAGACAAATGTTTGAAAGCTGGTAGGGGCCTGTCCTTATCATGAGGACCCCCCAGAACCCGACTGCCCGGCACTGGCAGGCCCGGGAAGGCGGGAGGCGGCAGCTCCGGGGCTGAGGCCGCTATTTCCATGTTCCTTGGCTTCCTCTATGTAACGCACAGCTCACAAGCCTTGGATATCCCGAACTGCAGCAAATAAAGTCAATCACATCGCACAGCTGCGAATCAGCGTAGGCGAAAGCGGCCGCTCCGGGCACAGGCCGGGGTTCTGTCTGATGGTGGCAACATCAGGGACAGATCCAAACGCAACTCGCGGCCGCCCTCCCTCTGGGAAGGCCCCGTGGCTCCGAGGCCCACGCACCTGCCGGGCGGGCGCCCCGGGGAGGCCGCCGTGAGCGGGGGGCGAGCGGGGCCGCGCGCGGGCCGCGCCGTTACCTGCGCGCCCGGCGCGGAGAAGTCGAGCACGCCGCGCAGGTCGGCCGCGTCGCGCCGCCGGTAGAAGCGAAAGAGGCGGCGGAAGGCGTCCTCGCCGCCCTCCCGCGTCAGCGCCGCCGCCGCCGCCATGTCGGCCGCGCGGCCCGGCGCGCAGGGGCGGAGCTCCCAAGATGGCGGCGGGCGGCGCGGCGCGCGGGCGGCTCAGGAACCTCTTCGACATCTTCGTGGCCGAGGTGCCCTGGACGGTGTCGAGCAGTGAGTGCGGCCCCCGCGGCCTCCCCTCCGCGTCCCCCCCAGTCCCTCCGCGCGAGCTGGCGGCGCCCGGGCCCGGCGCGGCCCGCGTGACGTGAGCGCGTGTCTGTGCCCGCAGGGGAGCTGCGCGAGTACTTCGCCCAGTTCGGCGCCGTGCAGCGCTGCCAGCTGCCCTTCGTGAGTACCGTCCCCCCGCGGCTGTGCCTGAAACCCGGTGGTGTGGGGGGAGACGGACAGCCAGCGCTCTCGGACTCGCTTGGCGCTGCCGCTTCCCAGTTACTGACCTCGAGGTGTTTGGAGATTCCTGTAGTATTTATGGATTCACATCCCACGCGGGTGACCAGCCCCGTGCAGAAGCCTCCCGCGCTTTGGGACGCGCCGAGCAGGTGCTTGTCTGCGGCCACGAGCCTCGTGTGCCCGAAACGCAGCCCTCCCGCTGCCGCCAGCCTGCCTGCGTGGCCATGGAACCGCCGCACAGACCTGCCGCTTGGTGTCTTAACGATTTCGTGTTTTCACGACTTCCTTGGGGGCATTAAAGCTGGCAGAACCGTTGCTGTTGCAAATCCGTGACTGCGGCCGTGAGCCGGTGACTGCGCTGGCCCCAGGGCACCGCCGGGCCGCAGGTTCAGAGCCCGTGGAAAGGCTCCTCGCGGTGCCCGGAGGACAGCGAGGGCTCCCGTGGCCTCACAGACCCCGCTTGGGATCACAGCTGCTCTAGGGACCTGCTTCTTCATCCTTCTCCCAACTTCGGCTGGCAAATTACTTCTAAGATATTTTTTCCCCCCACTATAGTTTCTGCATGTCACCTAGAATTGCAGCCTACGGTCTTAGTATTTTAAACAGCTGCTTTATTCATGGAATCCTTTTCAAACACTTGGGCAGGCCTATTTTCAAATCACGCAGCTATTTAAACATCACTTCTGTTGTGACTGGCTTAATAGGAGGTAACGCCTGCAGTTTGAGACAGCCAGCCACGTGTTTCTCCAGGCTTCAAACGTACCTGACGTTATTAACTTTCTGTGATTGTTAAACTCAGATTGAGAGAAATGGATGCAAAACAGCCTTGGCCAGGCCACCTCCTGCCATTAGTAAGAATAAATATCTTGAAAATAATTGAATAGACTCCTGGGGGAAAAAAATCCTGGTAACTTCTAAATCCTTGCATTGAATAGCTGTATGAAGTTATAACAGCCTGTGTGAATCTATTCTACAGGAACTAAACTATTTTTTTATTGGTAATTAGGACAGAGACACAGGCTTTCACAAACGCTACGCCTGGATTAAATTCTCATCTCCAGAAGATGTACAGAACGTGTTCCAGAAGGACTCCCACATACTTGAGGGTGCCAAGGTAACAGACACGTTAATTCTGCCTTCCCATGGAAATACTAACTCTGTCCTACTAGTTTCAGGTGAGGTTAGTCACTCTGCCACTTAGGGTGCTTTGAATAGTCTTTTAAAATAGGTAACCCAGTTGTAGGCCCCACTCCCACTTTGACTCCCTAGGCTCTGTGCCAGAGCTGGGGCTCAAACCCTGTTCCCTTGTGAGCTGAAAGCATGAATGTGGCAAAACACGTCAGAAACTTCTGTGCAGCTTGGTGCTGTTTCTCAGACACATTCTGCATGCAGATTCCAACATAGTCTACGTCGTCAAAGGCAAAAAAAAAGGAAGACATGGAATTTCAACTCAGGCTTTGGCCTGTAGTGAAAAGGGAGTTGGGGACAGAGCTATCGCTTCTTAAAAGCTCAAGCAGAAGGCAACTGTCTGCTTCCAGGGGCTCAGGCTAATTTTACAAGTTATTCTTAGTTTAGCTTTTGTACTTAGAAGGATATTGTCTGTAATACTGTGAGTACTAGTAAAGAAAAACAGGACGCTGTGTGAAAAGTCTCAGTGCATTAGTATACGTATGAAAAGATGGCATATGGCATCAGCATTGAAAAAACTTTGGTCTCCTACACCTATCAAGCAGTGTGTCGTGTGGACAGGGTTCTTTAGCAGAGAGGGAAGGACTACAAGGCTTCCATACAGTGAAATAAAAGACACAAGGCAAGCTTAGCCCTCCTAGAGCAACTCTTTCTTTTCAGGCAAGAAGCAAAACGCATTAGTACTCCTCCCCTTTTATTCTAGGCTTGCCTTATATAGTTACCTTCTCCTACTTCCACTTGAAATTCCAAGAAGCTGTTAAGATCCATCTTGCTATGGATCTTGCTGTTAAGAACCAGCCCTTGCTCTGCAGATCTCACCCACTGTTCCTGTCAGGATCTTGGCATTTATGGTTATAGCTTAGGAAACTGAAGAGGCTGTAGATCCACCTACCTCCTCTTAACACTGTTTTATGGAATCTTCCTGCCTAACTAATGTGATGAACTTCCCTCTCTTTCAGCTCCACCTCAGACAGCAGCAAGGTAGAAGACGTGTTCAGACAAAGCAAGAGTCGAAGTGAACGAGCAGTGGAAGGCAGCTTTATTTCACTACATGTAAAGAAACTAAAATAAAGATCACTGAGAAACTACGAATGAGTATTTGATTTAAATCCAGCTGTTTCCCCTCCCGGTTCAGATAAACTATGGTCAGATGGAAGAAACACCAAAATCATAAGCTCTCTCTAGCATCCCTATTACATAAGACAGGGTCATTTTGTACAGCAGGGGAGTTTAACAGATGCAGTAAAAGCTTTAGCTATCTACACAGCCTAAAGCTGTAGGAAGGACTTCCATTCTTACCCTGGGATGCTGGACTACAGGGAAGTAGCAAAGTGAGAGCACTTGCAAACAACAGTTCCCCTGTGAAAACCTTCAGTGCTCTCCCTTCCTCCACCTTCCATGGGTAGCTGTCACACGTGGATCTAGGGTGTATGTTTGTCTCCACACAGCAGAGTTGTGAATTTTATGCTGCCCGTTCCCTACACAAAACTGTAATAGTAAAAATGCCTTTTGCATGAAGTCCAAGGGCACAGTCCATTTCCTTGCTCCTCAAGGAGAGGAGGCAGTTAGTCCTTCCTCCTCTTTTTGCCCTCGTGCTCATGTTCCTTAGGACGGCTGCTATCCGAGGGCCGTTTGGAACCACCGTGTTGTTTAGCTTCTTCCAGAAACTTGTCCAGACCGAAGGGATCCTCCTCAAACTGAACTGGTCCATCTCTCCCCCTCCCTCTGGCGTTACGGTCCGAGTTAGAAAACTCTTTTTCAGGAACAAATCTGAAGGAGAAGACATAATAGTCTGTTGCTTGGCACGCAGAGTGCTAGGTGAGAGTATTCTTTAAAAATTTTCTTACCTGTTGGTCTTGATTCGTGCCTCTAAATCATCACCATACATGTCCTTATCCACATTTTTGCTTGGTCTGTAGATGTTCTGGGCCAGATCCTTGCCGCTTCTCCAAGGCTGGTCATAAACATTATAAATTTCATCCTCTCCTCCAGCAAAGCCACTGTCCATACCCTGTGAAGGAGAAAAAATGAACAGCAGTATAATACAAATGAGTCTGCAAAACTTCAGTTAATTTACCTAAAGATAATACTTGCAGTGTGATCCAGATTCAACCAAGCACTTAATTAGGATATCTGCATAGCTTGGGGGGGTGGGCTTAATGCAGTCATTCCAAGCCTCAGCCTAGGACACTTCCATACAGCACCAGGGAGGATTAGAGGCCATGGGCCTTGCACAGTAACGGCTACTTCAGCCTGCCTTGCAAGTACAGCTGTCTACAACAGCAAGTGAAAATGGTAGGAAAATAGGTATTTGTTAGAATTTTGAGAAAACATGGCTTAGGACAACTGATCCCAATCCCACAGAGGCTTATACAACCTGTGGAAGCAGGAGGAAGGCCTGCTTTTCTCTTGGATATATCAGCTCTCCTCTCCGCCTGCAAGTCCATCATTGGATGGATTAGGAATATTAATAAACTGCAGGAGTTTTCAGGGATGTTTTAAAGTCTAAACTATTCTTTCTAACTCTGAATAATACGAAATAAACAAAAACAAATGTTACTGTTAAGAAGCCATCTCAAATGATACTTGTCATTACATTAACTGTTTGTATTTACTTGCTTCTCTCTCATAGCAGATTTCACTTATTCAGAATGTTTATGCAGAAGATGGAGTCACTCCAAAGAGAAAGCAAAATAGCTTTTTTCCTCCCTGCCCACCTCCCCATCCCAAATCTTTAATGCTGTTACATTCACAAGTGATCCTTTCTCTGTGCAATAGCTGGGCCATAAAGGAGAGGAGCAGCAGTTACGCTGCGTCTCCTTCCAGAGCTCATCCACACCACCCACGGGAACGGAGCCCTTCCAGTACTCCAGCCACAAACCCAAAGCACACACGAGCTGTTGGCATGGCCTCCTAGAAAGCCACACAGCTGTGAAAAGATATTTTTACCTTGCTCTGGTTGAAGAGCCTCTGGTCATACTGGACTTCATTGGATGGCCTGGGGTTGGGTATCCCTAGGGCAATAACTTCACTGATATCTCTGTTCTCATTTCTCTGCAACTTTGACCTGATTAAAAAGTAAATTTTATTAACTCAGACAAACCACATTGGGTTACATGCTCAACTGCAACCTCACGCTGTACTAGTTACTAACAATCTCCCTTGGGAGCTAGAGTTTGACTTTTGCCCTTCCTTACTATGTAACATTTAAAATTTGTCTCCTGGCAAGGAAAACATTTCGGAAAGTTATGTTCAGCTGGGCATGACATTTAAATTTGCTTTCCACTATCTGCAGTTTACATCAAGCTGACTTGGTCTAAAATGTCATATTTATTTTTTGTAAGAACCAATGTAATTACATTCTAGGGAGGCTGAGCAATCTAATTTTAAGATATTAGACATTTAAGCCTCCAGAAACCGTTTGTGCTCAGAAATCTCACTGATTTAACCAAACAAGATTCACTTTACACTTCAGCCAACCCTTACAGGCTTACATACACACTTATAGATCTAAGCTCAATTCAAATGAATACGTTGAATAAACAGCCAATAATGATAGTCCAGTGTCTCTGAAGGCACAGGACCCACGTTTCAACCTTCACAGTCAGCATGTTAACTACATCAGAATATACTGCAGATCTGATTAAAAAAAAAAAAAAAAAAAAAAAAAAAAAAAAAAAAAAAAAAAAAAAAAAAAAAAAAAAAAAAAAAAAAAGAGAAAGAAAGCACACTCCTCCTTACATCTGGAGAAGCCTACATTTCTTTGGTCAGACATTTTTGGCTGAAGATACTCAAAGCAAAAATCTTCAAAAAACATATATATATAAAGAGAGAAAGAGATGGAGATTACACAGTTAAGTCCTAATATGCCAGCCTCATGCCCTCTCTTAGCAACTGAAGAGTCAAATACCTTTACTCTTGAAGTCTCATAATTGCAACCCCACAATATTTTTTGCACAAAACCTCCATAAAGTTACATCATACAAGTGAGTATCTGCACAACATGTAACTCAGGCACTTGCATCAAGCAAAAGGAAAAAAAACTCCATGCAATTCCACTTAATGGGGAAGCCACGGAGAGTACCGGAATAAAACAATTCCCTTCTGTGACTCACCTTTTTTCAGGGGCTGCCCTGGACAGATTCCTTTCATGCTGCCTCTCTTTGCGCCGGTCATGTCTGATTTCATCTCTCTCTCTAGCTTCTCCATCCTCTGTACAAATATAAGATTGCTAATTATACATAAAGATTTGAAATCTGAATGAACTATGCCACAGTCACTCAGAGAGTGATTCAATTCAGCATTCATTTACAGAAATGACCCTTAGCACTATTTAAATTATTACATTTTATGCAAACTAAAGAGAACATAAATCACGAAGAAAGCCACGTCCTTCTAACACTAAAAACAATTAATTGTCTTTGACAAGACAGCTGAAGTAGATGTTTCCAAAAGCATGCTTCTTGGCTTTCAAGAACTTAGAGTATTTGTTCATCTAGGAAGTAAAACCAGAAAACACAATCAAATCTCACATCATACTTAAAAATAACATTTGATATTTAGCTTTTTTAAGTTCTCAGTATAAATTCTCCCAATCTATATTTTAGAGAAGTATATATAGAAAAAAATGTACCTTTTTCTACATGGGTTTTGATGCCTGCTCTCCTCTCCCTGGCTTTCTGGGCCATTTCTCTGAGCTTCTCTTCATGTTTCTCCTTTTCCTTCTGAGCCATCTTCCTCTCCACCTGGGCACGCATCTCCACAGCCTCCCGAGCCTGCAGCCAAAACAAAGGCCATCAGCTCCAACAGATTAACCTCGGCTGAATCACCGATTCAAAAATCTTGGGCATAAGATGTTGCGTCAGCACAACAACATGACAAACTAAGAACTACAGCCTATTCACAGTTGATTTTCCCAAGGAAATGAACATACAAAGAAGGAGGAACAAACCACCACCTCACCTTTCTGTCAGCAATATAGAGAGCTTCAGCCAGCTTGGCAAAGTTCTCGTTGATGTGAACTGTCTGCAGTCCTCTGCCGTCCGCAGCCAGGCGCTTGTCTAACGGAATGGTGTAACCCTGGAATTGAAACACAGCTGATCACAGGAACAAGCAAGATGTACTGAAACAAAAAATCCACAAAACTCGGCTCATCATTAATATGTCTCTGTAGACCTGTTTTATGTTTTCTGAATTTCTATTGGCAATACTAGTTTAATTTCATATTTTCCCTTATTAAGGTTATGTTTTCCCTTCAAATAACATCTTAATAAAATGATAGTTTTTAATCAATAACCTCACTCTCTGCTTTGGATGAAAAAATACAGGCAACAGCCTTCCTAGTCTCTAAGCAATTTCACTGTTTGTGCTCATAATTTAAATTCCTGAAATTGGTTTTGTACCTATTGAAAGGTTAGATGAACCAAAATGAGAAAATAAGGAGCAAAGCTGTCAGCAAATGCGAGACCAAATTTAGAATTTAGCTTCTGAAAGCAAAAAGTATTTATAGAAGACATCAAATTCTTTGCAGAGAGCTCTACAAAATGTTTGCTTTGGTTTTAGCATCTGTAACCTAAAATTTGATCTACTAATTAGTGTCAGTCCCAGTTATGCAGCTGTGTTGGGGGCAAAAAAAATAATATCCTAACATGCAGCTTCTCCTTCCTCCACTTGGAGAGGCTGCCTCAAAGCAAGAGCTTGATAAGTTTCAGAATGATTAGAGCAGGCACTGCAACATACTATAAATTCTCTCTTCTCTCCTAACATTAAAATGAGAAAAATTTTACCTACAGAAAATAACAAAGAGGTAGAATATAAGCTTCCAAAAAATAAACAGCTAAGCTAGCTGGTAATGAAAATTAATTAGTGCAAGCATTCCAAAAGAAAAACTTTCAGAACTTTCTGGAAATTTAGACTACAGCACCAATTTTTTTTTCTTTTGTTTGCTTCTTTAAAAATTACTCTTCGCTCTTTCAGTTTAGATGGCTTTATTTTGTGAATACTAGTGGATTTGGTTTTGGACTCCATATACTTCACTATTATGGGGATTTTATCTAACACTATTTCTTTCTCATCATTTCTGCCATGAAGTAATATATTCTCTCTCAACAAAATACTCCTGTCCATTTGGCAACCCTAAAATGTACGCAAGAGAATAAACAAGCTGTACAAGTGTGTGTCATCCATGCTAGAAGCAGCCTGTTTACTGAACTCCAGAGTTTTAAAAACAGTGTTATTCAGGCTGTAGATCATTCATAGGAGTGTCCCAGCAGGGAGCAATTTTAAGAGAGCGAAATTATGAAAATTTAATTACCTTTGCATTTTTCCAATTGGAAATACATGGGGGAATTTTCCACTCTTGCTGCTCTTTCACAGTCATCTGAGAGAGGAAAGAAACTCATCTTTAGATTTATAGCAAAAAGAAACACATCTGGCTTTACCACATGCAGCTGTGAAACTACTGAAACAAGTGAGAATACAAACTTCAGGACACAGCTACCAGAGCCCCAACCCTCCTTTGAAGCAGCGAGATGTACATTTGAGTACTGTACCTTTGTTAACAGAAGGGAAACTTATGACATAGGTGTTTTGCCACCCCCTTCTGAAGTTATCATCACCCAATACAACTTTCAGCAAGCTTGTTAACGATTGAACATTCAACAGTTGTTCAGGTTGTGGAAACTGATGAACCACTACACTCATCTCCCATAGAGAAAATAACCTTTAAAACACAAATTCTCTAGTGTTGTCTACAAGCAGCATGAAGGAATCAAAACTAGAGCCTCAGCCAGCTCACCCAAAACATGGACATGTCCATAAAAGCAGATCTGCCTAAAATGTATGAGAATGGTACTTACCTTCAATGAGTCACATCACTTAAAAGTCACATCAAGAGGATGTGTGGAAATAAAATAGATCAAAGGGGGGTTTGGAAACTCACCCAGAAGTCAAACCTGAGAACAACTACTGTGTTTCATACCTTTCTACTGGGGGAGTGCATTACTGGAGCTGGAGGAGAAGGTGGTCCTCGAGGAATTTTCTTATTAATTCTAAACAATTGAAAAACAAACATGATCAGCACTGTCTGGAAATGCACTTTGGGATCTTCTATTTGCCATGAAAAAGTTCTTAATAGTTACTTGAATCTTGGAGGCTCCATGGGGTCCTTCTGCATTTCTACCATCCGAATAACTCTCTGTTTTGCTCCAGAGTTGAAAGCCACACCTTGCTGAGATGGCGTGTACCTGAATGAAACCATCAAAACATTCAGTTCTCTGCACACAGCCAGACACTCCTGCCCCAGCTCTCACTCAGTTCACTATTCCATTATTCACACTCGTTTCAGGGTCTTCCACTATAGAAGCCAGGAGCTGGTGACTACACAGAGAACACTGAACTAACATTTTTATTTAAGGGAAGAACCCTGCTGCATGCTTAGTTTGGAGAACAAACTGCCAGTGAAGAAGCTGTCTCTAGGGCAGCAAGACTCACAGTGCTCCCTGACAAACCTGTAATTTGTTGCTGAACAACGATTCCTTAAAGCTTCACAACTCTTGATATGGTAAGATACAATTCAACACACTTCCAACTAGGTTGTCATTAATAGATGAATAAATGAATTAAGACTGATTTAATGAATAAACAAATTAAGACTGAATTAATGAATTAATCATTATAGAATGATTCCAGAATTCATCTTTTATCATTAATAGATGAATTTATAGATGAACTTATAAAAGATGAATATGCAACCTGCTTTCACACTACTTGCAGAAGAACAGAATTCAGGAGGAAGAGCCTTGTCCTCAGGGAATCAAGGCATGTCTCTGTTTTATTGGATTTCCTATACACACCCAGCACTCCTTACCGGATGTACTGTGCAGGAGCCAACTTATCAGCTGCCCGAACTGGCATGGCTGCTGCCACTTTCTGAGACACTGATTTTTCCAAGGCTGCTCTCGTCTTCTCTGTGATCTAAGACAAAAATATCAGAGTATGCATCGCATCAGATATGCAGGACACACAGTGTACCTCAAATAACTCGTCACATCAATGCATACAATACCTCTCTAATTGCTTCCTCATCAGGTCTTTGCAGTTCAGGATCATCCAAATTCATGACCTCTTTCGGCACAAGATCCGTGTATTTGCTGTAAATAATCTGAAGCACATTATATTTTATTAGTGCTGAAGAGTAGGAATAAATAGAAAAGCATTCCTCAGGAAATTTTCCAGGCTTAGATTATACTTTAGGTACTAATTAGCACTTATGTACAACTCTTAACTGCAGTGCAATTATACATTTTTATTGACTTTCACAGAATAGGAAAATAGTCTGGACTGTTTTAGAAATGTAATAATCAAAGTAAAGAAGCAATCTAAGTATTAAAGTAGAGCTGGGATTCTAGACAACCATTTCCTGTTTCCTATTCCTACACCCTTCTTTTCTTGGTCTTCCCACGATATACTGAAAATTTAAATTTATACTTCAGTTCTCAAGTATTACTTAGCAGCTAGTTTTCCCTAGCCTTAAAGCCCACTGTTAAATATAGGGAAAGAACAGTACTAGATAGGTGCTTATTTATTATTTGAAGCGCACGTCCAACTATGAAACCTACCTCAAGGTAGCCTGAATACTAGTTCAACATTCAAAGAGCCTTTCACTGCTTCCTATCCTCCACTCCAAGCATTTCTAATCCTTTGATATCAGTAATAGTCCAGAGTTTCAAAAGCTGAAATAAAAACATCTCAGGAATAATGTTCCTCTAGGGTAATTAACTCTTAAGTGTTAGGAAGTTTGTGGCATGAAACACTTATGAGTATGAGAAAAGAGCTCAGATTACCCCAAAAAGAAAAACCAAACCAAACATACACACACACACACAAAGTGATGGAAGAAGGGTTTTAAGATTCTTTCAGAACTATGGTATATTCTATCCTCTCTGAGACATACGGGATATAAATGAACTACATCAAGTAATTAACCCTTCTCCCCCAAAAAAATCGCACACAAATGGTAAGTATCAGAAGCATGGATCAAAAACACACATGAAATTAGTCTGAAAACACTAAAACTCACATCATTAGCAAAAACTCAATATACTTGCACAATCTAATTAGAGTCCTTTTTGATGCAATAAAGACAATGTCAGATGCACTGTGTTGCTTTGCTAGATGTTTATCTCACTTTAAGAGTAATTTTCATTTTATTAAACTAAGATAAAGAGCCTAAGACTGTTTTATATTTTATCATGACATTTATTCACTACCCTTTTTCATCCATGAAATTATAAAGGAAACAATCACCTTGTATTTCAGGTATTTCATTTTGATTGCTACTGAAAAACAGCATCTGAAGTCTAGCCAAAACCAAAATCTTCTGTTTTGGCACAACCAGATGATTCCTGCTGTGACAGAGGCAACCTTCACAGGCAGCATTTAGAAAATGCTCAGAAAGAGAATATTCTTAACTAATCAACTGCATGAGGATTTAGTCATCAATCACACTGAATTTCACAAGAAGCTTGATAGGATTTTGGCTTGACAAAAAAATGCTTTATTTTTTAACACTTCAATCACTCTCATCATTAGATTTTATTCTGAATATTCAGTGCTTATCAACACCACGCATAAACCAAGAAGCTACTGCTAAGCATTACAGAATAAATGCCTTTCTTTTTAATTGTCTGTTTTCATAGAAAACAGAACGGTTTCATCATCTGAAGTACAGGACCACTATGTGGTTCGAAGCCTGGCAAACATAACCCAGAAAGAACTGCCAATAAGCTCTCAAACAAATCTGCACCAAGAAGTTACATAGATTATGAGTAATGAATACTTTCAATTATTTAATTCTAGTCATGTTCTCTTAGTCTGACCCATTGACAATTCTCTCTTGCAAATATTTCAATTTAGTTCACAATCTTGAGAGAAAACTGTACATTATATCTGTGGCTCCTTTTCCTCCATTAGAACCTAAGCCACAGTACTGGACCAGCAAGATGAATCTTGCACAGAAAATTGCTCTCATCCTTGCCACAAAAAAACTTAAGTCTAATAGCATCATTTCTCAAGTTCACTCCCTTTTCTGTCCCTGTAAAGGTATAATGAAAAAAAAAATCTCCTTATTTCCCTAATAAGAAGACTGAGCACCAGTCTACCCCAACAAAACTCTATTATTGATGCTCCAAGTACCATTTTAGCTATTAGTCACACGAACAGACATGGTACTGGGAAAATCCACAGCAGTACAGCTAGCCATGTAGCCAGTGATGGAAGCCTTTCCCCTGGAGCTACCTGGAAATTCATCTCTGGATTCACAAGGTCATGTGTCCAGATTCATCTTTACTAACCATATCACACGTAGCAGACTTTCTGCCAGCTCCAAACACAGTGTTTGACACATTATCTCTTTCATACTTATAGGTATGGTCACAAAATACTGCTTCTTCACAGGATGTCATATGGATAAGTTCATGAACACTGATCAAGATCTTCATGAACACTGATACAGATCATGAATCAAATAAAACAGATGTTAACAACTTCAACCTCATTATCACCTTCCATAAAAAAATATTTTACAAGTTCTTCTTCCAAGTTTTGCTTGGGACTCCAGAGAGTGCTGCAAAAACCTGTTCTTTGAATCATTTTCCTAACTATGATCCAGGTAAGGCAGAAAAAATTCTGAGCTACTATACAACTTCAGAAGATCAATTTTCCACATAATATCAAGTATAATCTCAAAACTCTGTCAGTGTAATTAATATTTTAGCATCTTTCTCTTGGCGAGTGACTCAAGATGCTACCTAAAATATTGATCAAAATCTAGTGACAGCCCCTCAAAATTTCAGCCACTACCCTTGTTTCTCTCTCTATCCCCATGACAGCTTGGAGTCTGATCAATTAAAGTTATTACCATGTCCTGAAAAAAGAAAGATCCTTGCATATCCATGAGGACATACAAGATTTAACACTTGCTTGACAATCAACTATTAGTAAAATCTAAAATCATCCTGGCATTAACTTTTTATACAATCAGAAACTGTAGGATCAGGTAAAAAAAAAGTCCTATCTGTTAAAACAAACAAGAAAAATTCTCCCGATACTCCCCCATTTTTTCGCTCGAGAGACAAGTTCATCCCTTCTTTATCTCTTTAGAAAGCTTTCCCTCCATCCTGCATTGAACTAAAGTAGGAAGCATGTTACATATCCATAAGCTTTTAAGGCATTCTACAGTAAAGCAGGAGAAACTGAATTGATATATTGAAGTAATTAGCTCCACTGATCACCTTTGTATTCACATCTCTTTTCAGATTCCCTTAGTGGTACTTAGGACTCCCTAAGACTAAAGTGTCAACTTCTCCTCTTTAAAAAGGCTACTGTGTACATGAAATTGAAACTTGCTCCCATTAAATTCCAATGAAGTTTTGAACTAAGCTTAATATAGAAGTTTTCAAGGATAAACATACTTCTGGCTGCAATAAACAAAAACAAAAAGAGAGAGAGAGAACCTCTTCCCCATCCAATACTGAAAACAGACAGAAATATAAAATATTATATTAATAAGGTAGAAGGTATATTATCCAGGAATTTAAATTTGCATTTTTGTCAGTCACCCTGACTTTGCCATGCCAAAATGATGTGCTCTGTGACCAAGCCTGCTTTCCCCAGAAGGCTAAGGAAGGCAAGAAAGTTTAACACAGAGACTTTCATCACCTTTTAGTTACAAAATAGAGAAGATCACACAAGCAAAGCTATTGAGTCCTAGTTTGTTATATTCTTTAAGTCCATGTATTCCTACCACTCTGATATCAAATTTTCAGCCTTTAGACTTATAAGAAAATAGGACTACACCTCAAGGAGGTAATGCAGTAGTCTAATGCCAAATCAATGAGTATATATATACATCCAATGTATATACATACACAATATCTCCTGTACACATGTCCAGTCTACACATTTGAAGGAATATTACCTTATCCTTTGATTGGCCTTGCCGAGCTATTGCATCGTATTTTATTTTCCCTTCTGCATCCACTTGAACTGCCAGAGCATTGGACATTTTCTTCTTCTTGCCCATATCCAATGGATATTGGGCCACATGAATTTCTGGGAAAGCGCCTCCATCTCCAAAATCCTACACAAAGGAAGACACCGTGAATGACAGCAAGAAAAAAAGGAAAACTGTATTGATTTGCCTATTCCCCCTCCACATACACTTTTAAATGGAACAAACGAATTTATTAGTTCTAGGTAACTAAGTAAAATAAAGTTGCTGAAAGAGCAATGGATTTCAGCTCTTGCAGTTAATGTTATGCCAAACTGGCCAGAATCACAGCTAGTTACTATCCAAGATTATTAAATTTCTCCCTCCACGCTACCAGCTACCTTTGGCTACCCATAAGCACGGAATATTCTCTTACATCTATCTGCTTACTTATTCCAGCTAGAATTCTGACCAGGTATTTAAAAAATAACGATGAGGTTAAAATACAGATATCTTTTCTGGAACACCTTTGCAATATGCAATATTTTCATATTCTCACTTTACAGCATAACGATTTCTAAAGGAAACACACCATACAACATACTGCTTATCATAAAACTTTCTAAATAACATCATGAACTACAGCAACAAACCCCAACCTGAGAACACATCCATTACCTTTCACAGAAGTTCACCACATAGGAAGACTTCACACAATTCTTTGTGCCACATTTAAGAAGCCCAGAATTGATTTCTGCACCAAAACCACACTTTTTTTTTTTTTTCTCTCCTCGAGAGACACATCCTACAGTGTGAAGTTAAATGCTTACCTCCAGCATCCGTGGTATCCATCCCTTCCGGTAACCATATGGGGGAGGTTCTCTTCGTGATGACACTAAAGCAGTTTGTCTTGATCTTTGGGCTCTTGCTCTTTCTTCTAGCTCTAGCTGGTCCTGAGACAGTTGGGTTGGAGCTGGTAGAAAACTGAATATCCATGGATACCACCAAATAAAAAGAGGCAGTTAATTTTGAGAATTCCACTCAACAAAACTCAACTCCCACTTGGGTCTACAATTAGATTTGTAATTCTCCACCACTGAAGAATACAGGTTTACAACATTTGAGCACTGTGCTCATGAAGCAGAGTACACAAACTTCTAAGTTTAAAGGGGCAAAAGTAACTTATGTTCTGCCGGTTGTGTACAAGATGTCTACAAAATCTGATGTTAAATTCAGCCACATTCACATCCTGTTGGAATAAGAGCGTGTCAGTGATGGAAGAGGAGTGTGTCAGTGATGGAACAGGAGTGTGTCAGTGATGGAACAGGAGTGTGTCAGAACACTCTGCCCCTTCTCCACCCCTACCAGAAAGGTAAAAGAAAAATCTACCTTTCCACCACTTCCCTTTCTCATCTCTCACAGCAAACATGCAGGAAGAGATCTATGAACCACCTTCCCACGGACACTGGACCCTTGCGGGCCAAAGGAAAGAACTTGGGTCCCAAACTCCTGACTTCTCACTTTCCAGCCCCTCTAAGCGTTTTTCTACACGCCTGCGGCCCCACGAAAGCCGCACGGCTCCGACCACTGCCCTGGGCCGGGGGCTGCTGCTCCCCGCTGAGGCGGCCCAGGGAGGAGCCCCGGGCCCAGCCGGCGGTGCCCGCGCTGCCCAACGAGCGGCCTCCCGGGCCCGGCCTGGCCTCGCCGTTCGCACGGAGCGGCGGCGCCCGGGCCACCGCGGCCCGGCGGGCCTGGCGCCCCAGGAGCCCGCGGCCCTCTGCGTAGCCTGGAGCCCTCAGAGCGAGCAGGGAGGCGCGGCGGGCGGGGAGGGCAGCCCCAAACGCGAGCAAGCCGAGGAACCGGACGCACCTGGTGAGCGCCATCTTGCCGCCGTCGTCGTCTTCTCCGAAGCCAGGCTGCGGCGGGGGAAGGAAGGGCGGGGAGCGCGCCTGCGCATGCGCCGCGCAGCACCGCGGGCGGCTGGGAACTGTAGTCTCCGGGCAATGCAAAGGGAGGCGGGGTGGTTCGTGGCGTGGCGCGCGTGCGCGCTTGTCGCAGTGCCTCCTGGGAGATGTAGTCCCTCGGCAGCGCGGGGCCAGAGGCTGCCATGGCGCTGGACGCCACGAGGCTGTGAGGAAATGGCCGTGCGGCGCGGCCGAGCCGGCCTCTCCAGCCACAGCGCGGCCCGAGGGACAACTCACGGGTGCAGGATGGCGGAGGGCATCGTCATCTGTGCAGAACGGGCCTGTGGCCGCTGCTGGGCTTCGTGTGGGTCACTAGCTGCCGCAGCCACCTTGGGGCTGGCACCAGGCGTGCGACACTGGGCACAAACTGCCACCTCCAGCCTCAGTCTGATGTAAAATACCAGTATAAGAGCCCCTTTTCCAAACACTTTGTCTATAAAAGTTTCTAGCAAATTCAGTAACTTAACGGTTCACCTACCTCAAGGACAAGGTGTCTCAGTAAAGAGCAGAAAATAGAATGAAAAGGTGTGGCAATAAAATTTCTTAATCTGATATCTGCTCCTCAGACACCTCTGAGCAGGACATGAGAGAAATGGGAGGGAGAGTGATGAAATCTGCTGTATAAATAATTAAAATAAAAGCTTTTGTATTAATTGTCGAGTGCTGTATACATTCAATAGGCATATTTTCAAGTGCTACGTATTTTTTTATTTAATGAAGTTTTCAAAATACCTCCATGTGTTTTGACTTTTAGGATATTGTTAAAATGTGCAAAAGGGAAAAATACGGGAATTTTAATAAGTGGGGGTTGGATGCGGCTTTAACATGGTTAAGATGCTACTAGTGCTAAGTGGCAGTATTTAGTCCCATATAAAACAAGAAATATAGTTGCTAATTAATAACTGCTAATAGTGTGTTAACATCTAATTAAATACAGTGAGAGATCCCATTGTGTTGGCCAGGTTCATTTAGAAGAGATGCAGAAGGCATCTAGAGAAGAAAAGGGTAGAACGTATAAGATATAAACCTTCCTATATAAGATATAAATATTCCTATTGTAAATAAATACATAAAAGCATTTCATATTGTAAGAGGCAGGAAGATAAAAGAGAGACAAAAGTCCTGCAGGGCAGGCTAAATTAATCTGTTAGAATTTCTAGGGTGGATGAGATTTGGAGGAACATAAGGGCAGACCCACTGCAGTTCTATGCCCCAAATCACATTGACTTTGGTAGGAATCTGGCTGTGCACTGCAGTGGCGGGAGCTGTGTCATCAGCTCTGTGCATGACAAATATTTTCCCTTCTCTTGCAGAAAACAGTCCTGAGCATATGAGGCAATGTTGAAGATAGAAGATTTTGACATATATTTTTTTTTATCAATAATTATCCAAAGCAAAGCTGATCTGTCATCTTCCATACGTATCTCCTTCAGTCATTTAGCAACTGAATTGCTGTTGTCACATAGGGCAGTTTTGCCCCCTGATTAAAGAGCATTCTGTCACCATATGAAGTTTGTAGTATCTTTATCTCCGACTGTGATACTATCCTCAACTGAAAAAATGCCTTTTCTCTTTCTTACATCTTTGTTTTTCCTTCTTCCTGTGCTGTGATATATTATTTAACACTGTATGCTAAATATACAACTTGGTGAAGTATTTTGCAGCCCAGTTTATCTGACAGCCACTATACAGATTTGTTGTTCAGAAGGTAAAATTGTACCTGAGTAATCTGGTTCAGTTCCAACACTTGAGAGGTGCTCCATTGATTTCCTCACGCTCCCTGCTTGTTTGTGTAATTTTTCTTATTCTTTGCAAACAATAAGCTGTTTGTGTTTGCAGACGCTTACAGCCGTTTGGCTATAGGCAACACCAGTTCTTCTGATTTTTTTTTTTTTTTTTTTTGCAGTTTAATTTTGCAGTTCAATTTTTGATGTTTGAGCTGGCTAATTTAGAATGTATGAATATGTAAGGCTCTTAATGTTTGGTAGAGTGGACCATATGGTATGAAGGGGCTCTACAAGCATATTCAAAACCATATGGATTTATAAATGTATCTCAGTCTTTATTTTAGACTGTTAATCCAGTTGTGGAGGACTACTTGTCGCTGTACTGCAGAATGTACAGCATATCAAACCTAGAAACTGCTTAGCTTTCACTTGTCAGAAATGGTTACTGGGATAAACAAAAATAAATTCTTGAGAAGTTTAGAATTAAAAATGTGTAAAGATTCAAACACTCAGCATATTTTTTTTCAACATTTTCAAAACGAAACATTTAAACTCTGCTTTAAAACAATGTTTGTTGGTCAAATTCAAATTCCGTGGAAATTTACTGTTCTTTACTTAGTACTGTTCTTAGTGCAAATTTACTGTTCTTTTTTTTCTTTTTTTTAATGTGAAAATTCTTAAAAACTGAACGTTTCTTCTTTAATAAAACTTCTTTTCATTTAGAATATTTAGAACAGGACTTTTTTTATTTCCTTGAAGTGAGATAACACTTCAGTTTCTGAGTTAGCCAGAAAACCAAAAAATTACCAAAGATTTTTCGGTAAATGAGATACATTCAAACAAAATGTGTTTTAATATTGCATCATGCAAACTTCTATAGCTGAAAGTAAGAAATGAGGGGTTAAGTACAGACTGCTATCCTGAAAAACAGAGTTTCTGAAAAGGATTTAGGATGATCAAGTGAGAGAAGCCACTCAACCTAAAAGTACACTGAGTGAAGTAACATGAAGTCCGATGTGCACCATGAATGTATAAGAAGGGAATAACAGGAGTGGGTGTCTAGGTGAATATAATGAATTTTAGGGTAACTCTATATCATTCTGGTGTTCACATTTTTAAATTTTTTGACAATTGAGGAGGCTTGTAAAACCACAAAGGTAATGTTAAGGCTAGCATAAATAGGAAGTAGATGGGAAATAAAATAAACCAGCTTGTCTGTGGTTAACTTTTAAGAGGTAAATGCTATACCTCCAAATTAAGAGAAGATGGCACTTCTTCCTCTGCTTATTGTCAATTACATTAAGAAGAGAAATGTTTCTGAATAAGCAAATTAAAACTTTCTGGATGCTTTGCTTTTTACAAAAAGATTGAGAAGAAACTTCATCATCATGATATATACCTTTACAAGATAAAAATACAAGATCTGAAAATAATCTGATAGAGAAAAGGATAACAAGAACCATTAACTGGAATTTGGAATCAGAGAAATTCAAATGAGAAATTAGGCAGAAATATTTAACAATAAGAATGATTAACGTTTGGAATACCACAGGAAGAGCTCACTTTTGCATCTTGTGCTATCTTATAGTCAAAGCTATAAATTCTTTAGAGACTCTTTGATCCCTACAAGGTCTGCCATAGGCAAGCCTAAACTCTCAGGGCCAATATAGATATACTCAATTGAAACTTCACATTTCAGGAGCATTTCTTATATTTCCTAGTTTGGGAGTTTTCATGAAACAGACCTGGTAACTGTTCAAAGATGGTAGCTTTGGCCAGGATCTTCTAAGAAAAAGCATTTATGCAAGCAATGGTTCTGAAATCCTTAGATCTGTTTTCCCCAACTATAAACCAGTATGTAAGAAAGAAGAATTCATTCCTTTTTGCTTTTACTGTGCTCCTTTCTACTTAACATTATTGGGCAGCAAGCCAACAGGTCTCTACATTCATGATCTTTATCAAAAGTCTCTTCATTCAATGATCTTTAATCATTGGCATGGCTACTAGAAGGATTATTTTTAAATTTTGATTTAAATACCACTAGTGAATTGGAAAACACTTATTTTAATATGTATTTCAGGTGCCTTCCAGGAGTCTTTTGAGGTAGATTTAGGCTGGTAAATGCTCTGCACCTTTTTTTTTTTTTTCCTCTACTTCAGCACTTTTTACATTTGCAAATGCAGAATTAAATGTTTCATGAAATATCTTGTTACAAATGGAGATGGCAATACAAAGTAATGAAATAAGCTATTGTTAATATAAGATATCTGTATGCCTAACCATCACTGCACATTGTGAGATAAAAATGATCGAAATAAATGATATTCTTCAACTCAAGGGATAAATTATGCCACGGGTAAGATGCTAAGCAGTGAGAAGGAGGAGATTTACCTAGATGGAAAGATTCAGCCACATCAGCAACCCATGCACTTCACATTTCCTTAGGGGTTACAGACAGCACTGAAATGAAAAATTATATCAGGGAAAAAAAGATCAGAAGGTCTATTAGAGCTGCTGCAAAAATCTTTAAATTCTTCAAAATGTCTGCATTATCTGATATGACTGAAAGGGAGGCTGTTTTAATCCGTATTATTTGCCATGCTTTGTGGAAGAGTAACATATCTCAGAAAGGCAGAAGCCATCTCGTGTACTTCTAGTATCTTCTAGGCTCCACGGTGTTTTGTAAAGTTAATTTCAGAAACACTCTGCCCCCAGCTGATCCACATCCTCCGTTCAAGTAGGACATGGTGGCCTACTTTAAATTCCCCAAGCCTACAAGAGGAAGGAGAGTGCCCTTCAGTCCCCATCAGCTTTAGAAAACCAAGTGAAGGGGCTACAACATAGAGCAAAGACCTTCATTCTCACAGGAAGTAAGGAGGAGAAGAAGTTTTGATTTGGCAGTGCACGTAAAGCACAGCTTTAAAGGAAACACATAACTTTCTGGCATTGCATTCAGACGTTGTTCATTACTGATGTACAGGGACTGGGGGCCTTGGGCAATGGGCATGTTTCTTTAGAGAGATGTCACAGAGAATACTGACTTTGTACAATATGATCTGCAAGAAGGTCCTAGTCTAAAATCAGATGGTTTCCAGTGTCTGATATAAAGCAAAGCCTGCTGGCCTCCATTCAAGGTTAGACCAAAAATGTGCACAGTTTGGTTTAGCAAGAGAACTGTAGGGGCATATTAAGCTATCTTGTGGAATTAGCTCTAGGTAAGTCATTTTGTTTTCCTGCTTCCCATATTGATTTACACATCTACCTACTGTGATAAACTTGTATTTGTAGTAGTTCTTCTGTACTAACCAGAAAATAACCAGAAAATACTTCATAAATACAAATTTATAGTATAAGATTTCACTGGCTAGATCTTCAGCTTCCCTGAAGTGTCTTAGCTCCCCTGACTTTCCTAGAGCTACACTTGCTTGGAGATGCAGGGATCTGCCTCAGCCTTTGTGATGGTGACAGTCCACCTGATGATAGGACAGATCAGAGAAGTGAAGAAGGGTCTGTTGGAACGTGCTGTTCTTCCCACTGCACTAGTAGCAAACTCTCCCTCATCTTTTCATGTCTCTTTGTTAAGCTAGACCTCTGAGTCCACAAAAATCACCAGATCACCTGCTTTCTGAGACTTGACTGATCTCCATAGTCAAGGAATAGACAAGGAATGTCAGCTACCAGTGACACTTTTCAGATATCTTTCTAGGTTTTCCACCAGAAGGAATCTAAAATAGAGGATTGGTTCCTTGTAGGGAGAGCTGGTGTCCTCTGTTCAGGCAGCCTGGCCATTCTTCCCACTCGGGTGCAGGGGACGGCAAAGCCGCAGTGTGGGGGTTTCTTTCAGCATTTGGTATTACTCACACCTGCAATGCAAATGTCTTAAACATCAAAAGGAAATGCTTTTCCTCTGTCACAGCAATTTGGGGTAATCTGAGATCTAATTTATTCACCAGTTGAAAGGGAAAGGGAAATCAAGCCAGCATCTTTCATTTGAGCCAAGCACTTTCTTGTGCGCCCCTGCCTAGGCTCACACAAAAGAGCTCTGATCACTCTAACGAGGTGCCGCTTCTAATTATAGAAGGGCTCAGCATCGGTTACATAATTGGCCAGTGCACTTGGCACACGGCATTGTTACACTACAAAAGCCTTTTCTTTTTTTTTGTCTGCAGAGCGGGGCCCAGCTTCAGCCTGTTTCACTGAGAGCTGCAGGAGACACCGTTCATGGGACGCAATCTAGCCCAGCTCCTCCAGGAGAGGCCAGCAAAACCCAGGTGCTGACTTGCCACTTTTGCTGGGAAAGCTGCCGGCTTGTGATCTGTTAAGGCAGGGGTTCGTATCCAGAACTTGGAGTTTAGCAGCCTTGCTAAACTTGGGAGTTTAGTGCACTGCAGTCAGGAAACAGTGACAGGGCTGGGGTTACAGGCTCCTCTTGGGATTTAGCTGTGTGGTAGTGTGGTGCTTTCAAATGGATCTCCCATTGTCATATAGCCCATACCAGCCTCATCCATGGAAGTCACAAATCTGCCCGCAAAAAGATCTATAGCAAAACTTGCACAGGCTGTAATACATTTAGGGATAGATCTTTTTCCTGCATTCCAAGCTCATTTTATTTTATTTTTCAGACTGATTACTTCATGTTCAGCCTGTGTTCATTTCTCACTCATTTTTTTCTAGCTTCACATTTAGCATATTTTCCTCATTTTTGTTCATCCGTTCATTGCCTCCTAAACTGCAAATCTTTCCAAAAAAGAAGAGTCTCCTCTATATAATTTATTAGGGTCCAAGGACCAAGCCGAGCTGCTCCACTGCAGCGCTATCAGTTCGGAAGCTCCCATCTGTCCAAGAAGAAGAAACCTATGGAAGCGCAGCCAGTGTGGCCAACATTTGGCCTGCAGCAGCAGCCAGCCCTGTGGGCCCTGTATCCTCAATGTGCTGGCAGTAACTCTGTCCTTCGTAACAGCCGGGTGCTTTGTTTCTCAAGGTAACATTTACCTCTAAGCTGACATTCTTCAGGCGTGCGTGTTAGTGCCTGCTGAATGGGATGGAGCAGGAAAGTGGGTCAGGAAGCGAAAACAAATGGAGACAGACAGAAATACAGAAAGCAAAGAGGGTGTCCAACAAATACTGCCAATGATTTTTTTTTTTTTTTTTT
>VZSG01000166.1:186742-224931 GCA_013398315.1 Nothoprocta pentlandii | reverse complement strand
CGCCTGCCCGGCCGGCGTGGGCAGTGCCCGTGGGCGCGGGTGGGTGGGCGAAGGGCCAAAGAGCACAGCACGGACCTGTCTTTGCTTCTCGTTTTCCGCTAAACCGGGTTTTGCAAAACCTGACGAGGAAGGGGGAAACCCGCGTGAAGGCGGCAGAGAGGGGCCCTCGCGGCGGAGGCCCCGCGCGTCTCACACCGCGCCGCGGTGAGGAGAGCGGCGCCGCCAGTGCCGCCCCTTCGCGTTCAGCTTCCCTAGGCTTGGCCCCGGGCTCCGCCACAGCCCTGCCCGCCGGGGCGCCCTTCCGAGGGGACAAGGCCCCGGAGGGCGCCGGCTGCTCCGGCCGGGACCGGCACCGCGAGCCTGGCCTTGTCTGTCTCCGAGTTAACCTGGGGCTGGTACAGATTAACTAAGCTTAGTGTGGCGCGGTCGCTTGTGTCACTTTGGCCTGCTTGTGTTGCTGTGAGCCTGTTTTCGAAAGGCCTCCCTTGGATCCTCAACAGTCACAGAGTGTGTCTCATGATTTAGATGTTTCCACTCTCTTCCAGCCTGTCAATAAAGAACACAGTGCTCAGGAATGCTTGAGAGGGGAGCAGCTCATTGCCACCCTCGTTTTGCAGATGCAGCGTGAGCAGGGAGAGAGGTGGCTCCCCAGGCATGTGCTGGGTCAGCCACGGAGCCGGGATCGAGCTGGTGACTGCCACGGACGTGCATCCTGCAGTGCAGGCCTGGCCGCGGCCGCCCAGCACCTGCACTTTGCGGACGGTGACCATGAGCGAGGAGCCTCCACCACCAGGCTGGCCGTGTCCACAAAACAAGACGTTTTGTGCTCTCTGCTGTCGAAGGAGCTTCCTTTAAACCCTGTTTTGCCTTTTAGCATTTCCTTAAAGCCCCCACAGGCCACGATACATTCGAAATGCTTTTGGTGAAGAGGCAATGCGTTGCCACGTGCAGAACTGACTTCTGCTGACCCTGTGCTCTTTGGCTTCTGCCTGCCTCCTGCTGCCTGCATGTGGATGTGTGGACAAATGTTCTGTTGTGGTTGCACGTGGTATAGCAGAAGAGGATGCTCTTTTAGGGGGCTTGTGGCCTCTAGAGCAGTTGAGATAGAAACTGCAATGGAATTAGAGCAGAGCAGCTTGTGTTCACTGCTGCCACATCGCTTGGAGCTCTTGGCTGGGGGCAGTTGCCAGTAGGGAATCGTTGGCGGAGCAGACACTGAAATGTGGATTGTCAGGTCACTTGTGGCTCTAAATGTTGGGTCACTGAGTCTCAGATGTATCTGTTGCTGTTTTGTGTCTCTGCAGGGATTATCAATCATGGCGAGAAAGGTCTTGAAACTGGCCTCATTTGCAGCAGCCACCACTGGCATCTACCTCTATGGCAACAAGTTCCTGGATCCCAATGATTTTGGGGTTGTTCGTGTGGGCCGAGCCATTGCCACAGTAAGTTTTACTCTAGTGACATGAAGGAGGATTTGTAGGTGAATAAGAGAATATAAGAATTGAGAATTGAAGTTCATAAGAACTTGGAATTTTTTGCATTTCTTCTCTACATTTCCAATGGCAGCTGGCCCCAAAATTTGGAAGAACATTGAGGAGCTCTTCATGTTGTTGGGACAGTGGGGAAAAGAGGTGAAAACACAGCGGGAATAGAGCTATCATTTACACATTTTAGGAAGAAATAGATTGGGATGCAGGTCTGTAGAGAACTTTCTCTGTAGATGAGTGGGGACCTTCAGAACTAGGGCTCACTTTGGCACACAATTCTATCAATCTGCAACGGTGGCTACCTGGCTACAGTATCCTGTTGCTTTTAACAGTGACCAAACCCTCGTGTTTGTAGATGCTACTTAGTACACCTGAACATTTGATTTAAAGGATCATGACATGTCGGGGTTTGTTTTGTTTGTTTGGTTTAGTGTACTACAGTGGTAATTGCCCTGAGACTGTTAGTGTGAGAAGTTTGGGGAGAGAAAGGCTGGACTTTGAGGAGCATTCTCAAGGCAAGGCGCAAGGGTGGGGAATGATTTACTGCTGAGACTGGGTTGGTTTCCAGATCCCCAAAGCAAACCCTGCAGCATCTTCCTAGGCACATTGCTGCATCATCTCTGTTTCACCCTGGTGTGGATCGCAGCTCCAGAAGAGCAGAGAATGGGGGCTGCCAGCCAAACAGGATGCAGTCTTTGCAGGGATGTTCACCAGAGAGTCCACGAGGAGCAGGGAACAAAGCAGAGGGGAGCCCGGGAGGAGGCAGCGTGCACATATCTCACTTGCATGATGCCTCTTTAGGCATCACGCTCTCCATCGCTTCCCAGCCCCAGCACGGAGCAGCTCTCTGCCTGTGGATCCGGCCACCTCTAAATGCTTTATTAAGGAATTTACAGGGAGCCAGCTCCTGAGGGCAGGTGCAGTAAGAAGCAAACTTCATGCTTTGACTGGAGTGCCATGCCATTTGTATGTGCAGGCTGCACCAGGAATCGGGGGAATGGATGCTTATTTTGAAAAGGCAGAGCAGAAATACAGACTTTAGTAGGTGATAAGAGTGCAGCACATGTGCATACTTTTGAAATAAGAATTTTCTGTTTCTTTTTGAATTCTCTGTTCTTTCTAGCATATGGGACAGGTTGTTTCTGAGAAATTCTTTAGTTCTTCTGCACCAGTGACCTCTCTCTTCCCAGATATGGATTTGCTTTAAGTTGGATAGGCAGATTTCATTCTTCACACATCTTCACTAGGATGGGTGAAGCCAACAGGACAGTTAGGTTAATTTCTAAGAAGCTCTCAGCTCCCTGGACTACTTATTTTTGTAAATGAAAACTGAGGTTCAGTAGCAAGCAAGTGACTTTGGATGGTGGTGGTATCTACATTGGTCTGTAGAGGCTGCCTTTCAATCTAACTGCGACAAGGCTCCTTACTTGGATGCTTAACTGAGTCTTTGCACTGTATTCAGCCAAAAGCAGACTGTAATTAGTAGATTGCAGTTCTTAGAGCTAAATTCAGCAACAGCGGATGCAAAAAAAATAAGACAAGTTATGGAGTAACCAAAAAGAAAAATGGGGAAGTCAAAAATCCTGACCCAGAACTGCATTCACAGGCCTCCAGACAGGTTTGATCTGAGTTTGATCAGAAAGATTTGAGTTTGCTCTTATTTTAACCATACTAGTTCACTTGTTCTTTGCAGAATTTCCCAAGAGACTTGTTGAAGTGTCCAAATAGAAAATTTCTTCTTGAGCCTTAGCGTAGGGAACTGGCACTTGCTAATGTGTGGATAAACAGTTATTCAGAAGGCATATTGTGCCAGCTCCTCGCAAAACCTAAAAAAAAGTAATTTTAGGAGTGATGGAAAGTGTGTAAGGAGTTGAGAATTAAATGAGGCAAAGTGGAAGCCCACATCTTTGGGATATTTAACACTGGATTGATAGAAGATCAACTAAACAAATAACATGGCAAATAAATGGTGTATAGAATGTGGTGAACTTGTAGGCCTTTTTTATGTTTCTAAGACATGGCCCCATTCTGTAGACAGCACTAATCTTAGATGAGAATTAATTCTGTGATCTGATTTCCTCAGATTTCAGACGCTTTTTGTGTTCTGGTAGAGCTAGAAACCTGGCAAGGCAGTTTTGCATTTGCTGAACTTCTTTGAGGGCACCCCAGCTGTTTCAGAGCACATCAAATGAACATTGTGTGCTGTAGCTGGAATGCATCTCAAACACTAGTAGCGATTTGGCAATGTCAGAGTTGCCTATCAGGATCATCATAATACTAATTTAGTGTTTAAGATTACGATGTAATTAGCAACTGCTTAATTAATTTCTTCTTCCTCTGTAATACAGGCCAATCTGTTAGCAGTTTCTTTTCAAGTTGGAGGTGATAATTACCCTCATGGACCAGAAATAAAATAAGAACCATCTCATGCCTTCACCCAAGGCTGATTTGAACCTCCCTCTGCTTCCAAGTTGTTCTTTGACTTGGAAATATGCTTTGAAAGATTTTTCTTCCAAATATGTTTCTATGTAGCTGTGCAGCTCCTGAGTTGACCAGGGGCAAGCAAGTCTGAAAAGCCAGAGGAAAATTTTTCAATCCTGAAAAAAGGAAGTGCAAGAAGGCTCAGCTCCAGAAGGAAAGCCTATGTCTGTTTGAAACTGCTTCCCAGCTTGATCCTCTCTTAGAAGCATCTTTGAGTTCTTGACTGCTTCCCAACTGTCAATTCTAGTGCCTTTTTCCCCAAGCAGATTTGATCCTATTGTCTCTTGGCTTTCCAGGGTGCTATGGTTGTGCTTTGTGTGCTTTTTCTGCCCACTTCCCATGTTGGGGGTACAGGGTGACAGCAGGGCTGGTGTCCCATTGCGGAATGGGCTGCTGTCCCTGTGGTTGGGAGGTTTTAGGGAAGCTGACTTTGGGTCCAAGCCATGCAAATGGTGCTTCATGGCAAGGATTTGGAAGTTCAAATGACAGATTAGTGGATGAGCTCATCTCTCATCTAGATAGGCACCATTCTTCTCTCCGCTCTTAATGCAACTTAATGCAAATGTGCTGTATGTTTCTGTTTCATTTACTGTCGTTCTGACTGTGGAAAGAGAAGAACTCTAATTCCAGGATAAAATTGTGGCATTCTTAAGATCCATTTTCAAAAATCTTTAGACACTGAAGAATCTAACTCTATAGTCTGGGGCTATGTCCAGCTAATAAGCCTTAGCTGGATTTTCGTATAGCACGTGTGTAATTCTGTGCCTGCCCCTTTTGCCCTCTTGCCCTTTATTCAGCCAGATCTCCCTGGAACTTCTGCTCCTGCTAATGGGGGAGCTTATGACAGCCTCGCTGTTCCCTACTGAGCCACCCGCCCACATGGAGCTCGCTGGGCACCAGTGTGGTTAGGCAGATTGGAGGTGTGAAGATGAGATGGGACATGACTGGTAAGGCACAAGCAGGCCTGGATATTTGATATTGCCAGTAGCTGCTTCTATCGTGGAGCCCAGAATGCCTGAATGAGGGTGGTGAGAGTGGGACGCTGCTGTGCAAGGTGCTGTACAGAGGTTTCTACAGTGCTTTGAGCTTTTCTAGTGGAACATGTTATAGGGATACTAAGCATTTTTTTAAGGTCTCTGGAGTGCTTTCTATAGAGGGTGAAATTCAGCATTTGAATTCTTGAAGAATTCTTGTATTCTTTTTTTCATATAATTTTATTAAAATACTTGTAACTCCTGTAAATACTGTAAAATCCACTATGAAGCCTAGACTTTTCAATCTAATCTACATGCATTCTCCTTAAGATATGGTTTATTGTTTTGTCCAAACCAACTGCAGAGTTTTCTGACTTTCTGGTTTCATCTGCAGACAGCAGTTATTACCTATGACTACCTAACCTCGCTCCGGAGCGTCCCCTATGGATCGGAGGAGTACGACTTCCTTAAGTCCCAGGTAGGTGGTAAAGCACTGAACTCTGTCCTGGTGGTTGGTAGGAACAGACACAGCTGTCTGCACAGTAGAAAATATTCTTGCAGGAGCTATGGGAAGGTCAGTGGCACATGTCAGCGTGACACATGAGGGATCTTGTGGAATGGCCAACACTAGCCTTGAGCCTTTGGCACCATGAAGGGAAACGGGCTGGGAAACAGGAGGAAGTAAGCACAGGCGTCACATGCATTAGGAAAGCTTTGGTGTACTGAGCATCCAGGCTTGTCCTGCTGTTGGCAGATGTTTTTGAGGGACATCGGTGAGCCTGACGGGAGCAGAGCTTGTGGGCTCTCCAGCAACATCACTGCAGCGCATGTACAAGCGAAGGGTCACCTTGGAGGAGAATAACCTCAGTGTTGAGAGACTCCTTCAAGAGGGCCTAGAGAATTGCATGGCAAACCCTTAGTCTCAGTACAGCTCCAAGCGGATGGCAGTCAAGCTTTTTACCCTCTAGCAGCTCTGTCAACAGTTTCTGGGAGCTAAGTTTGGTAGGTTTACACGAGCTACTTCAGTGCAAGAAGTTCTCCCACTGGAGTGGGTACTAACGGAGAGTCACTGGATGGGGCCAACCGCTAGTCACTGGATGTGACTGTCTCTGCCAAGGGTATGAGGTGTGTGAAGGATGGTCATGCAGAGGCTGCTTGCACTTGCTTCTGTCCTGAATACGTCTCTGGTGTTCCCAGGCATTCATTGTCCTTCTGAGCTTTCAGTCCTCCTAGTGAGGCCAAATTAACCTCCCATTCATTTGCTCAGCGCTTGGAATTTTCTTTTAAATGTGTATATGAATTGGTTACTGATTTCCACCTACATTTTGACACTGGGCTTAGACCACCAATTCTTTTGAGCAAGGGACTTGGAGACCATGGGATACAGATAGTGTGGGCAGATCTGGATGCAGGTGCGCTGCCTCTGGTGAGGGAGATGATGCAGCTGCTTGGATGCTGATGGTGCTTGGGTCAGGCTTGCTGCTGGTAGTGGAAAAGCCCTCCTTTCTGGGTGTTTGCTCCTGGTACTCAACACTCTGAGAGGTGCTACTCAAATGCACGTGATAAAGCTCCACTCACTCTCCATGAATTCCAGTCAAACATTGAACTGGAACCTCCACATTACTCACAGGCTCAGACAGGAGATAGGAAACCTCAGTGGTAGCACCAGTCCTTGAGCCTCTTGAAGCCAAACAGGGACAGAGTCATTAGGAAACAGTTAAATGAAAAGCAGATTAAAAGGAAATAGGTTCCCCAGGGGCTCTTAGCCAGGTTCCCACTTAGCTCCAAGGAACCCTCTTCAATCTTACTCTGTTTTTCTGTCCCTTGTGGCCACTTCTGTTGCTAATGCTCTCAGCCAGATAGTTCTCAGCACCTTTTTATGGCCAGTAAATTGGAGATTTATAATTTTCTGTGAGGAGATGAAATTTTGCTCTGCACCCACTGGGTTTGGCAGTGTATATTTGGCACTTCTGCCACTCTCTGCCTCTCCCCTCAGTCAGGAAATATGAGAAGACATCTTCACGACAGTACTCACAGCCCTTACTCAGCAACCATTGGAGAAAAAAGTTTTTTTTTTTTCCTTTATTGTTAGTATTCATGTCATGGCCTGTAATAGGAGTGTACCTGCTCAAATGGCCATGCTTTATGCCCTTTACAGTCTCATTTCCCCACTGGTGGCTGGACCACATGAGTAATTTGATTTTTCCCTTGGGTTAGGGAATCTATTCTGGATTGTCTACCATTTTCCTATAAATGATGGTAATGTGATGATAACCATCATTAGCCCCAAGACACTGGATGCTTCCTAGGATATCTGTAGGTCCCATGTCAGGAATGCTGGGGGAGGCCTGAGCTGTCCTGTCTTCACGTCTGGTTCATTAAATGGTCCCAGCCGTCTGTGCATGTGTGCGTTTGGGCGTTTCTTCTTGCTTCTGCCCTGCTTGTACTGTGGGGCAGAGGAGGAATGAGGACAGTGCACTATTTCCCATATGTGACATTTCTTCCTTATTACTTCATCAAGAAACCACTTTGTTCTGCAGAAGGCTGCATCTCATAGATTCCTTCGTCTCCTGAAGAGGTTTGTCTCATCTCAAGTGAGCCTCCTCAGTGACATTTCCACCGCGTTGCTTATTGCTGGCATCCAACATCATCCAGCACCTGGGTATCTTTGTTGGCCCGGGGAGCATGTTGCTGGCATCAGCTTCTGCAGATCCTGCTGCCAGTCAGGAGATATCTCACAACACACAGTTTGTTTAAAGGCTGGCGTCTGTGGGCTTCCAAGTTGGTTAGGAAGCAGATTCCAGTAGGTTGTCTTGCGGCACTGTGGCATAAATGGAAATCTTGACCAGGGCATTGCTTTTGTTGAGTTCTTACCAAAAGAAGACAAAAGACTCCTGCTGAAAATGTGGACATTGGTGTATTTTTAATGGAGGGGAGATGTTGAGGAGAGAAAAAAAACTCCTGTCAGGGTGCCTCAGGAGACAGCAAGAATCTGTTCTTGAGTTAACTATATTGGCTATGAAATTACTTTGACAGGAAAAAGCCATTTGGGGAGGTTAATTAACATTCTTCCTTTTGAGAACAGAACTGAGATATTCTTGTTCAAACTTCTGGATTTTGGACTGCTACTACCTGGGCAATTATTTGAAAGTTGCAACCTTATGCCTTCATCCTACAGAATATATTTTCTTGCTCCTGGGACTCTTCCCAGCATCCATAGTATTTGCTTTCACAGTAAGGTGGGTGTTTTCAAAAAACAATGAGCTTTGTCTCACAGTACATTTGCCTGGCTGAAGGAGCCTGCTGCCCCTGAAAAGATGAGTGGGTGTACATGTGTTTTTCAAAAATAGCCTGCAATTTCAGACTAGCAAGAGAGCCTGTGCCTTTGGCCCGCCCTTGTGATTCAGTAATACTGTGTGCCTTTAATAAGAGGAAGCAATGTCCTGAAATATGTTCTTCATGATGGATCTGAACGGTGTTTGCAGAGAGAAGTCCCTGGGGGCTCTTGATGGCTTTCTGCAGAAAGGCCTCTCTGACTTGGGGCTGTGGGCAGTTCTACTCTGCAGCAGCTTCAGGAATGGGAGTTTCTCAGAGAGAAGTTCCCTCCTTCTGTGAGAAGTGTTTGCTGTGAGAGCTGCACGAAGTGGCTATTTCTGTCCCTGCAGATGGCTGTGCTTGCCCTTTGCAATGGGGCTAGTGCATCAACTGCTGGCCCCCCTTGGCTGAGCCTCAATCTGTGGTGAGCCGCAATGAGAGGAATCAAATGAGCTCCTATGCGACACTGAGTAGCCATTAGGTGGCAGTGACTATCTGTCACCAAGCTGAATGGCTACCAGAACAGAGAGGTGAAAAGCTTCACAGTCCATCCACAGTCCCTGAGCTGATCATGTGAGGTTGCCCTATTATGTGCTCCCCAGGATATCTCTTAATCTAAAAGGCATGGTCACGCTAATGCAGTCTAAAAAAGCTAGTGGCAGGACCAGCTGGTGCTTTGATGACTCTACATTTGAGCACTGCTGTCTAGAAAACTTCCTGACAACACATAAAGCATGAAAGCTTTGCGTTGAAAACATATAACAAGCTGAAAAATAAATCTTCTAATTATAAGACACTTCCTTTTCCTCCTTCTTTCTAAAGTGGTGTCAGCTGAATGTTATGGCCACAGCATCTCTAGGGTTTAATTTTGTAGCATTGGGACTGTCCACTCTTTGGGATTTGGGCCTGTGAAACAGGATGTTCTTCAGTCCTGTAGTGATTTATTCAGAGAAGTGGGCCATCTCCATGTTTTTGGAGGAGGAGGAGGAAGAGAAGTGAGGGGAAATAGGTGTTCTCAAATTTAATTTGCATGTTTCTTCCTGGCCAGGCACCCTCATCTCTAATGAGCTCCAGACTCCAGGAGCATGTGTGTGAGGTGTCAAGCAAAGGGTTGTCCAAGTGTTCCTGCATCTGTCCAGCACTTCCCCGAGCAGCAGTGAAGCTCGGTGCCCTGGAAGCATTTAAGGTTCTCTCCTCCATGTGGGGCAGTCCCTTCTCCCTGAGATTGCAGAAGGCCTCTTGACTTGCAGCTTTCTTGCAGCTTTCGAAGGGTACATAATAGCTAGAGAACTGTGTGAGGAACATCTCAACCAGGTGCATGAGGAACATCTCAACCAGGTGCATTGAGAAAGCCACAAAGAAGCTCTTGAAGGATTTAGACTGCAAGGAACATGTACCATGAGGAACACTATGTAAAGAGCAACTGGGAAGTAGAGAAGTAATCTTGTTTTATTTAACGTTTGGTCTACACCTTGAGTCACAACATGAAGTGAACACTCAACAGTGTGAAGTCAGAACCTTGGCAAGAAACAACATCTGCTCTGAAGAGCTGTTGAGTTTTATTTCTTTATGTAGGTTTTTCACCCTAGGTGAAGACTGCGCTAATAAATGGGCATACAGGATTTCTCAAGAGATCGAAAGCCTGAGAAAAGATGGAAGGAAATGGCAAGAAAGTGGCAATTGCTTAGGATGCTACTATAAGTAATTTAAGGCTGGTCCCATTGACTTTGTATCCCCATGTAGGGTTGTTATGTTAATGAAAGACTAAGTAGCCTTGACCTCCTGGCCAGTTTGTATAACTTGGTTGTTAAAGGCTGCCTATAAAATCAACAGAGCTGACAGCTATCCAATGTTTAACTTATTTTAAAAGTAGGAAGACAGCTGGCTTAAGAATTGCAATAGTTTTATCTGAGACAGGGAAAAATATATACATAAAACATTCAGTTGGTGATAGAGACACGATAATGCTTGCAAGGGTAAACTGGGCCTCTTGGATGTTATGTGTAGGGTTTTTTTTGCCCTTGAGTCTCTGTCAAGATTCACATTGAATATTCTGTTCCCCTTCCAAAGGATATTTTAGTCAACTTGGAATAAAATTCCAGCCTCTGAAGGATGCGTGTTAGGAGCACAGAAATGTAGATACAGGGATGAAAAGGCTGGTGGTGCAGAGGAGGATATTTCACGTATCAAACCAGGCTGGAATTGTAAAGTAGGACTGAATACTATAGATTTGCTCTGCTAAACCAGTGACCTTATCACATTCTCCCTAAAGTGTATCTGATAAAAGAATGTGCTGGAGGGTAACACACAATTATCTTACCTGTCAAGCCAGTGTCTTCATTTAGGCTGTTAAGTCAGTATGAAGGGAGCTGCTGCAGTGGACAATGTCTTGCAAAGACTCCTCTGAAGTTCTTGACAAGGCTGAAGGCTTCTTGGTGGATCCAGACGAGCCCTCATGCTTACGTGGGACCCACCTAGTTTGCACACATGAGGAGAAGGTGTCTTCTCCAAAGAGAACTCTCATTTCCTTCTCCATCCTGAGAGATAGGCAGGGGTCTGCTAGGCTGGGGAAGCCTCCCTGAGGACTAGAAAAAAGGGACTTATGTTTTCTGGGTTGGAGCAGCTGGCAGCTGCTGATTTTCTTCAGGGACACAACAAAATGTATGGTTCAGTGCCAGGTTTTGTAGCTATCCCTTACTTTATTGACTAGGGAAATTGTTTGCAGGATCTGCCTAGGAATTATTGGCGTTAGCCCATGTAAATGTACATTTTTGTGCGTGAGGACAGGCACATCTGTCTCTTGCAGATGTTTGCCTAAGTGTTCAGGATGGGGCTGATTCTGTTGAAAGAACTACATCCAGGAAAGAATTAAAGGTTCAAAGATGGCTTCAGAGGAAGAGCGTGGCCTAGTTATGCATAATTTCAAAATAGTTTGAGATTTCTCTCTATTTTTTTTGGAAAGTCCTGCCTTGGTGAGCACAGATTCTGCTGATGGGGCACCACGCAGAGCTGTGTGCTGCTCCTTGCTCTACAGCAGCATCATCTTGGCAGGTCTGACACCAGCAACAACTTGTTTTTGTCAGTGTGCTGAGCTGATGTGACTTGGACAGGACCCACAGGGAGCAGATAAACATAGTGACAAGGGTCATCTTTATACAGCCTCCACTCTGTTCCTAGCCCCACGCCAACAATGCCTCAGCCTGTGAGGCTGCACATACACACCTAGGCACGGCGCTTTATGAAGCCTTCTCTGCAAAGCCTGCATCCATTTACTGTCGTGCCAGCTTTGCTGACTTTACAGGTAACTTCACTAAAAAGGTCACTGGCAGAATGGTCACTGGTTTCAAAAGAAACAGCTCCTAAAGTGACCTGCCTGCCCCTGCGGTTTCTGTTGGAAAATGGAGTGGTTTTGGTTTGCCTGTCAACTCCCTAAGTGTGCAGCCTGTGCCTGCTTGTAGGGCTGCTTTGGTGAGTTGCTCACTGTTGTTTTGTTTAGTGTATTTCTTTTCCTGAGGTATTAGCCACTGCTGTTTCCCCTGAATATGAGTAGGTTTTTGCAGGGTTGCTGAAGGACAGCGTGTTTTGCTTTCTCGTGTGTTTACTGTAGGGTTACAAGGAGAGGGTAAGTAAGGGAGATAGATGCACTTCCCTCCCTGGGGCACTTTAATTTGTGTTCTCTATTGGGCAGCAGGGTGGGCAGAGCCCAGAGGAGCTGTTAAATCTCTTGTGCCCTGGTATTGCCTGCTGTGTCTCTCCTCTCCTGCTTCATGTCCACGTCTTTGCTTTACTTCTTGCAGTAAGCCAAGGCTTTGCTGTGGCAGAGTCTGAGTTGAGAGTAATCAGTGCTGATATAAGGAGTGGTGATCCTCGGCTGAGGAGCAGGTTGTAATGAAATGTTGCCTCCTAAGCATGGGGAGTGAGAAATGGGTTGGTTAAGGGTCTCCCCGTGCACAGGAGGGCTGCCTGCTGGAAACATGCTCTGCTGCTTGTGAGCCAGTGCTTGGACTGCACGTGTGCTCCAAGCTGAGAGACATCTGCAACGTGATGCACGGGAAGGGACCTGAGAGTTGTCCCAGCTCCTGCCTCCCACAGCAGCCAGGGTTGGATCTACACTCAGCTTCCCTTAGCCTCTACTGCCCTCAGAGGCCCAGGCTGGCATTGAGTCTGTGCCAGGAGCAAAGGTTCTTGATTCTTTAAGCTTGCAGTTTCACTTCAGGTAGCAAGAGCAGGATGGCTCAGGACCAAGCACAGCTAAGCAGAAGCAGGGCCAGCGTCACGCAGGGCCCGTGGGGACTGTGGGCGGACTCAGTTCTAAGCAGGACAGTTCTCCCTCTCTGTGGCTCTGTACCCGTGTATCATGGGCAGCCAGCCAGCAGATTCCCCTTTCCCAGTCCCTCTCTGGAGTAGGATTTTCAGTGCTAGCAGAGCCTGGTTCCCTCCTGGAGAGAAGAGCCCCATGCTGCCTGTACCTTAGTGTCTTCTCGGAGATCCCGCTCCAGAGCCGTTCGGATATCAGGTTCCCTGGCATGCCAAAGGCTGATTGAGCTCACAGCCCAAGAAATTCTTCCACCTGTACACAGGCTAGAAACCTGTTATATTCCATATTAATATTGATGGCCTAAAGTAGGCTTGTTTCTTTATTTATTCATAGGTTATTAAATTTCAATAAAGCAACAGCAAAAAAGACTTTCTCTCCTTTTGTTTTTAGGCTTCTTTATTTAAGAAAATCATTGAAATTGTGAGACATACATGCAATTATCGAAAGCAGATTCCTTTATATATCTAAAAAAAGGTTCACTGCTTGTAATTGTTGGACATATGTTCAGTTAATTGAAGAAGAAGCAATGTATAGAAAAGACCAGTCCTCCTCAGCCCTCGTGCCGGTGGCAGATGCCGCCCCTTCCACCTGCGTCGCTCGACAAATTTCATCTCAAGATGGGAAATGAATTCTCAATTGCAACATGCCTGGTAATTAACTGCACTGTAATTCCAATGTGCAGTGCTTGTCACCCACCATCAGGAGGGAGTGGAAAAGGAACTGCATTTTGTTGATGGTTGAACATTTGTTTTCCTCATCATTTTGACACCAGATGTAATTGCTATTCCTGAAATATTCTCTTGCTACCATTACAAAGCAACTGTTAGGGACAAATTAATTATGAAGACTCTTGTCATGACAGATTAATAAGCCAATGGAGGAGACTTCTTACCCTTCTTTCAGACAAATGAACAGTAAAAGCTAAGAGCTCCCAGATAACTGCTAGAAACTCATACTCCTCTGTAAGCCAATTTTGAAGGAGGTGGTGGGCATTCACGAAACTGGAAATAGAGTAAGGAGAAAATTTCCAGACTTGCCTTTTTGTATATCGAGCTTTTTCTTTCCCAGTTTCATTTGCCAAGATGAGGTTGGGTCTGTGTACTGCCATATGGAAGGGAGGTCGTCAGGGCTCTGCAGCTGAAAGTCAGTACTGGACCATTGTCTTCTGTCTGGGTCATGATTGAGCGAGGTCATGAAGATTTGGGAGTAAGGAATGCAGAACTTTGGATTTGATGGATTTTAGGAGAAGACATAAAGTTAGGATCTGGATCGCTTTATGGCCATTAAGGATACAGGGACATCAGATCCAATGTGCTGTTTGAGTTCCAAGGGTCTCTTGATGTCCTGCCTGCTGTGTCCCTCTGGAAGCTGTAGTTTCCACCCTTATTATTTCTGTGGGTGCTTTCTAGGGGTGTTGCAAATGTGGCTCAAAGCCTTCTTCTGCTGGAGGTGTGGATGCACACTGGTAAAGTCCAGTTCTACTAAAGCCATAGAGAGCAGGAATTTGAGAAATCTGAATTGCTTATGGTTTGTTTAGAAGCTTACCAGCTTCTGTGCACAGTCAGGACTTGGCAACTGTCAAGCAGGCAGATGTATATAGAATCAGAATCACAGAATGGTTAAGGTTGGAAAGGACCTTTGGAGATCATCTAGACCCTCCTGCACACACAGGGTCACCTACAGCATGTAGCATCCAAGCTGCATCCAAGCAGATTTTGAAAATCTCCAGAGAAGGAGACTCCACAACCTCTTTGGGCAGCCTGTTCCAGGGCTCTGTCACCCTCACTGTTAAGAAATTTTTCCTTAAGTTCCTGTGGAACTTTTGGTGCTTCAATTTGTGGCTGTTTCCTCTAGTCCTGCATGTGGCCACATCCTCCTCACTCCCTCCGTTGAGGTATTTGTACACACCGATCAGGTCCCCTCTCAGCCTTCTCTTCTCCAGGCTGAACAGGCCCAGTATCCATCTGTATCTCACAGACTGACTTCTATGGGGTGCTAGGGAGTCTTAAGTGATGATGAGCACATGATTAAAAAGGACGTATTGGCACCTCTCTAGATGAGACCAGCAGAACTGCCTCTTCTTTCTGTTGCCCGTGGCCACGTGCTGGTGCACACAGGGCTCTGTCTCTTCCCTGCAGAGGACGGTAGTGAAAGCCCCAAAGCTCATGCCATGAGCTCCTGAGAGAGCTGTGAGGTTGCACTCTTTTCCAGAGATGAAACCAAGTCCCCATTTATCCCATTTTCCATCTTCCTCTGCCTTCTTCAGGCAAGTCCCTATTTCACTGTGATTTCATTCCTTTTTGTGAGGTCTCTTTTGGAAATATAAATACTTAAGTATTGAATACACGAGGCCATAGATGCTAGTTAGTATTACTTTCAGCTACTAGCGTCCTTGCTTCACACTCATCTGCTATACTGCAGATTCCCTATGGTCCTTTCTGGCATGCAATCTTTGTCTTTGGGACTGTTCACAGTGTTGCATTTTACCAGGTCTGATTCTTCGGAGGATCTTGGCCAGTTTTTCCCTGGAAGCATTATTTTTCTGTTGGCTTTTGTACTGATTATCTTGGTGATGGGGCTTTTCTCTTGGGCTTGCCATTTACCTTCTGGCCAACATTAGAAATCGACCATCCTTGATCTGGTCCATTGATGAAGATCATCTCTTGCCTGTTGTCTTCACTGCAGTATCATCTTTGGTGTTTACATTTGCTATTTCTTTTGCAGCATTAGCTTCTCATACCAGATTCTCTCCATTTTGACAAGGAAACATTGACCTTTGCTCATGTGAGAGTCAGACCGAAACCTCTGGATTCTCAGGTGGATTCTTTTTAAAATATTTTTAAAATATTTTTGAAATGTGGGGGAGGGTGGAGGAAACGAGTTGGGATATTCTTCCACAGCCAGTGGAGCAGAAATCTGCTTAATAATCTCCCATGTTGAACTGCTGTTAAATACAGTATTTGCTAGTCCTTTGTTGCTGGTTGGGATAGGTAAGCTGGAGATGAAGGCTTTCTGTACCTTTTCTTGCTGGCACTGTGCCTGACTTCCCGTGCAATGATAGTATTTCATGTCGTACCCTGTTCCTGGTAAGCATAATAACAGCTGGCAATGAGTCTGCAGGTGGAAGGACATTCCATTTTCTTGAAATCAGAATGAGACAAGACACCCAGCAGCTTTACTGACTGTTTTACTCTAGTTTCTTATAATATGTTTGACATTTACAAATGCAGCACCCCTGCCTCGTGGATGCTCATTCATCTCTTAGATCAGTAGGAAAATGCAGCAACTGGCAATGGAAAGGGCAAATGTTGAATATGTAAGTGTATATACAGATGATCTCAATTTCATTCCCTTCACAGCCTGGGTGAGCCACAGCCAAGTGCAGGGGAAACGCATGCAATATAGTTCACTGGGAGACCATCTGTGATAAAGGCAATTACCTTTAGTAGTGCTGGGGGTAATTCCCTCTGCCTGTTGTGGGAGCAAAGTGATGTGCTCTGGACGGTGACTAATCAACATGCAGCCTCACCTGGGATGTCATTTTATTCATCTCAGCATGATGCCATATCAAATATTCTTACACTTTTCTTTTTCTTTTTTTTTTTTAACTGCTGTCTGCTATTTTTAGCTGGCAGCTTGAAAGCTGGCGTACCTTCTCAGTGGTGACTGTGTCCCCGCAGCCATACAGGATCAGCAGACCCAGCGCCACCTTCAGTGGCACCCACACGAGCCCAGTGTCTCCAGATGCTGTTTCCAGTGACACCTGCACAAAGAGGAGGGGCTGAGAAGAAGGGTCTGACCTTCTAATTGCAGCTTAACAAGTGTATTGATTGTACATGAATCAGAAGAGACACCAGCTCAGTCTCCCATAGCAGTGTCACTGCTGGGGTGCTGATAGACTCTGGCTTCCTTTCCGAGTGCTGAGCTGTGCAGCGCTAACCAGAGGAAAAAGCTGGAATAACTTATATAAATTTTTTTTTCACTAAAGTCAGCAGCTCTGACTCTGATACCCAGAGGGGAACAAATCTGCTGAGTAACAAGGGGCCTCTTTTTTCTTTTTTTTTTTTTTTTTTAGCATAGGCACTTTTAAAAGTAGAATTGCACTTTTCTAGTGACGATGACTTACTGGCACTGGTAACACTGCCACTGTCTTACTGTTGGACCTCACGCTATGACAGTCGCTGGAGTTTTGGGGAATGGACAGTGTAATCCCATGGTTGCTAACTTTCCTGATTTCCTAGTCAGTCTTAATTTAATCAGTTCTAGGTTTTTCTTGTGTTTCTCTCTCTCTCCTCTTTCCTATGGGAAAAGGGCTGCACTTCGAAAGTCAAGTTTCTCAGGTTAAAGAAGGAGAAAGGCATCTGCCTCTGTCAGTTTGGTGAGGATGATTTGGATGTTTTACTGAGATCTCCAGGGACATTGCAGTGGAGATACTTCTTTCTGGGTGCTGGGACCATGCTGAATGCTGGGGTCCATCTGTGTGGCTCTAGCAGGGGGGCCCTTTTGCTCCGCTCTCCTGGCTGGAGTGACCTGCCAGGAGAGGAGTTACATATGTATGAGGGGGAGAAGCTGCTGTCGCAGGGCTTCATCTCCTGATGTTGACTCAGATGGGTCCTGACTGGAGGTCAGCTGTGACGTGCAGCTGGTAGGGTGGGATTCGACTGTTGGGAAGAGAGAAATGTCAGCTCAGATTCTTTGGCATCTACGAAGTGGATGTGACGATTTCTCCCCTGCAGCAGCAGCAGCGCCTGCCGCTGCGCTCCCCTCTTTCTTGCACGCCCACACAGGAGAGCAGACTGTGTGAAGCTATCCTGTCTTGACCCTCGCTGCTGAACTAGATGAAACTCAGCTGAGCTTTCTCTGTCTTTTCTTCTGTGCTTGGGACACCCATCCCCAAAACTTCCTCTCTTTATCAGTGTATCTTTCAGTGTTCCTGTGGCCTCTATGGATCTTTCAGCTCAATGTAGTGCAAAATGGGAAATGGACAGTAAGGCGAATGGCTCCTACGTGTGCATCTTCATCTCTGCTGCTGAGCTCCTTCACATTGCTTTGAAGTACAGGAATGTTCAGCAGTGAACAGATTTCCTTGATATTAATTTCCTCTCATCTGCCTCTCCTTTTCTAACTCTGGTACCACCCTGTGTTTTCCTTTCCCCTTACAGTGTTCATTTTCATGGCTAGCTGGAAACTGTTACCAAATCATTTCCCTTGGCATCAACTGGTTTTATTTATTGAGGGTGAATTAAGAAGCGGTTCCTCACTTTGTCCCATCCTGGTTTAGCGACCAGGCGGTGGCTCCTGATGTTTCTTCCCTTGCTTGTTTTGCCTCCTCTACTCCACCTGGTATTTAAGACAACTTTGAATGAAGGAACCATCTCTAGAGCCCCCTGGCTGGTGCAAAGCCTCCCCATACATGGCCATAACTAGAAGCTTCAGTGGCAGCCAGTTAAGTTGTTAAGTCTTTATGGTTTCCGTGGAGTGTGGCAGAAGCTCCTGTTTTGGGAGCACCTCTTAGTGCAGGACATCTCAGCTGAACTTCCCTGCAGCCACTGAAGGCAGCAACAGAACAGGGCCCAACAGCACTGATGGCTGGGACCCTCCGCTGTAGCTAGACACAAGACCATCCAAGATGGTGCCCTTGCAAAACCTCATCTTGTTTTCACTCCAGTCCCTCATGGTCTGATCCGAGCTGAGCTGAATTAATTTTATTAGCAAGATTTTGAGAGAAGCTGTGTCAAATTTATTATCGTTTCACCTGCCTTGTAACAGAAGCTGCAGGCACTATGATCAATGGATTGAGACACGTGTCTAATTTCGCTGCGGCTTCAGTAAACGTCTGTGTCTTCTGCAGCTGTGCTGCTGAGTGGCTGCCTGTCCGCCAGGATGCCCTGCAGTGAGGTTGTGCATGGAGCAGATCTTTGTCTCGGCTCTGCCGGGGCAACCGGGCACTGAGGGCAGTTTTGTGACCTGCCTGCAGCGCAAGTCATGACATCCCAGCTCGCTAGGTCTCTGTATTTCAGATATCACTAGATCTGCTCTTTCTGTCTCATGCAAATGTGATCTTCATAGAATCACAAAATGGTTGAGGTTGGAAGGGACCTGTAGAGATCATCTAGTCTGACCCCCCTGCTCCAGCAGGGACACCCAGAGCACGGGGCACAGGGCGACATCCAGGTGGGTTTGAAGACCTCCAGAGAAGGAGACTCCACAGCCTCCCTGGGCAGCCTGTTCCAAGGCTCTGTCACCCTCACAACAAAGAAGTTTCTCCTTGTGTGGAGATGGAACTTCCTGTGTTTCAACTTATACCCACTGCCCCTTGTCCTATCACTGGCCACCACTGAGGAGAGTTTGGCCCTTTCCTCCCTAGGTTCATCCTTCAGGTATTTATACATATTGATCAGATCTCCTCTCGACCTTCTCTTCTCCAGGCTAAGCAGGCCCAACTCACTCAGTCTTTCCTCATACAAGAGATGCTCCAGTCCCTTTATCATCTTGGTTGCCCTCTTACCCCGTCTTCATGCGGAAGATCCATGGGTTACAAAACTGAACAAAACCATTGGGCTCTCAGTGGCTCTGACTTCTCTGCTTTTGCCTTCACCAGATTCTGTAGCCTTTTCCTCAGTCCCTCAGGGTCAGGGAGCAGCAACGGGGCTGTCTCAGCACTGCAAATACAGGAGATGCAGCCATGACAGTGGCAGGAGGGAGCCGTGTGCGAGTCCCACTCCTCCTGCATGAGACGTAATGGGTCGGATTTAGCACGAGGAGTGGAAATTAGCCTTCGTTTTGCACTGTTGCCCTCCCAGTTTCACATGAGCTCACTCAAGCTTTTGGCTGCAAGTTTCCCAGACTGCCAAGAAGCATTAGCATGTGTTACTGTTTTAAATTGTGCTTCCTTTCTTACGTTCCAAAGCTTGACTTGAGTATTTGTTGGAAGACAATACCTGTCCTACTAGTACTTCAGTGTGTATTTATAGTAAATCATCAGATATCTCTAATTGTAAAGCAAGGGGCATTTGAAGTAGACAGTCAAAGAGACTAGAAGCGAAAAATGTCTCCAGGATGATCCTGACAAGTAAGAGAAGGCCTTTTGTTGCTCACTTTTGCTTGAGTTTTTCCTTTGGATGTGTGTCAGGCAGGACAGTCTAGAGAAGAGAAGAGAATCAGGGGCTTGATTTTTATTTCCAGTCGTGCCATTTCTGTGTCTGGGGGATCCAGGCAAATCCTTTCTCCCTTCTGCAGTTCTTTTCCCTGGTCAAAAGGAAACAAGCAGAGTTTTCCTATGTGAAGTTCTTTCATAACTGCACATGAAACTTGCTGTAGAAGTATTAAATTATCTTATTAAATAATCCTATGGCATGGTACTGAGTGCCTGTACCTACCTACTGAAAATAAGTTAGCATCTCACACTGTAATGCTCTGCTAGTTTGGTGGTTGAGACTAGAAGAGACCCCACTTAAGGGGCTGAAGATCTTATTTCTTGTAGGAAAGGTCTCAATTTCTTGAATGCTCTATTTTCAGTTCCTCAGGAATGAGGGGCCTGCTCAGCCTGCTCTCTGTAGCACTGAGTTCATCTTTGACCTTCTTGCACACAGCACAATGTTGCTCTATGGAGATGATGTCTGAAGGTGTGAAGGACTCAGCTTGACTCTTAGGTTCTCACATTCATTAGGTTGATCTGGAGCGTTTAGCAGGAGAAAATGGGTTAGTGAAGCCATAACCATAGAACTGCTACGTCCCATCCCAGCTACATCTGCTGAGGAGACCTAGACACCATAGTGCATTGTATCTCTGAGGTGTTCAGAGGGGAAACAGCTCTTCCTTTTTCTTACCTTCCTCCTGAACTGCCCACAGATAACTAAGTGCAGCTCAGTTGCCTCTATTAGCCATTTACCTAAAATTGAGCTGGCTAATGAAAATGTTTCTAATTAATACGAGGCAGATTAAAACTCATTACAGCAAGGTCGTCACTAATGAGAGCTAATCAGAGCACAAACGACCGGGCTCGGAGCAAAGTGAAGATGGAGCACGAGGAGCCTGTCGGTGCTGGCTGTGAGGGCATCAAGGGCAGAGCACAGAGCTGCCATCGGCGCCTGGGCCCAGCCACGAGGCTTCCTCCTCTCCCCTGCACCCTGGGAAGTGGCTGGCTGGAGATGGAGCTGGGTTTTCCAAATGAGGTGGCACCCAAGTCTGTGAGTTTGTTGGTAGATTCCCTCTTAGTCAGCAGGACTATGTTGTGAGCCTGGGCATCCGTGTAATGAGCGTGGGAGGACGTGCACTGCAGCTGGGAAGTCAGCGTCAGCACGTGCTTTTGCGTGGACATTGGAAGAAGAGATGGCTGAAAGGTGGGAGCTTGCACATCTCCACAGTGTGAAGTGGGCTCGCTCAGGAGTGCACAAGTCTTGATCTCCAGGCAAAACTGGTTTAAATCCTGCAAGGCAGTTGTTTGCTTTAGTATCAGCTGCTTCTAGTGCAGGTGATACAAGGCCCCAGTGCCAACACTAGGTTTTGGTTGCCTGACACACATTGACCATGGGCTGCCCAAACAACTATATCTTTCCACTTGTACATAGTTCCAGGCCATCGTGGTCTCATTGTGTGACTCCTTGTTCCCATATTGTTATAATGGAGATGCTGAGAAACTATCATTTCAGTCTAAGGAATCAGGTCTGTCCTCTTATCCTGGGAATTGGGAACACATGGAATGCCCTGTCTTCGTACGGCAGGCAGAGAGCTACAGAGGAGCTAAGTCTTCAGGAAAGTTAAGCTCAAGTTACACAAATAATAATTATTAGACTGTGTGCTACACTGCACAATTCTCATTCCAAAGATGTGTGCTTAGCCCACGATCAGCAGTAGGATCAGTTAATATTAGTAGAGGGAAGCATTTGGATGGGAAATGCCTGCAGCACATAGGAACGTGCTTTTGTCAAAGGAAAGCAGAATAGGCAGTGTGAAAGGGAGGCAGTAGGAAGGCAGTGGGAGGCTGTGCATCCCTGCAGCATCCTGCCTGCCAGTCAGCCTCATCACCGGGCTGATAGTGCTAGTGACGGCTCTAGTAGCCTATATTAACTGTGTACTTATTCTGACTTGTTGAAAGAGGAGATAACAGCCCCTTGGATGCAACTGCACTGTCACTGTAATGGGTTCTAGTTTTTCTATTGCTGTTTTTAAAGCACCCAAGTACCCTACTGGCTCCACCAGCAGCTCCCTGACGTCCTCCCAAGCCTCTTTGTGGGTGCCTGGCGTGGCGCCTGCTCTCGGTCCCGCCGTGTGCGGCTGAGATGGCCCCTGTCTCGGCTGCTGCTGCGCCGCCCCGCGTCGGCTGCAGCACTTCCCCAGCTTCAGCAGTCGAGTGTGTCCAGCGCAGCCCTCGCGGGGTCTGTGCCAGGTCCCTGCCATCTCCAGCAGGTCTGTTCCCCCTCTCTGGCTTGCCGTGCTTGGGGATTCCTACCATGGAGGTGGGGTGACATCCTCTCCTCCTGCCCTCTGCGCCAGGATCTGAGCGTGGCGGGAGCCTCGCTATTCCGGGCCAGGCTCCAGTTACTGGTGGGTGTCTCTGCTGGACACCGGGTGGAGTTTCTGCCTGGGACACCCCCTAGACCACAAGGTATCTCCTACCTTCCTAGAGCCTTGAGATCAAACAGCAAGGGCTGCAACTCCCACTGGCCGGAGGAGGAAAGGAAGAGGTCACAGTCATCACCCGTATCCCAAGACCTTTCAATAGCAGGGAATTTGGTAAATAAAGAAGATCCTTGGAAGCAGATTGGACCCAGCAGAAGGCCAGACCCTTGGTAGTCTCTGACAGTTTGACCTAGGAAAATATCTCCTTTAACCATCTTTTTTTTTTTTTTTTTTTTTGTGCAATATAGAAGCTGGATTCACCAAGAGATTTTAATGATAGTGGTAACATCAGTGCACCCTGCCTGTCTCTCAGAGTGGCTGATCAATACGGTAATTTTTGTCTTGATGCCTCGAACAAGAGTGTTTAAAGCCCTTTAGGCATTTTATTACATGCAATGATCTTATGAGTCTGTAAAATGGGATTGTGATACTGAGTTTTGTAAAGAACTGTGTAAAAGCACTTTTAGAGATGAAAAGCTCCATATAAAATCAGGTATGGTTGTTTTATCATAAAAGTCTGAAGCCTTTCTGAATACCATTAAGCTCTTGGCTTTTATATCCCCCAACAGTGAGTGGTACTGGTTAATGCTGCACTGTGTAAAATGGGATGTAAAATAAAAACTAAAGGTTTGTTGCTTTGTGGAATGCCCTATTTTTTGTTGTTTTGTGAGAGCTGGGAATGGGAACAGGAGATTTATTATTTCATACAACTCCCTCTTATGCATCAACTCTTCCTAATCTAAACAGTTCACAATCATTTTTTTTTTTCCCTAAATCTTTCTGGACTTCCTTTTTTTTTTTTTTTTTGGTGTTAGGATGTGCAGAACCAAACACACAATCAAGGTGAGACTGTGCTGTCAATTTATGTATTTTGGTATTACGCCCATTTACATATTTTAACATTGATGCTTTGATATTACAACTTAATATTTTAACATTGTTCTCTCTTCCTTTCTTAACAAAGTCAAACAGCTTGTCTGGGTCTTTTTGACTCCCATTTTGCATTGAGCAGGTGCCTTCACTGAGCCGTCCACACGATGCTCCTGTTGGGTGGTTACAGTTAATTTAAAGCCCATCAGTGTGTGCTGGCAGGACAAATTGTTCCTTCCAACATGTGTAACCTCGTGGCCATTTATGCTCAGGGTGATCTGCCAGTCTATTGATTGTTTGTCTGTCTTTGGTAGGGGCTTGGCAGGGCTTATTTTTCCACGCTGGTGAGTAATTTCCATTGCATCTCCTGGAAGTTTTGTCATTGTGCAGTTCTCTCTAGCAGGGAAATTAAACCCTGGTATTAGAAAGGGTGTAATGGGTCGCTTGGCTGTTAACTTTTGACATTGATGCAGGGCAACCCATCCATCCTGCAGAACCCCCTCTGCCTGGTGGGTGTTACCTCTACCTCCTCCTCTGTTCAGGGCATTTCTCAGTGTTTCCAGTGCTCATGCAGACTTAACTGGAAATCATGACATTGCAGGTTCTAATGTGGACAGCTCCTGCACTGCCACCTTGTCTAAACCTGCTTAGAGCACGTGGAATGAAGCTGCAGTGAAAACACTGCTGAGTATCACAGGCCTGTCCTAACTAGCGATGTTTCCCATTGTTACTGTCTGAAGTGCTGGATCTGGTGCTGCAGAGAGGGAATTCTGAGGGGAGAATGGACTAAAACAAACATATGATTTGAAAGAGTGTCCTTGCATCTGGTTCAATAATGACCGAGTTTTCTTTTCCCTTTTTGTGAGGGAATTTATTGAAAGCCACTTGAAAGTCCCAATAAATCTTTTTCTTTTCTCTTTCTTGACTCTTGTGTTAAGATGGTGAGAGAATTTTAGTGGACTGGAGAAGAATGTTTTTTTTTCCTCTCAAAATCCCTCCTGGCTTTTTTTTTTCAGTCATATCACATTTAACTAGATGATTTTAGTATTCTTTGTAATTATTATCTCAACTAATTTATTTGATAGAGAATAAAAGCTAACAGGACTATAATTTCCCAGATTATTCCAGACTTTTTTAAAAAACGAGCAACATTTGTTTCTCTTCACTTTGCTGGAAGCTATCAGTTTTAAGACACAATCCCTTTTTTATTATAATTACTTGTCTCTCAGCCACTTTTAAAATTCATCTGCAGATTTCCTATGATGGAAATCTTTGGGGTTGCTTCCGGGAGCGGCGTTTTCTCAGGGATGCTGCTTTGGAGACTGTTTCCTGGATGCAGCTGCGAGTGGGGAGCAGCCTAGGTTAGGCTTCCCCTCTGCATCCTGCCCCATGCAGGGAATTGCCTGCGGCTTGAGAGGACCTTTCGTTCCTTGTTCCCAGGCTGGATGTGGGGGAAGATGCTCACGGGCACCGCATGGTGCAGAGCTGCTACTGGAGCTGCTGCTGGAGCTGTTGGAGCTGCCGGAGGTGCCTGGTGCCCCTTGTAAGGAGTCTGCATGAGCAGTGATTGTGGAGACTGCTGTCATCACTGGGAATTTCTGGTGACTTTGTTTGTTTTGTCTTGGCCTAATTGCATTTCACGTTTTCTCTCCGCATTCCTACTCCTCGTTCCAAGTTTTGCCTGAGTGTGCCCCTCAGGGTTGGAATGACTTTTCTGAAGGACTTTTTATTTGAGGAATTGCTTTCACCATTTCATCTTGCTGTCTTTAGGGGTGTTCCTGAGCCCTCTTACACGATCTGTCCACAGATACTCACACTTGTACCAATACAATTTACCTTGGGTATTTAGTTTCCTCTAAATTTGTTCCTTTAAGACCAGATTAGCATCAGCCCCCTTCCTAACACCTGTATGTCTCATGCTGTAAAGAGCAACTCTTTGCCAAGGTCTCTGTAGGTAGACTCTTTCAAAAGCATTTAAAATACTTGAGAAGCCAAATCTGTTCTGCATCAAGGATAAATTAAAAGATGTCCCCTTCATCCCAGAGGTGCCTGCTCTCCTCAGCTGAAAGTTATTTCTTTGATTATGGCCCATATGAAACAGCTTTAATAATGAAAGTTAATGGCAGCTTCCCTAGGCTTTTGGCAAGCCGCAGTTTTGGGTCTGATAGCTCTGCTGTGGGCTAATGGAGGGTGTATCCTGCTGAAGCCAGGTGGGGAGTGAGAGAGAAGGAGAAGCCCTCACGGAGGGTAGGAGGAGCCCTGTGCCCATGCAGACAGGTAGGAGTTTGTAACCCAAATCACTTCCCAAGGAAGGCTTATTCTTAGTAATCTCTGGTGTGTGAAATGCTTCCTTTCCCTGCAGGGTGATTGTGGGCATAGGCCACACACAAGCGTGTCCATGTCCAACTAGCTGCTCTTGTCAGCTCTCCTCCCTGATAGGAATAAGAGCCTGCAGTGTAGAGCTTGTGCAACAAAGGGCAGGATCTTGTGAGATTTTGAGGAGAAAAGCTTGGAGCTGTTCTAGGAGATTCCCATTTACTGTGCACTTCCTTGGACATAGCATAGAAACATGTGGGTCAACAGTACTGGACACTAAGAGAAACGTAACACTCTTACTGTGCCTGTGATAAGGAGAAGGTCGTATGTGAGGAGAACAAGTGCTGCCTGTGGGCCCTGGCTGGGCTTGGGGAGGTCCAGGCAGCTAACAGTGTTAGGAAGGTTATTTTTTTTTCTGCCAGCACCTTGACCAGATTGGTAAGATGAGACCTTGCAAGCTGTTTGCACGATACCTCTGTGTCTTTACTATACTTCTAATACAAACTGGGCTTTTGTAAAATTTAAGTCCTAAGGCAGATTTCCCTCTTTCAGGATAAGACTCTAGGGGCCCGTAGGGTTCGCAGTCGCCATCTCCCTGCCAGCGGCAGGGGCTGACACTGCCCAGCCCTGCCGGGACGCCCAGGGCTCTTGGTGCACGAGGCCGTTGATGGAAACACGGTGGCAGCACTGCTGTGTGAGTGGGCTTTGCTCCTTTTCATCCCTGGAGCCCTCTGCAAGGAGTGCCTTCCTCCTGCTTGCTGGGCACTGCTGTGTGCTTGGGGCAATCTGGGATCTCTTCGTGATGGGGATCTTAGAGGGGCTTCCATTTCCTCTGCTCCCATGCTAGAGGAGTGAAGGGCCCTCTCTGCCCCCTTCACAGCAGTGACAGGCATGAAAATACCCCCTTGCAGGCAAGTGTGTCTGATCCTGCTGTCTTTTCAGCTCCTTTGGCTTTCCATCTCTCTGGTTGCTCTGGGTTGCTCGCCAGTGGATCCCTGGGGATTCCCGTGAGGCCGGTGGTGCTTTGGTGGCAGCGCCTCCAAGCCGGGCTGGCCGATCCCTGGCACCCAGTGACAGCGCCAGGACTGTGGCTGCTCTGCCCTGGGACCCTTGCATGGCTCCTGCTGCAGCCTGTGAGGTGGCAAGGCCGGGGACCGGCCCTCAGTGTGGGGACTCCGGGGTGTCTGCAAGGAGCTGGCCCCACGCGGCGGGAAGCAGCTTCCCCCCGATAGGCTGAACTCCCTGTGCTGCAGGAAACTTCCCAGCTCGCTCCCCGCCTCTGCCTTTCTCTTTCATGCCCTTCTTCCCTCTCCACTTTTCTTGCTCTCTTGTCCCTTTCTGTGCCTTTCTTTCCCTCATCCCCTTTGGGCTGCTCTTGCCCTGCCCACATGCAGGGAAATGGGAATGTTCCACATGGGAACAGGCTGGGCAGGGGCTGCCTTGTTCCAGCAGGAGCTTTGGAGCAGCCCTGTGAAACGCAGCAGTGACTGAGGAGCCTTCAGCGAGTGCCCGTGGGCCCCAGGCACGGCAGCGCTGCCGAGCAGGCCGTGCGGCTTGGGTGCCTCTCTGCTTGGGGCTGGGCTCGCTCTGCTGCTGTGGCACACGCCTGCCCACATGTGTGCATGGGCACCCGTGAGGGTGCCAGGTCTCTCATCCCGAGCGAGAGACTCGCACATCTGCCTTTCCCCTCATGCTCCCTGGGGCTGTATTCGAGCGCTGCAGCTCAGCACCCAGCCTGTCCCCTGGCGTGTGCCCAGGTGGGGTACATGGCCCCTGCCCCATGATGGGATGCAGTGCCACCTCAAAGGCGGACAAGAAATTGAGCGCGTGTGTTGGTGTGCCCAGGCACGTTTGCTTTGTCACTCCTGCCTGCCGTGCACTTCAGAGCTTCCGGATGTGTCTGTCACCACGGGAGCTCGGGGTCTCCTGGTCTCATGAGGTCTGTGAGCAGAGAATTTGACCTTCAGGGGCTTCTTACATGCAAGCTAAAGGACTTAGCAGCCTCCGTTCAGATAAGCATCAGGCATTGCCAGGTGGTAGGTGCAGAGTTGTTTTTGTGCAATTGATTTGCTTAGATTTATTAACGCGCTAGGATAAAGTTATCAGAAGTTTATTAAAGAATATTGAGTATAACCATGTCCTTGGCAGGAGCCTTCTGTAGTGAGAGTAATAAAGGCAGAATAAATCATTGTCACTAAAGGATATAGCAGCTGATGTGTTCTGGAGACACAGAAGGAACTTCAGGAGCTGAAATCCAGGACTGGCAAGTGCCTGGCAATAGGCATTGCCATGTGGTATTTGCTCTTTGGCCACTGTGAAAAAACCTGCTGAGTCTCCCAGCTTCTAGTACCAGGTTCATGGTGATCTTTGCTGTCAGTGAGCAGTCCTGGCTGGACAGGAAGGTGCCATTTCTCCCAGTGGTGCCCTCAAGTGAGGGGAGGGCAATGATGGACTGCCCAGTTACTGTTCTTGTTCACTGTTAGATAGTCTAGATTCTTTTTTCAGTTGTGACAGATTCTCTTTCCAGGCTCTTGGCGAAGCATCTGAACTGGGCTGGTAGCTGTTGTTTTCTTTCCACTTTATTCCAGTGCACTGAGTCTAACATGTAGTCGTGGTCCTGACATCTAATTTTCACAAAGGGTTCCCAAGTTCTGTGTCACAGCAGTAGATCACAGTGAGAAATAAGTGCTGTGCTATGGGCAGACAAGTTGCTGTGCAAGGATGTGTTACATGACAAAGCCCCAAACTAGCATATGGCCACTGACCGCAGTACATGTGCCAAGAAGTCTTTAGCCCATTTTAGTGTGGAGCATCTTGTCCTGATCTGGTCCAAGCCCTTCTGGATCAGACCAGGATCCTAGAGCTTAGCTCATGCCTTAGATCATGATGACCAAATCCGTTGAAGGAAATCCCTGGTGTGCTTGCATACTGGGGGAGTAAAAGGGATGTGTATATGTGTGTGTATGTATGTGATGCATATGGTGGGCGGCTGGGCTGACGCTGTGGTGTCGCTGCAGGTGCACCTGCGCTCGGCCGAGCGCCTCCGGGAGCTGTGCTGCGCCAACCGGGGCACCTTCATCAAGGTGGGACAGCACCTGGGAGCCCTCGACTACCTGCTGCCCGAGGAGTACACGCGCACCCTCAGGGTGCTGCACAGCCAAGCGCCCCAGAGCTCCCGCCAGGAGATCCAGCAGGTCATCCGTGAGGAGCTGGGCAAGGAGGTAGGAGCAGCCATGGGCTGCATAGGGCTCAGGGAGCCATGGGCAGCTGGAGGAAGGGAGTGAGGAGGTGCCTGGTGATCTCCAGCTGCAAGAGGTGTCAAGGAGCGTTGCCTCCTGTTCGCCTTGGGCGAGTGCCATGCACGTTTTCTCTGCTTATTGATGAGCATTGCTGGCAAGTTTAGGAAAGGAGAAAATTATAGAGGAGTAGTAGAGTGAGGAGTGCCAGGTGGAAATGACAGGCCTCGGCAGAGCAGCGTGCCCGGGAGCTTGTGCCAGGCCAGCAGGATTCCTGGAGGGCAGGATGGGGGGCCATGGGCTGTGCTGAGCAGGGCACTGTTCAGGATTCATGCTTGGGGAGACCAGTGCAGATGCTCCCCTCTGGCTGCACTAGAGCAATTGCAGCCAGCACTGACAGCCCTTTACTTTTTCAAGCCCCTAATTAACCCCCAAAGAAAAAAATAAATAAATCCCTTTAATAATAGCATAAATCATTTGTGGCACTTGCAGTCAGGTAACAGGGAGCTGAGGAGGCTGTGTCACAGTTAACCCTCGGCAGCCCACAGCATGGCGAGCAGAGGAGCGGGGCACCCATGTGCATTAGCTCTAAGAACCGGGCGCTTGGAGAGGGGATCCTGCAGCTCTGCATCCCGCGTCTCTTGAGGAGAGCTCCCGTCACGCTCCTAGCCCAGGCTGAGAGCAAGGTTTCGAGGATCACTGCTGGCATGGGAAGAGGCAGGGAGCAGCACCGGAGTGCAAAGACATTCCCAAAAATTGGGGAAGGCAGGAGGCTGAGGAAGGGAAGCTGTGTATGCATGTGGAGCCCTCCATTTAAAGTGTAGGGGGCTGTTTGGGGGTGTTCCTGGCCGCCTGAAGGCGTGAGGAAGAGGTACTACAGGACACAAAACCAGTAAATGAAATATTTTGACCTATGCAGTTTATTACATATCAGTTGGGATGGAGTGGGTCTGCCTGAGTTAAGTCGTAGGTCCTAAGTGTTGCCTGGTCAGGAAAGATGATGAATATTTCCCCTGAGTTTAATGGCAGGTTAAGGTGAGCCCCAGACCTGCCTCCTTGCTGCTCCCTCCAGCCACCCCCTTCCGTTACAAAGCAGCCGCCTTGAGCTCGGTTAGTGTGGGGCCGAGCGGGGTGCTCAGCGACGGGCCCTCTCCCTTCCTCTCCAAGGTGTTTTCAGCTGCCCCTGGTAGGCCCTGGTTTCCTTTCCGGAGCGAGACGCCTCTGTGCCTCATTGACTCGCAGCGAGGTGGCTCGAATCCACTCTGCGCAGCCGCCTCCCCGCTTAGCATTCACTTCACCCACATGGGCAGCGCTGGGTGATATTTGATTTTCAAGACACAGAGAAAGAAGACAGAAATGGAAGGAAAGAAAGGGGATACTAATGAGAAGAACAAAGCAATGATTAAAACAAGTAATAGAAATGAAGAGCATGAGATGGGCAAAAAAAATAAGGGAACTGCTGGAATTGGGCAGTATTAAAATCAGGAGTATCAGAGGAAAAAATCAAGGCATTTACAAACAAAAAGGCCTTGAGAAAATCTAATGCACCAAAGTAGTCTTTTCTGAAGCCCAGAGGATTTGATGGAGTTACTTCAGGAGCAAATTTAATTCTAGCGTAGCTATGTCCTCATTGCATTTTAAATACGACATGCTTAGCTGAAATATAGATGGAAGAAGGGCCAAGCTGGAGTGTCAGAGCAGTAGGGAATGCAGAGAGGAATCCTGAAACTTTGTCCCATGGGGCCAGTGTGACACCTAGGAACTGGCAGAGGAATTTAAAAGGGAGAAAGTGTCGCTGAGGGAATCTTGCCAGGGGACCTGAGCCTGACCCTGCTGCTTTCAGATCCAGAAGTAGGACTTATATCACCTCCAACAGGCACAAGAGCTAAAGAGCTTCCAGGAGAGCCTAAAGTATAGGCAATAATAATAATAATAAAATCCATACAGTTTGGACCAGTGCAGATTCTAGGGGGGGAAATAATAATGGTAAAACAGATTTTTCTGAAGGTAGCTGACAAATGAAGCAGGCACTTGCAAAAGCAGTTTAAGAACAGAAGAGCCAATAAATGTGTAGGATCATTGTGTCTTAGTGAATTGGAAAGGGTCTGTCTCCTGATGTGACCTCCTCCTGAAGATCTTATCCAGGGCCTGGATGTTTGACTATTGGGGAAGGTTTTATTTGGAAATGGGAGAGTGTGTCAATGGACTGCTCTTTGATCCAGGACAGAGCGCTTGTGACACATGGCAGTTTGACACTGCGCTGTTGTCACCATTGAGGCTCGCGCAGCATCTTGCTGGTGGAAGAGCTCCCAGTGCAGGCCAGCAGCGTGGCTGGAGACTACAAGGTGCAGCATTTAGCTCTGTTGCTTGAGCTAAGGACTGATTTAATGACAAATAGCATGTCTTGCTGATCCAGCCCAGAAGGAGAACCCTCACACAAGCTGGCTGTTTGGTTACCCTGTCAAACTCCATTTTGAATCTAGGGCAATGTCCATGAGCACATATGAGGGATTATCAGAACAGGATAATCAGTAGGCCCCAGTGTAAGTGTGGTGAATAGATGCTGTTTTTCTGTTCTCACCCGCGGTGGGTTGACTGAGGGATGGTGGGAGATGATAGCAATGTTAAGTATAAGTATTATAAGCGAGAGGGCAGAGAAGAGATTGTTAGGACAACATAAGTAGTAATGGTGGGAGAGACTGCACAAAGAAACCTTTACAATGACATTTTCTCTGCATGGCTATTAAGACACAGGGAAAGAGAGCTGGTTAAGCTGTGTGGAAGAAAGATGCAAGAGCAAAGTCAGGCAATTTCTGGTCAGTGTGGAGAAGAGACATTTAGGGAGAAAGATTGATGAGATGCTCAAGAAAAAGCATCTTCAAGAGGTGCTGCACCTTGAAAGTACAAAATTGTTGCTCTTAGAAACTAGAAATGGTGAAGAAACTTTTGGCAGTATTGGGATGTAGGGTGCTTTCTCCCCCTTGGCAGGCTTGTTGGAAGGGGCTGGCTTGTGGCTCTGGGGTGCAGGCAAGTCAGGGAGACGATACCAGCTCCAAAGGTGCAGCTAGTCTCAATGTGTGTGACTTCCCCCGCGTGGACAAGGTGCTCTTGCTGCTAGGACTGATGGTGCTAGGGAGAGACTCTGCTTGAAATGACATCAGCTTTTCTTTGCTCTGGCCATGGCTACTCTAGAGCTGCTCTCCCTGTAGGACCGTGTAGCTGCAGAGTGACTCGGCAGCTCTTACAACCCTGCTCTTCCCTATTTGCTTGGAGTCTTTCTGTTGCTTGCTCCAGTGCTGTCCAGTCCCTTGTACAGCTGTCTGGATCTTGTTTCTCTCCTGCTGTGCAGTGATAATGAGTTTAGATACCGCAACTTCTACTGTAAAGTCTCCCAGTCCCCCATCTTTGCTCTTCTCTAGCAGGTTGTGGATCAGGGTTGTCCTTGGCCCTTGCCCCTGGCATCTGCCTGAAGTTGTGTGTTTGGGAGCCAGGGCAGAGACACCACCATCAGCAGCAGCATGAGCTGCACGGTGCCCAGCAGCCCTGCTGCCGGGGCCAGGGATGGCACCGGGGCCGCCGTGCAGCGCGGCGGGCACGCGGCACGTCTTGCCTGGCCGCAGGAGGGGACCAGGCTCTGGCCTTCCTCATCTGCCCTTGTCTCATCTGTGTTTCTCAAGCTTCTCCCTAGCAGCTGTTGAGGCCTTCTCAGAGCCGAGTGGGAATTGCTGAAGCTGGAGCAGTCTTGGATACTATTGAGTAAGAGATACTATAGTATTGGATACTGTTAAGCAAGAGATTCCGGGAGATCCTGGGCAGCTCTCTGCCCTGGCTGCATTTACCAGTGCACACGCATTGACCCTACTGCCTGTCAGCCTGCACTGTGTGGGGAAGGATGGGAGGCAGAGCAGGCCCTGGTCCAAGAACATGCCAGTGGTTGAGTGTGCTGCTTCCAGTCTTTGTTCTGTTCAAAGCTGGGGAAAGGGTTGGGGACAGCCCATAGGCTGAGAGTTTTTGATGCTGAAGCCAAATTGTGTAAAGGCCTTAAATAGATGGAAAGTAAGACATTTAAAAGGATGTCCATCCAACTCTGCTTTGTGGGAGCAGTAATGGGAAGTAATTCCTAATTGCTTGATTACTCAGTGCCTCCAAGGAGACTGTCCTTTTCATCCTCAGATAATTGCAGCTTTTACCTGTTGTTCAGGAACTATTTTGCCATTTGCCAGAAGCCTCCATGCCGCTTGCAGCCATGCAGTGAGGGAGCTCTCTGACCAAGCAGAGCAGCTTGTGTCAATGATTTGAGTGTGACTTGTAGGTGAAGTACGTGTGGGAGAGGCACCTCCTGGGCCCTGGGCTGTGCTGTGAGGCAGGATGCACTCACACAGACAGTGAGTTTTGCAGAGGCCTCCTCTTCCTATAAGCATTCTTGTTACAGCATGGCAGCCTTTTCTCTGCCAGAGAAGAGGAAAGATGGATTGATTCCCTTCCTTCTGCAACTGTTTATTGGGATTTTAAGCCTGGCATATGCTTGCTTCTGGTCTGCAGAACTGTTGTAGCAGTGTTCAGCTGTTTTGGAGAGCAACGCAGCCTGCAGTGGGGTGTTTTGTTGTATGTCCTCTGGCATCCAATGGAACGTGATCCATTTTCTGATGAAATATGTTGCTCTAGAGAAGTGTCTTTTTTACCCTGCTGGATCACAAAGTCTTTAGGTCACGGTGCAGCAGATGACGTTATGGCCCAGGAAGCCTGTTCCCGGGCTGGCAGTGCTGTCCAGCCCCTCCAGGATGCCAGGGGATCTGCCGTGCTTCCTCCAGCATTGCTCAGCCTCACGGTAGTGTTGGGCACAAGGTCCTGGATGCTGGTGTGGTCACCTGCACAGCTGTGTGGAGCTGCGAGGGAGAGGTGCTGAACAGCCCGCATGAAAATGCTGTGGGCTCTGCTGCAAAACCCCCTGGTCGCTGTTGCTTCAGACCTAAGTTCTCTCCCTGGGTACCGCACTCCAGCAGTGCTGCGTGGGGTGGTTTTTGGAGTCAGCCCCCTCTACACTGCCAGTAGACACAGGGAGCCATATATAGGTTGGCAGGGGTCTGCTTGGCCTGCTGAGGGCTTGGTGCCCGTCCCAGGAAACCTGCCCCACTGCCTGCCAGGCTGGAGGCTGTGCTGCCAGGACCTTGGCCTTGGGAACACTTGGGCCTGCTGCGAGCGCTGGGCTGGGAAGTGGAGGGGAGGACTGGGCTCCTCTCCCACCCCCAGTAGCCTCTCCCACCCTTCTGCTAGCCTCTCTCTGTAGGCCCGTCAGGCCTTCCAAGCAGCTGTCAATAGAAAACACATTTGTATTAAAACTATAATGAGGAATAAAAGAACTTCACATTTTTTTCAATAACTGGGGATATAAAAAAGAGATTTTTATCAATTATGAAAAGGATTTTGGCCATAAAAAGGTAATTTAAGGAGTCTGAGATGGATGGCGAAAAGCATTAATGTCACCCAAAACAAATGGGCCTGCATTACTCAAGTGAGAGGCCCGGAGAGCGGTGCCGACACCGCTGCCTCGGCCGGGCTCCGCTGGCCGTGCCGGGGCGGGAAGCCCCAGCAGCTGCTGGCAGCAGCCCCGTGCTGGGCCCTGCTGCTGGCCGTGGGGAGCTGGGCGCCCTGCTTTGTTCCTTGTGCTCCTCATGTTTGCTCCCAGCTCGCAGCTCCTGCGAGAGGATCCTGCTGAGGCCTCCTCGTCGCAGCCCGGGTGCTCTAAGGCGCCTTGCACAAGTGAAGGAAGGTTTTGGTGGGTGGATTAGACCTTTGAGTTCCTTTACACTGGATTATTTAACACACAGGAGATTAGACGGTGGATTTTCTGTTTTTTTTTTCTTTGTCTTCTGCAGGAAAATGAAACATTTGGGATCAGAAAATGCCATGGGGAATGGCCTGATAAGGTATAATTCTAATCTGCAGGCTCAGTGGCTCCTGACTCGTTAGCATCTCCTCTTTTCTTAGATCTGCCCAGTCACTTGATTCTTGTCCTCTCAAGACCATGAGAATGTGATGCAGCGAGTCTAGAGACTTCTGGCAGAAGGCTATGTGTGGATGAAGTAAATGCTGTAAGGTGAAATAGAGCTATGGAGCCTGACCTTGGCATATGCATCCTCCTAGCACACTAGAAGCAGAATAGTCAGCATAGCATTTTTATTAATTTTAACAGGTACAGGTTGTCTAGTAAGCCCTGCCTTATGGCTTTGCTGGGATCAATCAGAGAAAGCTCTTGATGCCTTGTAAGGATGCTAGAGAAAGGAACTGGTCTGCAGTTTTTCCTCCTGTGAAAAAGCTGCTATGGCTGAGAACATGGAAGGTCTTGCTCATGGGAAGCCTCACATTCAACATGCTCTTCTGCTTTGAGAATTGCAATAAGAACTGGGATCTTGAGGATCTTGAAGGTCTTTGCACTGTTAATGAGTGAAGAGTTTCAGTCCCTAGCAGGTAGGTTGGTCTGAGAGAGACTCTGATGCTCTCTGTGGCAGTCAAGTTAGGTTTGTGAACCAATGAGGTCCATTTTGCACACATTTTCTGTAAGCTTTGTAGCACTTTGCTCGTACAGGATGCATGGTTCAGAGCCAAAGTTCTGAAGCTGTCAGTGACAAGCGATGCAATAAATGCCCATGACCTCCTGTTCATGCCAGGAGAGCTCAGCTGAAGCAGCCCCATGTGTTTTGCCTTTACAAAGCTCACATGAGCAATCTATCTCCAACTGGCAAATCCTTGGAAAATTTCCCTTCCAAATGATTAGTAGAAAATATACATTAGTTGGTTTATTTCATATAATGAATGAAACTCGGGTAGCATCAGTTGTGAGTAGAGAACAAAGCTAATTTTGCTAGATACTTTATTGGATGTAAATGATTAGTTTGGGTCTATTAACTATTATTCCCATTTATCAAGCCAGCCTGGATGGAGGCTAGAGCAGAGCAAGTAGAATTCCCAGGGCTTGCTAAGATGGGTTGTACTAAAGAAGTCACTCCAAGCAACTTTTCATAAAATCCTTAAGTTTGGAAGGGACCTCTAGAGATCATCTAGTCCAAACCCCCTGCTCTAGCAGGGACACCCAGAGCACATGGCCCAGGGTGGCATCCAAGTGGGTTTTGAAGACCTCCACAAAAGGAGACTCCACAACCTCTCTTGGCAACCTGTTCTTTGTGGGACTTGTGTCTTTGCTTCTACTCGTAAGAAAATCTCTAACCTTCTGACGGGCTCCTGTTCTATCCCACCTATCCAAGCCTCTCTTTAGCTCTTTGCCCCACAGTTTGACTTCTTTATTAATTTTTTTTGGAAATTGCTGAGGCCGGTTCTTAGTGGCACATCCTGTCCAAGGCTTTCAGCAGTCATCAGGGCTAGCTCACAAGGTACTGGTTGGCTTCTCCAAACTAAATATCTATGACACCAGGTCGTTCTCCATGTGCACTGCTGTGGATGGTGCAGTTGCTGCGGCTTTTCTCTCCCCAGTGACCACACAACCATAGCACACTGATGAGGCTGTGTTGGGTTGAGCATATCCAGTGACTTAGTGTCCTCTACCTGATGAAGGAAGAAGTGCAGCCTGAGCAATAGCAGGCTCTGGGCTGCTCTCTCCTGGCACTGCAGCCTTGGAGGGGCTGGTTTGGGGTGGATCTCAGTGCTTGGTGCTTCCCTGGTGAAGCGGCCTCGGGGTTAAGATGTGGTGGTTTCTGAGATGGGAGCCCCTGTTGGCTTTAGATAGGACCCTCCAAACTGGTTCATCTCAACCCCAGCTCAATTTTGAGCTACAGAAAGATGAGCTTGGTCATCCCTATCTTGTTCCTATCCCTGGGCCTGGCTTTGATCCATCGTCTGTTTTGGAGCTGCCTCAGCTCTGCACAAAGAAGTAAAGCAACTGGATTTGGGCCCTTAAATATTGTGTTGCTGGATCTCCGAGCAGTGCATGTGAATTAATCACAATTAGCCCCCTACCTTCCCCTCAGCTACCGTCTCCTTTCTAGCACGTTTCTCCAGTGGAGCCTGAGGGTGTCAGGGCAGAGCCAGTGCTCCAGGCAGGAGGAAGAGAAAGGAGCTGCTTCTGGGTGCACCTTGGAGCAGCAGCCCTTCCCTCTGTGACGCCTGCCACCCTGCAGTGGCAGCAGCAATGCTGGGCCCATAAGTGCGCCTGATTTATGTTAACTGTTGAAACGATAATGTTTAATCTGTAAAGTGCTAATCTATTTTTTATGTTGATTATGAATAGGCCAGCTGTGCCTACTTTCCTATTCATAGAGTTTAGTGAAGGAGCCCATTTTGCAGGCTGGGTTTGGAGGGTGATTTACATGAGAGCAGACACTGCTTAAAGGAAAGTAAATGAGCTGAGTTAAGCCACTGAACTAGAGACATGGCAGCCCAACAGAAAGATATGGTGGTGATAGGATGGTCTGGAGGTGAGGAAGGAAGCATGGAAGGAGGAGGAAGGAACAGAAAGGAACGAACTGCAGAAGGTGCAGATGGATCAGAGGCCTGAAAAGCAGGGGAAATAGCAGGAGAGGAAAGGGGAGATTGGCAAGGGGGAAGGATAAGAAGTATCTTTCTGTCTGTGCTCAGATCTGGAGCAGAAGGGTCTCTTAGCATAGCAAAGGCTGCATGAGCACAGCGCTGTCCTGCCAGACCTGTGCCACAGACACCGGCACTCTGCTCCTCGCGTGTGCTCAAGCTCACACAGCTCCCTGGCTCTTTCCCCTGCCTCTCTGTGGGTGGACGACTTCACCCACCATTCCCCCCACCCAGAACTGGGCACAGAAGTGCACTGCCCCCTCAGCCTTCTCTGCCAGCCCTGACACAGCTTTCCTTGCCCATCACGTGTGTGTAGTCGCTCACCCTATATCCCCAAACATCCCCTCACCACCCTGTGTATCCCCATTAACCTGCCCACAGAACTTCCCCCTCCATCTTTCCCTTCTCTGTTATACTTCATAAAGCCCCCAGGCATTAATAGCTGAATCAGAGATGTTTAAGAGGAGGTACAGATGATGTCTGTTCCCAAATGTCCCCCTATATCCTCAGGCTCTGGCAGCTGCTTATTTCTCACAGGACTGCTGCTGCTGTTCAGGCTTACTTGCATGTGCAGGGCCCTTGGGGCATCTCAGTCTAGGGCAGAGCCTCCCTCTGCCCATCTGTGACTGTCATTGAGCTTGTTGTCTTGGGTCCACTGACCCTCTCCTACTTCTTTCAGCCAATTTGTGGCAAGACGTGTTTATACCCAGAGTCAAAGTGGCCATGGAAACTCATTTGCAGTGGGATGATCCTCATCTGTCATGGTCAGCATGGGCCAAGTCAGAGTATGTTTCCCAAAGCCAGCAGAAAAAAGTATTTCAATATCAAGATGTGAGAAGAGGAGAACCTGGACCAGAGTTTTGAAGTGGGCTAACAGAGACAAGAAGACCACGTTTTGAGTGTGTTGTACAGGAAGAATATGCAAGGTTTAGACCTGGTCTGCAAATAAGATCTAGAGGGAGGTCACAATTGGAGAGCGTATCAAGGTTGCAGGCATGTTTGCTAGATGGCTTTTAGGGCTCTACCTGCTGGA
>VZSG01000166.1:96529-186112 GCA_013398315.1 Nothoprocta pentlandii | reverse complement strand
TGGACTAGATGATCTCTAGAGGTCCCTTCCAACCTTGAATATTCTGTGATTCTGTGATGTGGTGACATTGTCCATTGTGGTGAGAAAGTAGTGGGGAGGGTTGAGTGAGAAGACTGGGAATTCTGCTTTAGCTCTATTGAATTTGAACAGACAGATGAATACCTGAAAGATGATGTTTAAGTGACAGGCTGAAATTGTAGTTTGGATAGAAGCAGAATTATCTAGGGTAGAGAGGTAGATTTACCAGTCACCGTGAAGAAGATGGGGATTTTATGCACAGTGTTTTCCAGAGGTGGTGGGGGAAGAAGGAACTGTGGGCAGAACTTTGTGGACTATCTCCCTGGAAGATGGAGGAAGGGTGAGGAAGATGCTCAGACATGCTGACAGAAATGATATAAAAGCAGAAGGGTGAGGAGGATGATGAAGAGGAGCATGCTGACTGTGCCGAGCATGGATTCTCTAAGTGATAGCAAAAACTATCCCCGGAGACTGTAGCAAGCTGTAATGGAGTGGACAGTGCAGGAGCTGGGCTGGAAGGAAGTCTAGCTCCAGCTGAAACAGAGGCAACTCAGGCAAAAAGGACAGTGAGATCAGTGGTAGAAGGGAGATGGGACAGAAATGGGAGACAAATGAGAGGGACCAGTGGGAGGGTTTAGTTCTTGTTTGTTAAGGCAGGGATTCCTAAAAGTGGTCTGTATTTCAAGGCAAAGGAATTGCCTTGTAAAGGAGTGTGTGTAAAGGAGTGTGAGAGGAGAGGAGTGATCGTGAGAGAAATAAGGTGACAGATAGATAGAAAGAGGTCATGAGGTCAAGTGAATGTGTTAGAAGGTATTTGCAGAAGTCATCTCTCTTCCTTAGGCACTGCTGGGATATTCCTGCTACATTAGCAACTTCAGCTTTCTTCTTAGGAAGCTAAGACATGCAGGGAACAGGCTGACCCTCAAAGCCTAGGATCTCAGTGGGAAGGGGCTACTGCCGCCCTTCCCAAACCTCAGAACAAGAGAGTCCTGTCAGGCAGGTGGGATACAGAAAGTAGATTTTATTGGTAGAATAGTGGTGTCGCCTGCCTTGCCTTTTCTGTTCCCCGTGCTAAAAGGGATGGGAATCTTCATTTGTTAGTGTGAAAGGAGAGAAGAATGAGATAGAGGAGAGAGACCTTTCAATAAAAAACAAAAAACACATCTGTGAGTGGGAAAGTTGTGTACTCTCAAAGGATTCTGATTCAAGTCTTTCTCAGAGATTTGATGTGTGTGGCTCTATCCTCAAAGTTAGGAGAGATGCAGTTGAGGCAATTTTTCTCTAAAAAGGTGGAGAAAAAAGAATGCCTTTAATGAGCATTGTTCAATTCAAGTGGAAGACAGCTCAAGATAAAAGACCAAATTAAGAGAAAAGGAAGCATTTGTATGTGCAAGAGGAGGGGATGGAACATGAGCAGATTGGAGCATCTGCCCCACAGCTTGCTGGAGCGTGCAGTGCTGGAGGGAGGAAGGCTCTCCCAAGTCATTGGTCTTCTCTTTCAGCATGATGAAATGGAAAGAATCCAGCAGGAATATATGAATAGGTATTTGCGTTAGCCACTTGGAGAGATCTTTATCTTCCACCTTCTTTCCACACAAGTGTAGCTGCTGGTGGATTGTGAGTTGACTTTCTGGATCAGGACACACTGTCTGCTGTTGTAGGCAAGTCACAGTGCAAGATCACACTGCAAAAAAAATGGCTCTGCATAGTGGATCTTGTTTAGGTAGCGTGAAGGTGACCAGTTGGACAATAGGTTTATTCTGAGGTGACAAGGAATAGGATGCTGAGCAAGGCAGGTCCTTGTGTTGATCAAAACTACATCTGAAAACAAGTTATGGACATTGTCCCAGTGGCTTGTATAGGACTGGAGAGACCAGAGCTTTGTTTTCACGGAGAGAGATCCTGAGGATATCACTGATTTCACTGATACTTCTCTACAAGGAAATCAGTTACATCGGATCAACTTGTAACTTATCATTAAAATTATGATACAGATTCCAAGAGCCTTTTTTTTTTCCTTTGTTAATGGACTTTTGTGAAAGAAAGTAGTTGTTGGAAGGTAATTCTGATTGTGGGATGGCAAATGGAAGAAAGCTGTCTGCAGTCTTATAAAATGAGGGTGACAGAGCCCTGGAACAGGCTGCCCAGAGAGGTTGTGGAGGCTCCTTCTCTGGAGATCTTCAAAATCAGCCTGGTCAAGATCCTTTGCAACATGTTCTAGGTGACCCTGCTTGAGCAGAGATTTGGACTAGATGATCTCCAGAGGTCCCTCAACCGTTCTGCGATACTGTGAGGTAAAATGGTTTGACCATTGGTGATCTTCATACTGGTGGATAGTTTAGAAGCTGGTTCCAAAACATCTGCTGTTTCCTCACCCTGTTTAGCTGTATGTGCTAGGAAAGATGTGCAAGCCCTGCAGGTACCGTCTGGACTCTGCTTTCCCATTGTCCAGCTCGATGTCCGCCTTAGGTCAGAAGTCTAACGTGCTGTCTCTTTGCTTTAAGAGCATCTTGTGAAGCCAGCACCTGGACAAAGAACAGCTGGGTGAAGCTGAGCATGGGAGAAGCTTGGCAATGCTAGCAGAAAATCTGTGTAGCTCTCAAGTTGCTGAGCTAGTCTGTTAATCTTAGCATCCTTTATCTCTTGAAGTAGTAGGACACCTGATAGCTTGACTGGTAGAAAGCATTCATCTCCTTGTGACAGGATTCCAGTCGAGCAGGCCATGGCAAACCTTGCTTTTATTGGATTGGATGTTGCAGTCTATTTTTGTCTATAAATAAAGCAAGCTTACCTATTCAGCAGAACAGTTGCTGGAACCAGCTGGCCTGATTTGCCACAGTATGATCTGACTTCTCACTGAACACAGCTGGGCTTGAGATTTCTATCCTGATTATCCAACCTGTCATACTACTTGTCTTCCTGTACTGAACCCTCCAAGGACAGCTGTTTCTCAGCAATGCAGTGAGGTTGCTGGTTGACATGGGAGGTGCAAGGCTAGGAAAGGCAGGGCTCACTGAGAGCTGGGCCTGAACTATTGAACGCTGCCCAATTGTAGCTTGGGCTAGTGGCCAGACACATTTGCTGGCATCTGTGCTAGAGTGAACTTTCTCACTGTCACATTAATGCTGGATATTCAATATCCCTGGAAGCAGTAACATCTCAAGAAGATTGCTGTTCTCAAGAAGTTGCTGTTTCAAATAGGTTGTGATGCTGAGCAATATACAAAGGGATTCTGGTTAGGCTTTCAGGGCTTTGGTGAGTTTGTAGGAGCCATCAATAAAGAGCTGCCCTTCAGGGAGAGGAGATGATCAGATCTACCTCTCAGCTGGGATCTCAGGAGTGGTGCATCAGCTCTGAGCTGTTCCTGCCTCTTGCTGCCACCACCACTGGCATTGGTCTCAAACCAAGGTGGATTAGATACTTTTGTCTTGTTTTAAAGATTGGGTTTCATTCAGGGGAAAAAAAAATGAAGATAGCTGAGTGTGCCTGAGCAGAGCAGGCCTGATGCAGGAGTAAATTGGGACAGAAAAAAGGGTGCTTTTTCACAAAGTATTACACTTTAAGAATTAATGATGCTGGAGCAAGTAATGGCAGATACCTATTGCTGTACAGCTCAGTGGATGGCAGAGGTGAAAGAGAGGGTGGCTGCACAAGGGCTTTCACATTACTTTTCTAGGCAGAAGAGACCACAGAAAGAGGATGGTAGGTGGACAGATACTTCCAGAACAGGAAGTAAGCAAGGTCCTGGGCAGTGGATGGATGGACCTACTTAGGTGTCCAGATGATGACAGAAAGTGCTCTTGTTCTTGCAAGGTTTTGCTCTGTAAGACTCATGCTTTTGTGAGTAGGAATTTGATAGGATCTCAGGTTCAGGTACCACATTGATTCTCAGTGGTATAGCTGTTAGTGGACTGCAGAGTATCAAAATGATGCAAGATAGAAAGATCAGGGAAGGAACTTCATACTCACGCTGGCTCAAAGCCTTTTCCCAAGGCGAGTTGGTAGCACAGCTCAGACTGAGCACTGCACAGAGGATGAAAGCCCTCCACTGTGGCATATAATTGTCATACAGTTAAATTATTAGCATGGGCCAGTTAAATTATTAGCATGGGCTCTGTGGCAGTTTTGATGTAAACCAAGAACTGTTCTCCTAAGCAGTTACCTTACAGCATAAGGAAATGATCTTGAGGTCTGGGAGATACCTATGCAGTAAACATCCAAGGCCAGGTAAGGGGAGCGGTGGCTATCATCAGGCTGGTGAATAACTAAAGAAGTTATCCTGTGTCAGCTGGACACTTGCAGCTTTTGCAGCTTGTACTGTCACCTCCTCAGGCCAGGCACAGAAAGGCTGAGCTTGGTAAGTGGCTTCTTGCCTGGTGTAGGTTGTTTGCCTACCCTGAAGTTGGTGCTTCTTGGATGAGAGACATCTTCATAGCATTGGGAGGTTATGGAAGGCACTGTGGCTGACTTAGTAGATAGTGGCGTTTCCTGGGTCACTGCACAGCCGTAGCGGGTTGCAAAGGTCACCGTGCTAGCCAAGGTGCCCTGTTTCATGTCAGGTTTAAAAGCATGAATCCTCATTTTACACAATGAACCCATAAAACCAGGCAGAAACCCAGCCCACTCTTTTGGATTCTTTTGGCTTTTTAAAGCATATCACGTATTCCTTGAAATGTGTCGTGCTTCCATCAGTGCACAGGATGGGAAAGTAGTAGGGATTTTGTGGAATAAATCGTAATTGTTTCACTGCATCAAAATACATGCACTTTTCTTTCTACTTGCATTTCATTTTGATGCAATATATACCTGTATACATGTACATTTATGTGTATATGTAATATGAACACCATGGAATTCATTCAGAAGAAAGCCATTATTCTGTATATATCTACAATATTATTTTAAAAATTGAGTTAATAAATACACGCTCTTGACAGATGTGTTTAGGACCCATCAATTAGGCTTGGCATTCATTAGTGGAGAAGAAGCCCAATCAGATTTCACTGTCTCAAAAAAGCCTTCCATAAATCGTGGGCTGTTGGTTCTGACGTTTGATAAATTATTCCTCATAATCCACTGTCTGCCACGATAAATCTAATCTTTCAGTTTTTGCTGTCTTAATAATTCTTGGAGCAACACTGTGACATTTTGTTTTTGTAGAGAGGATAGAAAGGCTGGGAGAATGGAAAAAAGTTCTCCTTATGTGCCTGGGAGGTAGATCTCTACTCTGAAGTAACATCTTCTCATGCCTAGAACTCTGGTCTTGCAGAATTGTAGGGATCATCAGTTCCCTGGTGCCATGGATAGTTACCTGTTCTTGAAAAGGCGACCAGACTAGACTGAGATTTGCCTCTTCTGGACCTAGTCCAGGAAAGGCATTCACGGTTTTGAAAGCAAATAGGGTTTTAGTGTCAATAAAGAGATTTCCACAAGCAAGTGTCTGGAGATGGCCTCTCTGTGCTGCAGCTCCTTAGCTCCTGCCACATGTTCTCCAGATCTGCCAGGTCCTGGCAGAGTCTGCTATGGGAGATCTTCACTCCGAACCCCATTTCTGACCAATCTACTCTACCTGTGGTAGTGGAATTAACCTTAATGTCTGAAAGTTGAACGATGCTTTTTGTGAAGAGCCCTGTTAGCAGGACTTTCCCTGAAGACGGGGCCACCTCCTCCTGTGGTTCCCACACACCCTCTCAGTAACTCGCAGGTCAGTAACTTTCTAGCCTGTCAGACAGCAACCAAGCCCCAGGCTAGCAGCGTATGTAAAGTAATTCCTCCATCTTCCATCCTCCTGTCATTGGGATAGGTCAGTCTGGTGGGAAGAACTGCTGAGGAACATGACATGGCCATACTGGTGAGATCAAAGGGTAAAGCCACTCAGCCTCCAACTGCAGCCAACACCGGCTGAGAGGCAAGAGTTATAAAAGTATGGCAAACTTTGCCCGATGTGATCTTCCAGCTTCCACTGATGTGATCATTAGAGATTTCCTGGGCCAGAGATTGTATCTGGGTGTTTAATAACTTGTGATGGATTTTCTTCATTGATTTGTCTAATTGCTTTTTGAATCCACCCACACTTCTGGCATTCAGAATGTCCGGTGACAACGAGTTCCACCTAAATACAATGAGTGTGGAAAATATTTCATTTTTCTTGTTTTAATCCTATTTTTTTGTGGTAATAGACAATTGCTGATCCTGAATCTTCTGAGGAGAGAATGAACATTCCCAGTCACATTCTGTGTGGCAGAAGTGATTTTATAGATCTGTATGGCAGTCCCTCCTTGTATCTCTTTCTAGACCAAAGAGTCCTTTTAAGTCCTTGAAAACATTTGAAGGCAATCTTGAAATGCTTTGGTGAAGGACTGCCTTCTCCTGGGAAGTGTTGAGTATTTGAAAAGTGTCAGTGACTCATTACTTTTGGATTGGTTCAGCTTGGCAGTTGGGTGAAGGTTCTCTGTAAATGGATATGGGAAACAAGATTTTCAGGATCGTCCTGGGTACTGTTGGAAACCTTCTGTATAGGACCCATAAATTCTGTCCCTGTAGTGACCTCATTCTGTCTCGACCATGTAAAGGCACTGGAGAACCATGCTGGAATTTGATCACTTGCTACAGCATATGGGTATAAAAAGACTGGGATAAAGAGGCAATAATTCCAAAGGAAAATAACTAGCAAGATGGGCACATTTAACGTGTATGGTTTGGAGATGAAAACACCAGGCTCCAGCCTATTCAGGATATCGGGGTTAAGTTCTAGCTCTGCCAAAGACCCTTCAGAGCATTCCAGGGAGGTCGCAAAAGGGAATGTTTTCAGAAAGGACTCTGGTTTAAGAGCCTGAATCCAGTTGCCATCCTGTAATTCCTACATGTTTAAGGACTGGATCCTCCAAAATACTGGGGTATTCTGGTGCTTGGCCTCGCAACCCCTCTGAGAACTAATGGACTGCACAAAACTGCCAGAGAAGTGTGTGCTTGGAGAAGACACTGGAGCCTGTGAGGAGGCCTCCAGGTGAAACCAGGGCCTGTGGTGGCTGCACAGCGGCGCTGAGCGTCTTGAGGTGCAGCCTCAGCACAACCACGTACTAATAAAGGTCTGAGTAGTCCTCGAAGAGCTTTTATATCTGCTCCCTGAGGGGTGAATACTAATACCAACAATCATGAAAAGATTTTGCATATTTTAAAATTAAAAGAGCCTCCTTCTTTAGAATTAAACAACGAGGGCCACTTTTCCGGCCGCTGAAGTGCAGGGCCACGCACTCACGTTTGCTGGCTGGGCTTGTGCCCGGTGGGGCTGTGGATAAACAGGAGGCTAATGAGGGAGAGATGGCCACGTGAGGGGCCCCTGCTCACCTGTGCAGCTGTAAACCTGCAGCTGCTTCCACAGCTCCGTGGAAAGAGTAGCCCTAAAGTTCATTTTCTCCCTTTTAAAGCTTTATTAAACCTGCCTGGAAACCGGCCTTATTTCGTCTCCTGCCAGGCTTGCAGATGGTAACGGCCGCTTTGATAAGACCCTCTGAGACCTCCTCGGGGGCCTGAAGGAAGCACAGGAGCCCCCTAATTCCTGCACCAGGTGGGCCCCGAGGCTGCCCCCAACCTCTGCTTGCTAATTATCCGTCCTGCGAGCCTTGGGTGCAGTTTCTGCTAAGGGTTCTTGTTAGCCGGGTGCCCGTGGGCCATAGGAGCCCAGCCTGCTGTCCCTGAGGGACTCATCCAAGAGTCCCCTTGGGGTCCTTGTCCTTGCTCTGGAGCCTGCGGCCTCCAGCTCTGCACAGGCTCCCTCTTGGATTCCAGCGGGGGTACCGGACTGGACACGAGTGCTCTCCTGGCCTCTGGTCCCGATTTATGAGTTTTGAAATGAAATCCTTCTGCCTGAGAGACATTCAAGCGACAACTGTTTTCAAATAGTGTTTTCTGAGCAAGTTTAGCCATGAAAGAGTGTTTTATATATATATACACATATATATTCCTGTATTCATATGCTGGTAAAAATGATTGGATCACCAGTATAGTTTTATCCTGTCTATATGCTTTCTTACCACAACTGGATTTTCCCAGAATTTAGGCTACTGAACCCTCTGCTTTGATCATTGGAGAGGTTTGCAACCCTTACAACAGTTAGTCCAGCAGTTTTGGCCAGTATATTAGTCTCTCCAGGCCTGCCCTATAATACAAGGATGTAGGGGAATGGAAGAGATGAAGAGAGTCCCAGTTAGACTTCATGTGGGAAGTTTTCCGTGTGCATATTCTCTTTCCTTATGGAATCGTGTAGCCCAGCATGCTCCTGGCCACCTTACGGTTCTTCTCCTTAACAGGTTCTCTCTTCATCTGACAGACAAGCGTTACCTGAAGCTAAAAGTCCCTCTGCCGTGAACACGTGTCCTCTGAACCATCTGTCAGCCTAGAAATGTTTCTTTCCCTATGCTAATCTGAAAACAGAACCTCCAAATCAAGCGAACAGAGAAGAAAAAAAAAAAAGAATGAAGAGAGAGAAAAACCTTGGCTTTTTTTTTCTCTTGAGACAGCAATGTCAATAGGTTTGAATGATGGACCTGCTGTAATTAAAAAACACATAACTAGTGGTTTTTAAATGCAGTTGTTTTACTTAATTGATTTTGCCGCCAGGACCAAATGGAATTAAATAAATAAATAAAAGGCACCTTCCTAGAGAATTACTGGAGGCACTTGAGTCTCTGCTGGAATCTAATTGCTGCGAATGCTCCAGTTTGTTGCTAGTAATAGTTTTCCATGGAAGGGACTGTGAGGGAAGGATAGTGTAGGGTAGAGTAGGAGGGGGCTCCTTCCTTGGCAGCTGCAGGAGGGAACGGGCTGCTCCTTGTGTAGTGTTTTTTCCTCCCTGTCAGCAAAAAGAATATTTGTTTAACACTTTGCATGAAGGCTCAGCTTTGAAGGGCTTTATTCATATTTAATTACTAGCTCTCTGCAGCTCCAGTCTTTAATTACCTTTTTAGAAACAGGTTATAAAAGTGCACTGACTGACTTTCTTTTTTGTTGCTGCATAAATTACAGGCTTCTCAAATGTTCCCCCGAAACTGATACTGCTGAGGGAGGAGGGCGGGAGGGTTTCCCCTCGCTGCCTCTTCTGGGTACCTCAGAGCTCGTGTTAGCTCCGTGCCCGAAGCCTCTCTGCCCTGGTGGCACTGCCACCAAGACGTGCCTTGCTCCATGTCCCGTCACCTCTCCCAAACCTGTCTGGGTTTGGTTCTGTGGGCACCTCCTGGTGAATCTGCTTCCTGATCTGCAGCTTTCCCTGTAGTCTAGTCCCGAGTATCACACCCAGGGCTGCAAATGCTTTCCCCTCCTGTTCACAAAGCGGGCGCTGCTGTATCCACCCGGTGCTTTTTCTCAGCTGGGCACACTGGTCACCTTCGTTCAAGGAATGAGAAAACCCAGCACGTGAAATGTGCTCCGGCCGAGTCTCTAGCAGTGCAAACTGCAATTCTAGACGGCCCCCGTACAGTCCAGCCGTCACCACTGCCCCCAGTCCTGTGCTGGTTTTCACCCCGTGAGCTGGCTGCTGCTGCGCTGGAACATGCGCTGGCAGCTGTGCAGGAGTGCAGGTGGGGGGCTTAAAAATGCGCAGCAGCATTGCAGAGAAAGGGAGAGCTGTCCCAAAGCCAGTAAAGAGGCAGGGGCACTGACCGTGACTGCTCCGCTGGGCCTCAGAGCAGCCTGGAGAGGCCGCTCACATGCTGCCTCCTGTTCCCTCTCACAGGTGCAATGTGTGTTGCGGGCTCTGGCACAGATTTCCATGAGCACAGTATCCCCATGGGCACTTCCTAAGAGGCCAAGCAGGGAGGCGGCTCAGGGAGGGAGGAAGGAGGGGCTGAGCCTGCCCAGCTTTGGCGTGTGTTGTGCCTGGCCTGTGAGCAGGGGTTTCCTTAGCCCAGCTCTGGATGCTGACACCTCATTTTCTTTTCCTGACAGATCGAAGAGCTCTTTGTGAGTTTTGAGGACACCCCCTTGGGAGCAGCATCGCTAGCCCAGGTCCACAAGGCAGTGCTGCAGGATGGAAGGACAGTGGCAGTGAAAGTCCAGCACCCAAAGGTCCAAGCTCAGAGTTCCAAGGATATTCTGCTGATGGAGGTAAAACTACCTAATGACTGTCTTACAGAACAATTGCTGTGCAAACCTGTCAGGGGCCACTTCACCCATGGTGTAGGTAGGCATAATAACTCTGACTTCTGGGCACAGTGACCTGCATCCTGTAGCCCAGAAGTCACCACTGAGATAACTGCTGGCTTACAAGAATAATAAAGAAAATTGGTGAGGTTTGCAGTGAGGGAGTGATGTGTGATTGGGGAGACAGGAATGAGCAGCTGCAGGGGTGGAGAAACAAGAAAGTCAGAGGGTGAAAGTGGAGGAGAGACAAGTAAAAATGAGATACATAAGAGTAAGTTCATATGAGACCCTGAAAATTAGGGATTGAGTCCTGAAGTCTCTCCACTGACTGTATGCCCACTAGCTGCTGGCTATAACTGGCCTCATCTCCCATTGTAGTCAGGACTGTATAACTGAGCAAAATCAGCATGCTTTCTAGTTTAGCTGCAATATACTGAGCTGATTCAGGCTGGTGAAGAGAACATTGAAATATGGGAAGGGTACTGCAACAGGGACAGGCAAACACGTGAGTGGTTCTGGTGGGGAAAAAAAATCACTGCCTGTCTCCTGTTCCCATCCTGAATGGTGAATACCACTCATGTTACCACTGCAATGCTGTTGCTTCACCCAAGTTTCTGAAATATAGCACACGAGGAGGAGGAACTAGATAAAAGTTCTAGCTCTACCCTACATTGGCAGAGACAGAGGCCAGAAATAGAGATTGGGATGAGGTAGGAGAGAGGAGAAGTATTAGGCCTGTAAATCTTACTTAAGCCTTTTTTGTGATCCTATTTCTTTATGTATAGCATGTATGTACAATAATATGCACATCTGTTGGCAACAGCAGTGTCCATGGGATCAAAGTGGGGAAGATGAAGCTCAGGAGGTCTGATAAGCATTTAGAGTGTACAGCTGATGCATTGGAACACAGCTGTCCATCACAGCAGATGAACATATCAAAGATCCTGCCAGCCCACTACCAGCAGAGCAAATAGACAGAGCTCCTTTGGGCCACTAACACTACTTGCTGTGAGCAATGTGACTAGCCTGTGAATTAGGACAGCATCCCAGGGGGTTGTGTGGTGGGATGACATGACACTACACTCTAGATCTGCTCAAGTTCAAGCAATCTCACTACTGAAGGATTTCCACCTAAAACATACCATTTTTAGCTGGATGGTAGTCACATACCTTTCTGGGGTTCAGCAAATATATTCCAGTAACACTTCTGTTTCACTTCTGATTTGTGAATAGGTAACTGTTTGAACTGGCTGTGGGTGAAGCTGTAGATCTGGATTTGATTCAGGTCCTTTCCAGGACTGATTGCGATGGTCTGTGTGGTAAATTTGCTTCTGTGTCATCACACACATCATCATGTGCACAGCACTTCTCAATAGGCTTTTGGCATCCTTCAGTTCTGCTTGGGACAAGATAACAGAAGCTGACACGTTCTGCCTTGTTTTTAAGGGGTCTCTTGTGGAGTGGTGGCTTACATGCATCATTGTAACCTTGTGTGAGGCTTATTTAGTGTAGGCTGCATTTAAAGCCAGGTGATGTCCACTTAGCTTCAGGTCCTGTAAGAAGCAGACAGACATTCAAAGTAGGTAGGTTAATTTAATTATTGACTGAAGTAGTCCTCTTTACAGACTAGTGGGAAGTAACCTGAATGGGAAAAGGTAGATGGAAAAATCTTCATTTTACTTGAGGTATCATAGCATCAGTTCTGAGTCCTTAAAAATGAGGACAGCACCTGGAGAGTGATCCCTGCTTGCTCTTTGTATATCAGTACTTATTTCAGGACAATGTTTTAGACAGGTGTCAGAAAAGGGGCACACTAAAGAGTCATTAAGTACGTCTCTGCAGATACTGAGGTTGACAAATTGATTCAAAAGAACATCTAAAAAAAAGGAAAAAAAAGTATGAATTTCTTAACATCAAGCACCAATGAGATAGTCCTACAGACCTATGAAGTTTACATACACATTCATGAAAATCACTGGTTACATTTCATTTGCATGACATAAATTTGAAAAGATTTACGGCTCTAGATATAGTAGGAGAAGAATCATTTCAGTAGTGTCTGGAGCCTGATGATTACACTTTTAAAGGAATATTGGGTTTGGAACTGACATTTAGATAAGAAAAACAGAGATGGGGTTGAGAATAAATATTTTTACTTAGGAACCAAGTGGCACTGATGGTTCATGGATTTATTTTTTGCCATACATTTCAATGGTAGCAGCTTTCTTCTGTGTGTGTGTTTTAATTGTTTCCCCTGCTGCGCAGGAATCCCCATCACAAAGGTGGTGATCTAGAGAGAGAAGCTGTCTAGGAACACACACAGACAAGACTGTTTTCATTTTCAAGTGGAAGCACAGAGCAAGTAAGACAAACACCACAACGTAGATTGAGTTTTTTTATGCTTCATTTTTGTTTTATGACTCAAATAATTTAAAAAAAATATGTATTTTCTGTAAGACATGATCCAAATTTTCAGCCAGTGCATATTTGTGACACCAACTGAGAACCTGACTCTTCATTTGAACACAAGGCTTGGCTACTGTGCAGCTTTGATTATGTCGCCCCATCACATCATCTTGATTTTCTTCAGGAGTGCCCATCACCTACCCCTTTATTAAATGCAGCTGCAAAGAAACATTAGTCTGAACTTTTCAACTGGGCTTTTCAAGACCTTGTTGGGCTGAATGCCTAATGGAGAAGAGGCTTCAGGTGAAAACATTTCAGTGCCACGTTTCCGTAATTAAAAACCACCATTCAGGGCAGCTGTGGATGGTTGCGAGTCACACTGAAGGGCAGCTGGCTCTCTGTCCTATCAAAGTGTCTTTCAAGGGTTAAGAGCCTTCTACCTGTAGCTGAAGCTTAGTCTTCTCTGAGCTGCTCAGTGGATTTTCCTGTGCTAGCAAAATTCTTGTTGCTTGGTAGTAGAAAAAGTGACAGACCTTATTTCAGATCTTCCTTATTATTTACAGGCTATTCAAATGGAACCAAGTTGTGACTTACTGAATTACAGGTGTTAGAGACACAGAAGAGAATTGCTCTTGGGCCATCTCCTTGGAATCCTCCTTTCTCCAGGGATTTTTCTGTCACTTTGAGGCACTGGGCAGCTGGCTGCCAGCACTGACTTTTGGTGTCAGTTGCACCAATTACTTTCTGGATGTGTCTGTGTGGAAGGCAAGCCCCAAATTTATTGCAAGAGCAAGGCATAGTACCATGTGTTTTGTCATGATGCTACAGGAATCCTTATCTGCAAACTCTTGGGGTACTTTTTTTTTTTTTTTTACTTTTTTATTTTCTTTTTTTTTTCTTTCAAGTCACAGCCTACCTAAAAAGTAAGTGTCCTGTATAGTTGTCAGCACAACACTCTGTATAGCTGTGTAGCTTTGGAGTTAGGGTGTGGTTAACCATCTGTTTTCTTTGTGTCAGGTTCTCCTCTTGGTTGTGAAGCAGATCTTCCCAGATTTTGAGTTCATGTGGCTGGTAGAAGAAGCTAAGAAGAATCTGCCTCTGGAGCTGGATTTCCTCAATGAGGGCAGAAATGCTGAGAAGGTAGCTCATATGCTGAAGGACTTTGACTTCCTAAAGGTGAGGGAACACTTGTGTCTGTATATGCATTAATAGTGTCACTCTATGCTCCTGATGGACCTTATTCCTCACCTGAAAGAACCAAACTGAAGGAGAGGGAGAGTGAGATGGAGAGGGAAAAGAAGAGGGAGAGGGAGGTTCAGCCCATTTGTGTTGCTCACCCAAGACTGATCTGCTGGTAGGGGCCAGAAGCTGCTGAGAGATGCTTCCCTCATTGTCTGCTCCCTCCTGTTGGCACCTTGTGTTGGGTAAGGAGGCCAGGAGTTTCTTAAGCCTGTTACTCGTTTCCCTGAACACTATTTCTGATGTTGTCCAGAGGCATGTGAGTTTTCTGTTCTTTACTGAGCCACGTGGGAGTGCTTTTTCCTGGACTTTATCTTAACTGAATGCAAAAATAAATAGGCATAAAATAGAAAAGTTGAACTGGAGATAATTATGTGAAGTAGCTTCAGCACACTGTGCATTTTTCAGGAGGAATCACGTACCTAAAAATGTTCCCTCCTGCATAAAAAAGCATATTCTCACACTGAAAATGTTTACCACTTGCACATATATATATATATATATATACACACATCCATGGCTAATGAATTTATGTTACTGTCACACGCAAAGCTCGGTTGCACCCATATTGTGATCTTCCCCAAGTGACAGACTTGCTCACCTGCCCTGTCACACACTGCCAGCAGTTCAGTGACAGACGGGTCATGTCCATGTTACGCTCTCTGTGGTAGCCATGCACAGCTTTCAACTCATTTATGTCCTTGGCTGGCACACTCACAACAGGCATAAACCTCTGCTGTGCGCATTCTGGAAATACGCAGGTGTGATCAAGCACATGCCTTGCTGTTGACATAATGTGTCTGTGTTTGCACATACACCAAGGCAGCAAAAAATACACCCTCCTATGCACCCTCCTTCATTCACACATCAAAATGACGTTTTCACCTCCTGTTTGTTCAAAAATCCCAAGATATCTGGGATCAATTAAGTTTCCTTTAGATTTTGCAGACTGATATATCACTTTTCTCCTTGGATCCTCCGTGCAAGGGTCCTCATTTCTTGTCACCTAGCTCTACATTTGGGACTGTGCTCTTGGTGCCCGGAGGCACCAGCGGCCTTTCCGTAAACACAGATTGCTACAGGGCAACAGGAAGCCAAAGGTCGATGATTTTGTTGAGTGGGCGCTTATCAAAAGTGATGCACCTTGGAGAGCTGTATCCATTGCAGCTGTAACTAGGATACTGTGCAGTAAATCCCCATGGAGACGGCCAATCATCTCCTTGCTGGGTTAAGGAGCTATCATGATATCAATATGTGTAACAATAACAAATGGCTTGAGATGGCTAAATAATGGATTCTGCCGTCTGACCTGCCAATTCAGAGACGTGTTCATCACCCAAAGGCAATGGAAGAATTGGGCTCTTGTATCATTAATTTTCCTACACGCAAGAAAGCTGAGAAGTGGATTTTGTGCTGTGAACCCAGTTGAGCTTTTAAAACCAGAGATAAATTGTTTCTATGCACTTGCACTGCAGCCAAACATCTGTGAGTAATTAAAAAAATCACCAAAGAATTCGCCTGTGGGCGAGAAAAACATCAAGAGCGTGTACATTGCTTTGTAAGCCCTCTGACTTGCCCCTGTAAATGTTGAGGCAGGGATGAGTGTCAGCTGAAATGATCTACAGCAGCAGGGATCAGCAAGTCTAGCAGGCAGTCCACAGAAGCTAAAAGGGCTGAGGAACTGTGAGTTTTGGAGTTGGTTGATTTCTCACCTACCTAACTTTGCAAAGAATGGAAACTCGGATTAGTTGGGAAACCTGCAGTAACTGGATCCCCCTTGCCCCTTGAGGATGCTTGGTATTAAAGTCTTCACAGGTTAACGTGCAAAGTGTGCTCGAGTGTTGAATGGCAGGACTGGGGGTCATAGAAACTGACCTGCAAGGGACTCTCTGATCTAAAGTGGCATATGTGTGATCGGATGGAAGTGAGATTGGAATAATGGTCTCTCGAGAACAGGAACAGCGTTGGGGAGCAGATGGTTTGTGGAGCTATGAGGAGCTGGGACACTGTCAAGTATTTCAAGGAGAATATAAAACAAATGCAGCTGGTTGTAGAGTTGTGATACCTACAGTGGCCTGGCTGGTTCCTCTGGCTTTGGCTGTACTAGATGGAAAACATCCGTCTTCTTGATCTGCCTTGAAGTACTGGGCCCTTGCAAAATGTGAATCCTGAGTTTGTGGCCAAAGTGAGGAGAGTGGACTGCACAGATGACTCTCTTCACATCATCCAAAATGTGTCAGGCCGCATTAATGGCTATTGCTGGAAGTCCTTGGTAACATGTATGTGTGTGGCTTTACCCTTGAGTGAAGCTAAATCTGGACAGCTTGGGAGATCTAGCAGAACCATGATGTGAGGTACACCAAAAAGGAACTACAGCAAAACGACGCTTTCACAGGAGGAACTTCGTCACAGAGAGAAATTGGCTGGAGACAGGCTGAAAAAGTCAGCCTGGGCTAGGACTTCTCTTATGCTGCATCATTGCCTCCCTCTGTGGCCCTGGGCCTCTTACTTATACCTCACTCACGCAGCTTGATTTACTGCAGATTGAATGAAAAGTGCTTTGACATTTTACACTTGTTACTGTGTCACATTGGCATTAAGATACTCAAGGGTCTCCCAGGGTTTCTGTGACAAGCCCCTTATTTGTGACACTTGATTTTTCTCCCAGTTCAATTGCAGATGGCCTAAGTACACAGGGTTTGTCAGCTCAGATGCGTTTGTCTTCCAAGGAGCACTGCTGAGATACAATTTATGACGATGTCTTATCATTTTTAGAGTTGTGTAAGTGGGCCTCGTGCGTAGCAAACAGGAGATGTGGTTCCTGTCTTAGCAGCTGAGTGGATGATTCAGAAACTTCCAAGGTTTAGTTAAAGAGCTCAGTAACAGAAGCTGCAAAGTGCCTAAGAGAACTCATAGACCTCAACGGGAGTGAGAAGTTGTCGAAGTCTTGTAAAGTGGGGCCTGAGATTGCACAAGCACAGCTCTTGCTGCTGTAGTATCAGTGTGTTGTCTTTGTACTCACTGCTCCTCTTTAGGGGAGAGGCCTGCAAGTGTCCTCATCAAGAGACGGATTTTCCTCAAGAAAACAAACAGGTCCTTGCTTCCACCTCCTGTAGAATGTTCCATTTTGCTTTCTTCCTGGCTTGTATGTGATGTGTTCTCCTTTGTTTCCCAAACTGTTTTTTGACCTAAGCCTTATTTTCATGTTGCAGGTCCCCAGGATCTACTGGGAGCTCTCAACAAGGCGTGTGCTCCTCATGGAGTTCATGGAAGGAGGACAAGTGAACGATAGGGCCTACATGGAGAGGAATGGCATCAACGTCAACGAGGTAGTTTCTCAGCTGTCTCTGAACTGGGCATTTATGCCCATTATTATTTATTTAAGGCAGTGCAACTGTCCTTTAGACACTGAGGCTAATAGGGCAGGATGGGGCAGGAAGGGGACCACATGCAGATATGTGCTTAAGTATATAACCTCTTCTAGGGAAGGTTCTCTTGTAAAATTGCAGAGCTGGACAGATCTTCAAAGAGACAAATAGTGAGTGATGGCAGTGTCCTTATATTACATACACTCATGGTTTGCTCCACGATGGCAGTTCTTTGTGTCCTAAAGGAGCAGTTATAGGTTCTGATTGTCTTCTGTATTCATTTTCTCCTGGGAAAATGCATGGGATTTAGATATTTTTATGTCAAGAGCTATCACCTTATGAAGGAGATATAAATCAGAGGCCTTGTAAGGATCACAGTTACTAGAGTGCTGGAATTTCAGCTGTGGTGCATTGCTGTGTTGCATGTATTCTAACCTGACTTATTTTCTTCTGCTTTCCAAAATCTCCCTCTTTCTTCAGAATACAATCAGATAGTTTTCTTCCTTGCTTCCTGGTCCAACATTACCATGTAGTTTTGCTGTCCTTGAGCAGCTGCCAGACTCCATCCCTGTGGAAGCTACGTTTCCCTGATGAGTGAGATAATTACTTTGTGGCACGAAGTCAACAGAGCACTTTATGCTCTCTGTGTCCAAGAGATTATTGAGGAAGGGAAGGTATTGCCTTGCACAAGGGGTGAGAAGATGCCTGAACCTTAAACAACATGTCAAACCACCCCTCCTGGTCAGTGAGTGCTGATGGAGTCAGTGCTGCTTGCCTTTCCCTCTATGCCCTATTGATCAGCCTCAAAGCTACACTTGGTTGACTGGCCATCAAAGAGCTATGGCATAAAATCAATTGTACTTAATCCATCCATCTGCTTTACTCTGAAGTCTGGACATGTCCTCTCTCCTTGCTTTCCTTTCTCTCATGGATAGCAAGGGAATGCCATGGGATCCCTTGGTGCTCCCTTTCTATCCATGATGAAGTTCATATAGCATCAGGAAGAGGCATGAAAAAGACCTCTTGAGAGAACATTGTCTGTCTTCTCAGCTGCCTCCATAAGACACTGTGAAGATCCTTCTCCGACTAAACTGCTTAGCCAAATTACAGGTAGAGGACTGAGCAACCTGTTCTTTTCTGGATAGACCATCTCTTCTTCTGCTTTTGCCTCCAGCAGAAGCCAACGGGACGTTTTCTGGTAGTTTGTGTAGACAGGCAGGAGTACTTCTTTTCACATGTTTCTCCATTGAAGTGCCTCAGTGCAGGTCCAGAGGAGAACACCTACCCAGCTCCGTTCACCTGAACAAAACAGCTGGTCAAAAGCCAGAAGACCTTTCTTTCCTTTCACTGCGTGTGTCTTAGGTAAATCACTTTCTCCTTGTATAAAGGCAGAGGTTGAAAGCAGCACACATCACTGAGGTACAAAACTGAACATTCTTCAAATCTTGAAAAAGTCACTTAGAAAGGCTTGATTTTGTGCATTAACAAGAGGGCTCATGAGTAGTATTTGCATTCTGGTTTTGAGCTGGGCCTCCTCAAAGTTCTTGGACTCCATCTCTGATCTGGAGGTCTAGGTAGCCAGCATGGTGCAGCTCCCTAGTGTTTTGGTTGCTTCTCTGAGTATTGTCAAACTACTAGAAACAGTGAAGTTGTCTGGAAAAGCTCATGGAAACACTGTCTTTACAGTCTTCCAGGGATCTCTCCAGCCAGTCAGAATGGAAAACTCACTGACTGCAACCTTTTAATGGGATATTTTGGTGCTAGTATATGACAAAATAAAGCAGAGAAGCAGCTAATTGCAGTTTTTTCTAGCTTGCAGAAGCTTTTCCTCATGGGAGGAGAGGTTTAGGATAAAATCTTAGCTTCTTTTATTTCATCCACCCCTTTGGGGAGGCTCTTATGCGTTGCCTTGGCACAGCAGATTCCACACAGCAGTGAAATCGCTTATTGTGCTGATTCTGAGCCAGTCCCCAAATGATGGCGAAGATGTGATTTAAAAAGAAGTGGTCAACAGAACTTTACTGCTCTCCAGAATAAACCTCTCGGGTTTCTGGCAACCTGGCAGCTATAGGATGTTACTACAGCACAGTGGTAGGGCTGGACATTTGTACAAATTGCCACAGTGCCTTAACAGAGCTGTCCTTTCTTCCTTTTCTCTCCCGTACTCATCTCCCCCCTGCAATTAATGATTAGCTTTTACTAATTGCTAATGACATAGTGGTGCCCAGAAGCAGGAACCTGGTTTTACAGAGGCACATGATGGGGAACAAGGTCTGCTGTGGCCACAGCAAGATGAGGTAGGAGCAGTGCACATCCTAGACCGCTGCGCTCCTCTGATGAGGTGCAGCCGCTGGGGACACCTGTCAGCAAGGGCTGTTGTTGGCTGCTGCTCTTGGTGTTTGGTTGGGAACTGCATGGCAAGGGGGGAGAGAGCACCAAGGACAACAGGCAGCAAAGGGGTCTAAGGATTTAGGCCCCTTTAAACCCGAATTTCAAAACTGTGACATGATTTATAATGCAGAACAGTTTTGAGAGCTGCATTAATTCCCTATAAATCACCTCAATATATCTATCTGTCAAGCCCTCTATCATCTTACTCCATTTTGTTTTACTGGGAAGAGGAAGAGGAGTCTTCTGTAAGCAGGATTTCTCTTGTGTGACAATGCAGCCTTGAAAAGCAAGCTGAGCCTCTCTCTTCTAAATGGAAAGGATCCCTGAGGTGAAAGCTCTCTTCAAACCAGGTTACTGACATTTACTTAATACCATCTGTAGCGGGATTATCATTAAAGCTGCCCAAAAGCACATTAATCTCTCTGGATCCGTCCAAGCACTGGACTGTAATGGCATTTAATCAGAGAAGGCTTTGATTTCCAAAGACAAGTGCAAACACTGAAATATCTGCCTGTGGAACAGTTACTTATTCATGTGCAAGTGTAGCTGAGGAGGAGAGCGCAGCTGGGGTACTGGCAATGGGAGGGAAGCCTGGAGAGGGAAGCAGGAAAGAAATGAGCTGGCAGTGAATTTCGAGGGAAAACAAGACCGTGGAAGGGTTAAGAAAGGGGCCACCTGGAAAGTAGGCTGTTCCTGTTTCAAGACACAGGAGCATTTGTAGCCTTTATTGGGAAGATATACTTGGAGCCCAGGGAGGCGGCAGCGGGGAGCAGGGAAGGGAGGAGAAATAAAGACCTGAGGGCCCTGAAGATGTTCATAGCACCCTGGTTTCAAGAGGGAGCATAGAAGAAGGGCAAGGCTTCTGAGCACATGGACTTCTAAAGAAGATCCCAGATAGCACAGATGCCCCTGCTGCACCCATTCTGATTTTAACTGATCCATTTAGAGAGACCTTGTTCGCGTACACATCTTAACATTATCTCTGCTATGCTGCACGGGCCCTCGCTGCCCACCTTGGTGGGTGCTGTGCCCACATGCACAGAGCTGCTGGGTCAGCAGGCAGTGGGAGCACTGGGACCTACCAGTGTGTCCATGGCATGTGCTGTGGTGCCTCCTACTAACCAGGCTGCCCCTGACAGCCCAGTGTGCAGGCCCCACTTCCATCATCCTGACCTGGTGTGAGCTGGGGAATGGGAATGGTGCTGTGGGTCGTGGGCTGTGCATAGTTCACAAGTCAGGAAGGTATTTTGTCCAACCGAGGAGTGAAAGCAATCTGCTGAGGGGCCCAAGAGGAGCTCCTGTGTGCTACTAAGGCCCTCCATCACCTTGTCCCACTCTAAGCTTTTCCATTATGTTTGTTACTAAATGAGACTGACAGCACAGCAGTATTTCCTTGCTTTCTTCTTAGCTTGATACAGAGCCCAGCTACCTTCTGGCTGTGGCAACGTGGTGACTTGAGATGCAGTTTCAGTGTGGGGTCAGAGGCCAAGGAACTACTAAAACTTAGGCCTGATATCCCAGAGTGGGATCCTTTCCCTATTATTGCAGGTATTGAAACCTCTCATATCTCAAGCATTTGTGCTTATAAAACTGAAGTTTTAGCTGAAATGGTGGATGGAAAAGAACATTGTTCCTGGAGTAAATGGCTATTCTTGCTCTTTGCATCTCCCAAATTAGTCATGAGAACAATTTCTTTGCGTATTCTTCTAAATTGCCTCATATCTGAAGCTTAATGAAATTTCACAAGGCACTGGTAAGCAAGGATGGTGATGTCTGGCATTTTCAGTTCCTAAGCTGTGTGAAGACACCAGATAAAGAGTTAAATTAGACACGAACTCTTATTGAAAGTCAGTCTTGGGCATCAGCATTAATGAATTGCTCAAAAATCCCAACGCAATGTTTTACATTAAATCCAAGGAAATATGACTGCATTTAAAGCCAGGAGAACTTGGTCGTTCAGCTCTGTTCACATTCATTTCCGCTCTGACAGAGAAAAAAAAAGGAAAATAAATAAAACCTGGTCTTCCCTAGCTACTTCCTTTTGAGATTTTGTGGGAATATCTGAAGTCAGTCTCATTTCCATGGGCAGATGGGTCAAAATATTTCTCCCCACATGGAAGATGGGGTGCTGAGTAGGAAAATAATTTCCTTAGGCCCCAACAGTGTGTGTGGGCCATGCTAGGAGTTGACTCCAGAAGCCTAGGAACTACTCTTGCGTCTCAATCCCATCTTATGTGTGCAGACATCACCTTGGTGTGATGCTAGATCAGTGCACAGTGATACAGCTGCAGTACAGAGCACTGCATTTTGATCCTGACAGCTGATGATAGAAGGCAAAATGTGACATGGGATTGCTTGTGTGTGCCCATCCTGGTCTGCTGTGGAGAAGGGCCATCTCAGAGCGGGCTCCATCTTTGCTCATTCCACACACTTTACTGATTTGACTCCAGTTTAAGTGGGCAGGACTGCACTAGTGGGATTAAACAAACCCTTAGACAATCGCCACAATATCAGCAAACAAAAAGAACAAAAACCCAACACACTCTTCAATCCAATTAACCTTCGATTAAGGTTCCAAAATCAATGCTATTCTTTTGGCCTGAGGAGGTAATATTGAGCCCTGAGAAATGAGCTGCACAACGACCTTTACTTTTAATGAGATCAATAGAAGTTACTGTCGCCATCTCTTAAAATAATTGGCAAATATTACAGCCAAATTAAGGCTAGCAACTAGTATTTGCTCCTGATCTAAAGAGACAGTCACAAATGGAGATGGGGCTGGAAGGGATGAAACAAGTCCCAGTTGAACCTGGGACTTGCCAGGCGTGGATAAGGCTGAGATGAGCCCTGCAGTGCCCATGTCTCAGGAGCTCTTTCTTGGCTGTGTCATTTGAAGGCAGCACCACTGCAGCTTGCTCACAGGGCTAGCAAGGTGGCAGTCACCTCACCTAGATGATCCAAGCCTGTTTCTTACGTTACAGCTGCCCATGAACATGCTACGTGTCAGCTTGTCACAGCAATACTATTCATGGGCTCACACGCTTATTTCTGGCTGAGATTTGGGATTAGCTGTGCATATCAGCATGCTCTTTGCAAGGGCACCCATTTTGAAAAGGCTTTGCAGTGTTTTCCTGTTGGGTTGCTCTGCCAGCTGGGTGTGCTGATGTGCTAGAGGTGCATTGCAAGCAGGGGCTGGCACGTGCCCACGGGTTGCTGCTCTGAGCTTGTGTGCCTGGGAGTGTAATGTGGGCTTAGCCAAAAGCGGCTCACAGGGGATCGTGTGGTAGGCAAACTGGTAGGCAAAACCAGCCCAGCTGGGCCACAGTGACAGCAGCAACGATTTCTCACATGTGCATGTACAAAAAGAAATACATGCCTGCTGCTCATTGTGGAACAGCTTGGGATTCTCCAAACTGGGTGACAGAAATGCAGTATGTCTAGTTGGTAAAACGGCTCATACACTGAGGATGAGTCAGGCAGCTGGAAAAGGTGGTGATTAGGAGGGAAATTGTGAAGTGGAGGTGATAGAGGCAGTGGTGGAAACATTGTGGGTTTCTGTGAGGTTTGCTATTCAAACCAATCTTATTTAATAATTTTCTTAATGAAAATTAATGACTTCAAAAAAAGGAATTGTTTGAAGAATATTTTCGATGACACCAAGGTGAGAGGTTCTGCCATTGCGTCCGAGGTGGCCTTGAGGATTGGAATGATAGAAATAGATAAAAATGAGCAATACCAAATGAAAAGCCATGCACTTTGAAAGTAATAAGAACAATTTCTTACAAATGCTGGGAGTTTATTAGTCAATCACTCAGTCAGTCAGTCAGTCCTCAGTCAGTCAATCAGATCAGCCGATCACGTGTGAGTTTCCAATGCAGTGTAACTGTGTAGAAAACCATTAGCTCCTCGGGCAGAGCAGATAAAGGTGCGTCCTATAGAAATCGGGTAGTGTTTATGCTGTATTTATAGTGGTAATTGTCTTACTGGTGAACAGACTAAAGTAGTAAACTCCTAGAAGGGAATAGTTAAATTCAGGATTTTATTAAGGATTATATTTCTAGAGGGATTTAAACTAGACATAGGTAATATTAAATTGTAATTCAGGGAAAGGGATCCGACCATGAAAGGTGTGAATTTTTGGAACAGGCTCCAAAATCATGTTTTCACTTTGTGCCTCATTTCGAGCGAACTGGATTAGTTTATGGAGAGACTGCGTGATACTGTATGCTAGCAATCCTCAGTGTCTGTACTGTATTCTTATTTTCTTCTATATTGGCATGTAACTCAGGTAGGATAGTTTGTGACACGTAGAGTCCTTGCCATATTGTGTACATAAAACAGATTTCATGTGATTCAGTTAAGAGTTACACAAAGTCGGGTTGTTTTGCATGTATCTGTCACCACGTTGCGTTACAGCCATTGCTAAGGCTGCTGATTCTCCTTCTCCTCATCTACTGCTTGTTGATTCCTCAGCTACATTTTCTCCCCAGTGATCCATTTAATTCCGAACTGAAATGAAAACACTCTGTTGAAAGCATGCGGTTTGCCTGGCACAGTGACAGGGTGATGTCAGGTAATGAGGCAACCACGGGCTGCTGTTTGCACTGACTGCTGAGGCCACAGGCTCACCTGGTGACCAGAGTCTTCACGTTCAGATGTCTCATCAGCAAATTGAACCTGTTTTGGGCAATAACACACTTTCTGGCAATAGGCAAGGACAAACCTCTGGCCAAAGCCAGAATCTGGTATAATCCTTGCATAACAAGCTCAGCTCTCTTGCTGACTAGCATATGATTTTTTTCTTGTATATTAAGTCTAGATTAACCCCTTTTAATTACACACCCTTTTGCCTAGTTGTATTTCTTGCAGCATGCTCAGTTTTTCCTCTGTTTCTTTGATACTCAAACCTTTTAATATTGGTAGACTGTCCCTCCTTTGCCATTCCTTAGCCAGCTTCTGGCATTTTAGCTCTTCTAATCTTTTTCCTAGGTAAATTCCTCCTGCATCCTGCTCGTTTATTTGCTTTCTCCAAACTCACTCGATGTTGTCAGTGTCTCTCTATTAATGAGGTGTCTTGAAGCAAATGCAGGATTCCAAGGGCGATTATTATTTTTCATCATGTGCAGCAGAGCAGTGCTAGGAGACCCCGGTAATGGGAAGGGCTTCGTTGTGCTGGATGCTAAACAGGGAAAGGAACCATGACCTCTCTGTGTCATAACAGAATGCCAGTGTGTTTACTTTGGTCTAGGCTTCCATAAATCATTGCAACCTTTTGTCTAATTTGCGATGCACCTTCACCCCGAGGTCTTACACAGCCCAAGTGCATGCTGAATTCCTCTCTCCCTCTGCGTAGCAGATTTTAATGTTTCTTCAAATTGCCTAAGTACATTCTTCCAAAGTGAATTCCCTGTATTACAGACTATTTTTCTGGTGGCCTTCTCAATACGGATGGAGTCACTGTCACTAGTGGTGAGACGCTGCTGGAAAAAGTAATAGGGATCAGCATGTATGAGAAGTGTGGTGATGTAGATGGCAGGTTCCTCCCATGTATTTTCCAAAAGTTTTTCAAGAATCTTAGTCGTATGAATATTCAAAAGAAAAAAAAACACAATTTCTTGTTGGCTTGTTAATCATTTAGTAAATGACATGCTGCTACTCATCTCCCCTGTCTAGAAGAGTCTGCAAACACTCCAAGTACCAAGACATGCTCCAAAAAACACATAGGCACGAAACAGCAGACCTATAACTCTGAATACCTGCACACAGTGGCATGTGCATTGTCAGTAGTAGTAGTAGTAGTAGTAATAATAATAATAATAATAATAATAATAATAATGATCTTGGTGCCAGTATGCAAGCACAGAGCCGTGCCAAGCATATTACCAGCTCCAGAGCTCGTGGATGCTCCAGGTGTTTGGAATAGCTGTGTCTCCCGTCCAGCAAGCAAGCTGCTCAGCAGCAGTCTGTGCTCCTTACTCAGTATAATGATGATGGGAGGGTGATGAAGGCTTTATCCAGTGCAGGATGGAGGCTGCACAACCTCTCTGAGCAACCAGCACTGCTGGATTTTCCCAGCCCTCCTTGCTGGGGCACACAAGGGTAGCCTGCTGTCTTCAGAGCAGTCCATAGCTGCAGGACACGCTGTCTTTTGTATCCTCGCTGCCTCTTTCGCAACCTCTGCTTGTGGGGAGGGTTGCCTATTGCTGCTGATGCTGCAATAGGGATAATTCATTGCTATGGTCTCCTAATTGCTTGTTCTGCACTTCGTTGTGGAGCACACGCGCCTCTGATGGCGGGGAGGGACAGGGACAGGGTGCCAGGCTGGGGCTGCTGGGTTGGTGTGTGCGGAGGGGATCTGCTCGCAGTGATCCCGACGCTCCTGTGCGTGGTTGCTCGCTCCTAGGAGGTTTTTAACTTGAATAAAATCACTGGGTGATAAGGAGGCAGCAGCATGGGGGGACTCAGCAATGACAGGATGATTTAAATGGCCTTTCAGTGCCACTTCATCTTCACAGACATCATAGATCAGATTAGCACGGGACTGAGGAAAGTGGGGAGGGAAATGGGGGATGGGGTGACAGAGGCAGGGGAGAGAGACCCGTGTTCATTCTGGTAAGTAGATGGACAGGCCGTGTCTTCCCCTACCCCTTCTCTGCTGGGCCCCACTGTTATTTGCAGATGGCAAAACATGAGTCTACCCCCGAGTGGCATCTCAGCCTCTCTGGCAGCTCTTCCCATGCCTGTCCCATGAACATCTGCCTCTGCTTTGACCTGCCCAAGCAGAGACTCTCCGTAGCTGCTCCAAGAATGCTATCTCCTTTCCCCACGTTTTCTTCCTCATTCTCAGGCACTCCTATTCTTCCCACGGAGATTTTCTCCTTCATATGCCAGGCAAATGTTCTGAAGTACCCCCAGACCCTATAAACATCTTGATGCCCCCTGCACAGACCCTCCCTGGATGCCCTGAAGGAGGCTGTCGTGGATGCCAGCAGTTGAGCCTGGCTCTGTCAGTGTGAGGGGCTGCAAGAACCGTGGCCGGGACTGTGGGCTGACCCCGACTCCCCAAGGACCCACACGCGGGTCCTGCCTCCCCTGCCTTGCAGGTGCCCTGCTCTGGGCAGCAGTGTGTGACAGGCTCCTACCTCCCCACAGATCTCGCGCAATCTGGGCAAGCTCTACAGTGAAATGATCTTTGTGAATGGTTTTGTCCACTGTGACCCGCACCCAGGCAATGTGCTGGTAAAGAAGTGCCCGGCCTCTGGCAAGGCCCATATTATCCTCCTGGACCATGGTCTCTACCAGGTATGTGATTATGGGGAGGCTTCCAGGGCTTGTGGGGCTGCCTGTGGGTATCAGTCTGTAGCTTTGTCTCTTGAAGACTACAATTGATTTTTTTCCTATTACTTCTGTTAGCTTCTTAGGGAATCTCCTGACTGCAAAATGGGGTGCATGGAGCAGCTTTGGGGCGTGGGGCTTTCTACCTCAGTCCCTTGTCCTCCATGAACTTCCCAGGGCCGCTTCTCCCTGCCCAGGTGCTGAGCGAGTCGTTCCGCATGGACTACTGCCGCCTTTGGCAGGCCCTCATCCAGGCCGACATGAAGGGAGTGCAGAGGTACAGCCGGCGGCTCGGCGCGGGGGAGCTCTATCCCCTCTTCGCCTGCATGCTCACCGCCAGGTCCTGGGAGTCTGTCAACAGGGGCATCGACCGCTCGCCAGTCTCAGCCAGCGAGGTAGGTCCTGGGCGCCTTTCCTTCTCCTCTGGTGCCTTTCCGCTTTGTAACCGGCTGCATCACTGATATTGCAGTGAGGTTGGGCAATCCAGCAGCTCTGGAGGGAAGCCTGCGCTGATGACTGAGCTGGAGAAAGCCGGACATCCTTCTGCAATATGTGTTATAGTGGCTCAACTTAATTTCCCAGTTCTACTTGTCATAGATCGCTTGAATTTTCAATATTTTGATGGCTAAGTGTTCATCAGTTCTGGCAGAGGAAACATTTGTAAATCAACCCTTTCTTAAAAAGGGAGTGTTGAATGCAGCCTTGCTGGGAACCAGTAAGGTGGATAAGGTGAGGTAGAAGATACATAAAGGCTTGGTGGGAAGACGTGATAAGGATAATACATTATCACTATTCATGTAAATGGTTATTAACACTGATACATATGCCTAAAAACCCTTGGAAATTACCTTCCAATCAGAAACCCTATTAACTTGGAGTCAAGGTTGCTTAACTGCAAATTCTGTCAACTCAATCACTACAAATCTAGGAAATTGCCACTTGAATTTTCTCCCCCTTTCCTATCTACACATGCTGGGATCCTTCTGCACCTCCTAGTGTTCCTGGAATGCTACTTTTAAGAATAGTCGCAGCCCCATCAGCCATGCTGTTGGTAGCGATCAGCATATAATGATGTGACTTGAGTAAATGGACCCGTGTTTCTTTGTGCGAAGAAACACTTGGTGTCCTATGGTTTGTTTTTAATCTGCCTGCATTTGTAGTAGATGGGATGAAATTCATTTAAGTAGCATTAAACACTAGGCTGTGAAATTTTCCTCTGGAAGCTCCTTTGGGTCAGAGTTTGATTTTGATGGATGTGGCAGAATTTGCTGTACTGGGCTGCCATTATGCACAATAATGAGTAGGTCAGATACTGTGTGTAATGAACCCCCAGTAGTATGAATACTTCTTACCTGGGCTAGTGTCCTGTCTATCAGAAATAATGTAAACAGTGTCTAGCAGTACCCCCAGTCTGATCATCTCTGGAGCTGCTTGCTCGGAGACAACCGAATGGCTCCACAAAGATCTGACCTGAGTACAACCGGTGCTGAGCCGGAGCTAAAAGCCCCCTTCATCCCAGAGTGGCCTGTGTAATTGTGCCAGGGGCTTCCCTGCAGCCACGTGGGACCCCGTGCAGGCTGGTGAGCTCATGCCAAGCCGCGTTGCCCGTATGGAGTCAGCTCTGTTCTCCTCGCTGACACGATGCAACTCGTGCTGAAACTGGATAATCCTGCCCCTCCTAATGGGGAGCTGAGCACATGTGCGGTGGCATTAGGGAATGAGCTGCTGCTTGCCTTGGTTGGGAGGCGAATTTGGGAGGTTTTGTCACTGTGTAGGCAGGGGCAGTGAGCACAGAGCTCTGGGCAGCGTGCATGGGTCATAAGGACAAGAGAGCAGCCTGTAAGGCAGGGAGGTGACTCTCCTGATACCAAGCCTTAGCTCTGCTTGGGCTTAGCTATGTTCAGCTTGGGGCACTGCATCCTGAGAACGGTGTGATGAAGCTGGTGGGATTTCCGTGGGAAGCCACAAGAAGAGCTGGATGTCAGGCAGGTGCCACCCGAGAACAGAATCTGAGCAAGCTAGGACAGAAAAGGAAGTCTAGGAAAAGACAGGCTGAAGAGAGACACGATAGCAATTCTCAAATCTTTCAAAGACTGCTGCAAACAGGGCAAAAGGTAATGGGCTTAAAATTCAGCTAAGGAGTTTTGGGTAAACCATGAGAAAAGCAGTATTTAATGATAAAGCTAGAGAAACAGTGGTGTAGGTGGTCCTGGGAGGATGTTTTAGGAGCAGACTGGTCACACACCTGTACACATTGCCAGAAATGCAGTTGCTGCTGCTGTGAGGCCAGGCCAGGCGGCCCACTGCTCGGGGTGGCTGCTACCCCTGGCTGATTTTATCGGGGTGTTTTGCTGCATCTTGCAGCAGTCTCTGCTGTTGCAGCCAAAGGCCTTTTCTCAGGTCCTGTGGCTGAGCTCACTGTTTGCCTGTGTGCAGGCTTCATGTGAAATGACAGTTCTCTTGACAGATGATGTGGTTGTTTTGTGATGTGGGCAAACAGCTGGAGCTAAAAATAGAAAGGAAAGAAATAGGAAAGAAAGCAAGAGATTACCTCTATGTGCAAAATAAAATAGCCTTTTCAGTGATGCTCGTTGGGATAAAGGGATAAGAATCTCTGGGAAGGATTTTCTGCCAACAAACAGTGGAAGGGCATTTAGGAAAGCTAAGCCTCTTCTTGTTGAAGCTTTGTGCATGTGGTCAGTGTTGGAGGCAGGGCATGGGGCACCAGAGCAACCAGGATGCTCTGCATGTTCTAGGCATCTCTGACCGTCACAAGCTACACAGTAGATTTGTACAGCTCATTGCCCTGTCCCTGTATAACAAATCTTAATTTTACAAAGGGTAGGTGTTAGGTCCTCCACCATGAAGTGTAAGACTGCCAGGTTTGGGGGAGAAGTTTTAGGAGGAAGTCACATGAACTACCCTCTGCCTGGGCCATGCTGGATTCTGGAGTGTTGAAATTTTCCAGAGACTTTTATTTGAATTTTCTGATTCATGTCATGGCCTCTGGAGCAAGAAGAAGGGGCACTGCACATGTCCTAGAAACTCCATACCATGCTCTCTTTACTGAGATGCTGGGTGAATTTTTAGATATAAAAGGAAGCAGAAGCCTGAGGGCTTTCTGTTTTCCATGCTAAGGCTGCTTATCTTTGGAGCAAAGCCCATCTTAAGTGGCCCTGACCCTTGCCTGATGTTTGTCATCATATTTGGTGATCCTGGCCGATGATCTTGCCTTGGGCAAGTTAGTTGTTGGAAGCTGGAAGAGCAGAGAGCGTGAAGGGTTGCTCTGCGTGTCCTTGCTCTTACACCCTTTCCTCAAGCGTCTGATATTGACTGTTGTTAGATGCGTACCGGACAGATGGACCCTTAATCGGACGTAGTGAGACAGTTTTGTAAACTTGTGGGTTGCCACGAAGGTGTGTGTTGCATTTTCTCACCCCTGTTGAGCGTGTTGATGACAGAGGACTAGACCAGACCTTGGAAATAGCTGCCTTAATATAACGTGAGGCCATCGGTTTCATGGGTGGCAAAATATGGGTGACAGGGAGCTACCTGGCTTTGCTTTGCAGCTTTCCCCACGTTCTTGATTAGTCCAGTGGTACCTGCAGCTCTCAACTTTTAGACTAGGGAGGCAAAGGTGTCTGGAGGTCGCAAGGGTGGCAGTGATGCCTGATCACTGTCTGCTGCTCGTGGCCAAGAACTGAGGTAGCAGCAAGTGCCCCATTGTCCTGAGAGGTTATTAATCCTGCCAGTGAGGTGAAGGTGCCTTCTCCCACCAAAGGGTTGGTGGAATATGGCAAGAATGGCCTCTGCCTGTGCTGTGAGTCCTCGGGACAGCTTGGTACCTGCAGCGAAACAAGAGGAAGAGCTTTTAATCTTCTATCTACAGTTACGGTCTGGCAAAATACCTTCTCCTCCTGTTAGATCTCAGGCACATCTGGATGCCGTTTCCCATGCTCTCTTTCCTCTCTCCCTGACATGTCCATGACCTGACTGGCCGCAGGATGTGGAGATCCGGTCCAATGCTGCTGCTTACCTACCCCAGATCACCCAGCTCCTCAACAACGTCCCCCGCCAGATGCTGCTGCTGCTGAAGACCAACGACTTGTTACGAGGGATCGAGTCAGCCCTACACACACGGGCCAGTGCCAGCTCCTTCCTCAACATGTCTCGCTGCTGCATCAGAGCTGTTTCCACGTGAGTTTTTTTTGCCTGAGCACTAGAGGTCTGACATGGATCTTGACCTCCTGTGCTTGGCTGTGGACCTCTCCAAGTTTGTCAGGTCCTTCCCCTTCTCATGTATGCAGGTCATCCCACTCGCCTGTTCTCAAGACCAGCCTTTCATCTCTGCCTGGGGACTTGGGTGGGGTTGGAAACCTTAGGATAATGTTTTGGGTTTGGCCTTGTAGCTCCCTCCAGAAGAGGGGATGAGCTTGCTGCCTGCTATAGGCATCACTACTGGAAAGTACTTGCAGGTAAGAAAGATCTGCAGGTTCATAGCTGTCTATTTCTGCAGCCTGATATAGGAATCAGGATTAACTGTGACACTTAAAACCCAGGAACTGGAAGCAGACAATTGGTTTCCATCTGTGGATCTGATCCCTACTCACTCTTGTAAGTCAATTCACTTCCGCTGTCTCAGAGTCTTCCAGGCTGAGGGACTGGAAGAGAACCAGGATCCCACACGAGCAGGCGGTCTCCTCAGCCAGATTTATGCCAGGAAGGCAATCCCCAGCTACTCAGGAATGTTTTCATGAAGGAAATCCCTATTCCCTAGAGCTTCCACTGCTGATCATGCTCCAGAAATGGGATGCTCCCACTCCAATGGGGAGGATTTTTTTGTGCTGAAGATGTAGGACTGCATGCTGCAATATATAACACCTGTTTTTCATTCTAGGTATCAGAGGAGCAAGACTCACTCGCTTTACAGAAGGGCACAGATCTCACTCACAGAAACGCTGAGCCTGTGGCAGATCAACTTGTATGAACTCTTCCTGTGGTTGAAGGGGTCCTGGCTGGGGAATCGGGTTATTGCTCTTCTAAGCCAGATGCACCATTCCACACACTGACATGAACTTCTGGGAGAGGCCCGGGCACTTCCTCTCTCCTGCTCTCCATGGCACATTTGACCTTCTGACTGGCTCTGTCTATTCCACGGGCCATTTTGGGGTCTGTTTCTTTGTGACACGCTGCACTGTCCCTGTCTGTTACATTAGCTCTCCCTGTGGCAGTGAGAGATGGAGCTGGCTGCCAGAGCTCTGCAGTTCCATGCTTTAGGAAAGGGGATATGATGTGCTGGGAAGGCCAGGCTATTTGATGGTCTTTCTCTTCCCCATCTGGACAGGACCCTATTGACAAATTCCAGTAGGACTGCACAGGAAACAAAAACCTTTCCTGAGATTTTTTTATGAATCATCCTACAAAATTTTAGAGAATCACTGGCCCCCATAGAATGCCCCAAAATATCTCACAGTCTCTCAGAGAGAGGCAGTAAATCCTTTTAAAATCTGATAGGGTTTTTAATAGTAATTGGAGAATCTCCTTAGTCTGATTTCTGTTCAGGTGTGTGGAGTTTCTCTAGGAGGAATGTGATCTAGTGTAGAGCTGGAACTATGGGATCTGCTCTCAGCCCTGAGCCAAAGAGGAACCTAGTGGTGAGAGTAGTGGAGAGTAGTAGTCCTGTCAGCAAGTGCCTCTGTGGTTTTGGACTTTTCTTGGCCTGTTTCCTCACAAGTGAAAAGGGGGAAAGGACAATGGTCCTGCCTCTTATCCAAAATTCAGAGAAGGTTCAGGAGAAATGCCAGCTTAGTGCTCTGAAACTACTGGTAAATTATGTGTACTGTACAGTGCTGCCACACAGCAAAATAAATGTGTTGCATCGAGGACCTACAGGGGAGAGATGCCTGGCTGTGCACTCAGGCTGGCATTCTAGCCTCTAACCTTAGTCCCATTTCTGTCTCTGCACTGAGTGAGCATGTCAGGCCATGCTGTTTTACGAGACAAATGAAATGCCACCTCAGTTCCTTTGCCTAAGAGTTTTGCTGCACATCAGGGTCCTCTGGTGCTGTGTCAGGTGTGTTGGGATGCGATGACGAAGCTGCTGTTTGCTGGGGTGATGCAGCACTCCTTGCAGTGCTGATCCTGCCCCCTGCAAGGGTGGGCTGCAGCCCGTCCATGAGACATCACCATCTCCATCCTCTGTGCTGTGAGGTATGTGCTCAGTCCTGTGGACATTTTGTCTTGTCACTGCCTGTGACCTTCCACTGCTTCTGCTTTGGATGAAACCTGTCACTTGCTTGGTGGCACAAGTGACAGCTCTGATGGCCCTGACTCCGCAGCTACAGGGTGCTGTGGAGGTTCTGGGACGTCTCTTCCAGAGGCCTCCCTTTTGCCAGGCCTACCTCTGATTCCAGGCGAAGTCCCAGCTCCTTGCAAGGATTCCTGTAGCCAGCAAGGACGGGTAGAGGTGACTGCTCAGATCATTTCAGCCTTTCTCAGACACTGTACTGGTGAGCAGGGACTGCCTTGCTGGACATAAAGGATGGGATGGGAACTTGCTTTCACCGTCACCAAGCTTATTAAGCTGAGGATCATTAATCAGCTACCAGTGAATGCCTGAGTGGAAGCTGTGGGAGTGTTATCCCAGGCTGCCTTTTCCCAGTGTTCACAAGCGTGAGAACCCACCTCACAGCGTGTCCATTTGCGTGGGAAGGGAGGCAGGGCACTGCTGTGTGGGCGAGTGCGTGTGTCAGTCCTTTGTGATGAGCTGGTGCTCTTGCTGGCTGTGTGGGAGAGGGAAGGGATGAAATCCCGCCAAGGTACCTGACTCTGCCGGTCTGCTGGGGCATGAATGAGTCAGGGATTGCAGAAGGTCCTTGTGACAGTGATTGCGTGTGCGTGTCTGTGCTTCTGTGCAGAGCAACTCCCTGACATCAGCACTGGCTTTCGGGACCTTTTCTGAGGTGGAGGCAGAACTTGAACTCTCCTGCCTTGGTTAGAAGCTAAAAAAGAAGTCCAGGTAGAAGACTAAATGTCCTGGCAAAGCTGTCCCTCGCCTGTGCAATGACACGTCAGGCTGTGTGACACCATCTGGGAATGGAGTGAGGATAATGGCAGTGACAAGACCTCAGGGAAGCCCAGCAGCCCTGGGGCCTGAAGCCTGTACATGAGTAATCTTTGCTCATGGGAGCAGGCTCACTGAACCAGGGCCTTGCCTGGGCAACTGCAGCCTCTAGCTTAGCTGCTGCGGGCAGACCTGGCTCCTCGTCTTCACAAGTAGAGGGCCTGTCTACGTGCACCCAAGGAAGCCCAGGAGACCCTCTGGGAATGGTCACCGGCTGCTCCGCCCCGGGAGCTGCCTCCTGCAGGTGCCTTTGCAGGTTCCAGCGGCCTCGTCTGCACGGACTAACTGGAGCGTTGTCTGGGGCTCACAAACATCTGTGCGTGAAAGGTCGTCTCTCAGCAAGGCCTTCCTCATACCTCTGATCTCCAGGGCATCTTGTGTGGTGGAGAGGCTCCTCAAAGCTGGGGTTTTCATTCAATGCTGATTTCAGGCCTGCTCTCAGCCAGGGCTGCGCCTTCGCACCACCTAAGTCCAGCGACACGACTGCTAATGACGGTGCCTGAGGAAGGTGCGAGCTCTGAACCAGCAGCCCCTGTGCCTGCCGTTTCCGGCAGCGTGCAGCAGATAGGGAGCAGGAGGTGTTTGAAAGAGCTTTGTCTATTGACATTAGACTCTGCCAGACAACTGCTTCAGTGCTAGAAGTGGGACATCTCAGCCAGTGTTGCTCAGCCCTCACTCTTCCCTTAGGCAGTCAGTGAGGGTTTGCCTGAGGAAAGAGCAAGCAAGCACCCAGAGTTTGACCCTTTAACATTCCTGCCGTTTTGCTATAAGCTCTCAAAGGTGAATGTGTCAAAAGGATTTTGAGAAGATACCTCCTTATCCCAATCTGTGGTTGTTAAACATGGGTAACCTGGGTCAGTTCTGTGCACTTGGCCTCCTCTGTCCACAATGTGAATTTATTGCTGTTTCACCTGCAGTGGACAGCCTCTGCTGCCCAGTACCTGCCTGCAACTGGTACAGGGGCTGTTCTGCATGGTTCTGCTGGAAAGTGACTGAAATCTCACAGTGCTCCCTCTTTAGGCACTAACCATTCGCCTTGAAGCAAACGCCTGAGCCCACAAACTCCTCAGTACTTGCAAGCGTGGCTGGAGCCAGAATTCAAAGCTGGTGGGCATATTTCATATTCCTCTAATAGGCAATACTAAGTTGTGGCCTCTTGGAATGTAAAGTAAATACCAAAGTCCTCTGTGGTTCTCCGTTGATTTGTGATTGCTGAATGCTTGTGCATTGCTTTCTTTGAAGAGCTTGCACAGCTCGCCCAGACACTGCGGTGGGCAAGATGCTTCTATCTATACCTTCCTGGTATAAGGACGGTTTCCCTTCCTCCGTGAGTCCGTGTGCCCACAACGGCATCCCGCTAGCCAAGGCGCAGCCCAACGCAGACATTTCTGAGCCTTTTTCCATGTGTCTCCATGGAGCTTTTGCGTGGCTCCTGCCCCTTTCCATGTGGGACGCGCCAGCATTTCACCTTCCTGGTCTGGTTGTCTGGCCAGCAGCTGTCCCTGTGGGGCTGATGGGGGGCCGGGCATGGGGCCAACAGGAGCCACTGCCTGCCAGGCTGTGCGCAGGGCAGCCTGCTGGGCTCACCAAGGGGCCATGGCCTACACGGACTGGCCCTCTCCCAAACCTTGGTGCCCGTGGAGCAGAAGGGGCTGCGGGAGATGCTGCCGGGCTGCAAGGCCAGGACCGCGTGCCCGGGGCAGCCTGGCGCTCCCGCATGCTGCGCTCTGGCCCCCTTCACCAGCCCTGTGGGGAATGAAGGTGCCCCACGCTGTGCACCGCAGCCTCTCAGCTTTCCTCTCCTCCTGGCAAGTGCCTTGGCCTTTTCTCTCCCAGCCCTGCATAATGCTCTGCATAAAATGCCTCAATATAGATCATTTCCATTCTATTTCCCTTACAGCCACCAAGAGAAAGGATATCGTAGAGGGATGCAAAGCTTGAGCTCGCTCTTACAACTAGAAGCAGTGCAGTGTAACACAGGTAAATGATGAAGTGTTAGGGGAAGCAATTTGTACAGGATACAGAGGAATTGCCACATTACAGCCTGGTAGTTCCCCCTTGACTAATTATATCTGGGCTCATCCACTTTGATCCAGGAGATGCTCAAACTCTGCCCATGCCTGCTGAAGAGTTGGACAATGATTTGCATGACATCAGTGTTGCAATGGTTGGCAGCTGTTTAAAAGGAAGTTACAGAGACAATGGAGCCATTTTTTTCTTTTTTCTTTTTTTTTCAGCTTTAAATGATTTTTAGCATAACTAACAGTCACAAATTATGGTTTGGACAGTCAGATTGAACACACAGAAGAACTTCTTCACCGTGGGAGAAGTACAGCACAAGGACATGTAACCAGAGAGGTGTCTGTCCTGGGAGGTTTTCAAGATGTGGCCAGAGACATGGCTGAGCTGGTTGAGTGTTGGTGATCATCCAGCCTGGAGCAGGAGGTTGGACAAGGCCCCTGCAGCCAGCATGTCCACAATGCTGTAAATCCACAGCACGAAGCTGGGCAGGGTCTGGCTCAACACAGCCAACTGGTGAGCACTGTGGTTAGGATGAGCTTGGATCTGGGTTTCGCTCTCCCAGATTTTCCCCATTGTATCAATGTTGCATTCGGATACAAGATAATATTGCTCATCGTTGTTTTTTGAAGTAATGCCCAGACCAGCATTTGCAGCCTGTTTCTCTTGTTCATTTTTGGAGCTGAGGCCACTGTGAGCATGGGTGTCCTGGCCAAAAGCCAGGCTGGGTAGTTCAGCTGGTGGTTTTAAGTGGCCAGCAGCCTCTCAGTCCTTTCCTGTCCAAAACCCCAGTGTTGTGGTGCTTTGTGTGAACAGGCAGTGCACTTTTCCAGGATCTTGCTGTGGATTGCTTCACATTAAAGCTGCCTCAGGCTTGGAACAGGCTTTAAAATAGGAGTAACTTCTGCTTACATGCAGTTGAAGGCTTCTTAAGAGAGCTAGAGGGATGTTAAGTGACCTTTGTGTAATGAGAATCAAACCCCATAGAAAAAGCACTCAGCATTTCTCCGGCTGAAGGCATTCAGTACGTGCTGTGTCGGGAACTGCACCCAGCCAAGTGCTTCCCTGTAGCTCCTCAGCAAGTTGCAGCCAGTCCTTCTGGTGCAGGGATTCAAGTCCCTCCCATCTTCAGGGATCGCTGCAGTTCACTCACTGTCAGCTATGCTTGAAGGAGCCCTGAAGGCCGCAGCTAGGCAAAAATATGATTGTGCACTTAACTGTGCTTATCCCATTGAATATGTGACACATTGAGGCAGCACCAGCGTCCCAGTTGAGTCTCAGTACAGTTCAAGATTGTATCCTCAAAGGGTAATGACTTTTATGGGTTACCTTGTGTATCTTGGAGAGCCTCCCCCAGTTGCAGTTCTCCTTGACCCATCAGATCAGCAATGAGGTTGGATCACCAGCTGATGTCTTTACATATCTTGATGATGTCTTTGCATATCTTGACCTCTTGACCTGACTTGCTGTAAACCAAATACTTTGATTTTGGTTTTCTGGTAAATAGTGTTCCTTCAGCCTACAGGCATATTACAGGCTAGGGAAGGGCTTTGGTAATTGGTTTTGTTTTGTTCTCATTCTCTCATTTGATTCTGATGCTTTTTTTTTTGCTGAGGCCACTCTTCCCTATTCTGATAACGATGACTATTTGTTTCATTGCAACAGCCCCTTCCTATAGGTGGAGCACTGCAAAGGAGGGAACAAAAATAAGGTCCAGTGAAACAATACATATCCATATGTTAAAATGCGTGTTACCTGCAGGGAATTTGCAGCCCTGTGATTCCAAGCTCAGCATGGATCTAAGGAAGCAATCAAGGGTTTTTCCAGTGTGGCTGCCCCTGTGAGCTGCTTGCTTGGTCACAGGAACCTGCTATGGTGTCAGCTAATAGTGCCTCTGACTTTAATAAAGCAAAGATGGAAGAGATTGCTAAATGGTAGCTAATAAACAAAGTGACATGCATGAGGCCTGGTAATATAATACTGCTCTTAAAGAAAATATGAAAAATAGTAATCATGGCCGTTGTTATTACTATCTTGTCCTTCACCATGCCTAAACTATCCATCTTGCTGATAAGGCTGAAAGGAACACCCAGCAATATAAGATGCATATATCACCAGGAAGCTGCTCATGTGGCTGCCTGTGCTGCATCCCTTCTGTGCTGGGCCTGCGTTTGCTTCTCTGCGTCGTGAGACCATCAGATAAACCTGAACAGAACCAAGCACGAAAAGCCTATCGACGATGCCACCTTTCATGGGGGATCAGTGGTGAAATGGCCAGCTTGCATCAGAGCACGTGGGAACCTGAGCAATGAGGTGATGTGGGCTGGGGATTTATTCTGGTGTATCAACACATCTAAAATGCACCGGCGTGAGCCAGACTGAGCCATAGGGCAAGAGAGAGGGAGGAAAGCAGATTGTTTTTCATGGCGTGGAAAGTCAGCCGAGAGCGTCACACTGCTGCCAGCTTTGTGCAGCCGGCTGAGCAGTCAGTGCTGCGGCAGTATTGCTCTGGAGACATTAATGCTTGACTTTTCAATTTTGCTCCCAGAGAATAAGAGTAGGGATGGGGAATGAAAGGGATTGTTGATAGGCTGTGTTGGGCTGTCCAAGCCAGGCTCTGCTGGCGAGGGCTGCTCCCTACTCTTCACCCCGGTGCCAGCTTGGCTTACGTGATCCGTGCAACTGCATTTAGTCAGAGACTGCCCCATGGCCTGGCGTCCCAGCTCGCCAGCCTGCGATAGCCCCGTGCTGCTGCCACGCTCCCCGCAGCACGCGCAGGGTGTTGCTGCTCCTGCGCCCGTGGCGACGCTCTGCCAGGGCCCGCGTTTCCCTACGGGTGTGGGGAGGTGGCGGAGCTGCCGGCACGGCCGTGACCTGCACCCGTGGGCTGCCCTGCGGCGGGGCCGGGACCGTGGGCCGCTCCACGCTGCTGAGGGGGATCGCGCAGGGAGCAGGCCACGGGGCGCAGCGGCTGCCCGCCCTTACGGCAGCTTCCCCCTCCAAGCGCTCGAGCCGACAGAGCGTGACTGCCGAGATGAAATGCTGTTAAACCCAGGGCATAAATCACACGCAGGGCACTCAGCTGCCTCTTGGGCTCAGCTCAGCCCCCGCGCGCCAGCGTCGTGGCCAGAGTAGTGTTGGGCCTGGGACCCCGCTCTCCTAGGCCAAACTACAGCAAGACGCGCTGCCCAGGTGGCCCCTTGCACAAAAATACACCCAGCAGCTGCCGAGCAGAGACCACAGACCAGCTCCCTGCCACACTCCCTCATGGATCAGCCCTGGGAGACTCTTGCTTTCAGGCCTTGAGGCCTGGTGCCTCGTGTGAGGGGGAATTCTGGACTGCAGTAGCTCCTGTGGACAAAACACAAGAAAAATGTTAGGAAAGGCTTCAGGAATGACCCAAAATGAATGGCCGCGAGATGATCCTTGCTAAGAAGGTGACCTGATGGTGCTGTGTCCTGCCAAGGTCACGCATCGCCTCCCCTGCCCTTGGTGCAGGGCCAGCAGCAGTGTGTCTGTCTGGAAGGCTGTCAGCCACAGCAAGGAAATGCACACAAAAATGACAGAGTTTGGGTTAGCCTTGAAAGACCAGACCAGGTGGGATGGGTGGCCTGGGGTCTCATGGGGGATGTGTCCACTTGGGGTAAGCTAATCAGCCCCATCAGCTGAGCCTTCCCAACTCATGCCACGTCTGGCCACGTGGCAGTGCAGGCAGCTCTTGCCTCCAGCCACCTTCCCCACCAGGCCGGCCCCCAGGAACCCCCAGTCTGTCCCTCTGGGCCAGCAGCAAAGATGATAACAGCACCAAGTTAAATTATCGCCGCCAATCTCCCTCTCCCTTTCACCAAAACACTTACCTGAAATTAGCCGCGGTCGGCGCTCTGCAGAGGTGAACACGATTGTGATTATGAATGCACTTCTTGTTTGTCTTTTCAGTGCCGAAATCCTGTCAGCGAGGAGAAGCGATAATAACATGCTATTAAGTTCTTTCTGGATAATGTAATTCAGGAGTCAGGAGGCAGTTTGGTCATTTATGCCTTTGAAAAGCTCAGAATAATTTTCAGTGTCATTATCTTCCATTTTAAAGAGCCCGTTTCAAATATCAATATACAGAACCCCTCTCCTTGCCACCGCACATTTGCTTTTGTGGTTTTCTCCCACCTTTTGTTCGCATTTTTCTTTGAGTTTTCAGGGATTTTGTTTTTGTTTCCAGTCATTCACACACCCTGGAACACATACACCCGTGCCCAGCCCGCTTTCCCCTCGCCTTTTCTTCTGCGTGGACTCGGGAACTCGTTCATTTTGTTTAGCTTTTCTAAGCAGGGGCTGCTGAGGCAGCGGCTGCGATGTTGGAGGCAGCTGGACCAGGGATGCAGGAGGGCGGATACGGATCGAGCCCGTCCGGACACGCGCAGGCTGGCCGCGCTGGCCATGGGTTCCTCCATCAGAGAGGACCTGAGCCATCCTCTCTCCTGCTCAGGGATTCACAGGGAGCGGGAGCTGCTGGGACCCATCTGGGACCGTGTGCTGCTCGCCCCGCCGTGGCAGCGGCCCACGCTCATGTTCTGGGGCCAGGAGGCTCTGCTGTGGCGTGAGCAGCTGCCCTGCTGCCCGGCCTCTCTCCCTCCTGTAGGGCACTGCCTGCCGCGAGTCGTATGCAGGGCTGGGTGCATCGTTATGTTCTTTGCTTTTGTTGAGTGTGCGCCCCAGTCTAAGCAGCTAATGGATATTCTTGCCCTGAAATGGCCCAGGATAGGGAGCCCAGAGGCTCCCTAGCAGATGTAACTTCAACACCGGCTTATACTGCAGGCATGAAAACAGGCAGATGTCTCTCAATGAATGCAGCAAAAATTTCTTTCCAAAACTGGGGCAGGAAAACAATCCGGCCTCTCTCCTGCATGCACAGAACACAACTCAAGAGGAGAATTTTATTCATTAAGTTAATTGGCAATGATCCCAGTGATGTCAGCCTTGGCCTCAAGTTGGTTTCTAGTCCTGGAAAAAATTCTGGCCCTTCTATTTTAAAAACATGAGGGCATAAACTCCTTCCATTTTTTTTAATGTACTGGCAGTGTCATTGTTTCAGTGCCAATAGGCGGAATAATGCCCTCCGTGTGCTGCCTTCCTTCTCCAGAGGAAGAAAGGAGTTCTCCAAGTATAGTACAGAAAATCTGCAGGGAGCAGGTAAGAGTCACATCCATCATTAATCTCATCCGTATTGTTCAGCAGCTTCTGAAAGAACTGGCTGATGCTCATGTCCAGCAAAGCCAGCAGCAGAGCTGGGATATGACCCGGCGTGAACTTATTTGCAGAGCAGGTGTGGGGTGACTTGTGCAGAGAGCAGCCTCATTGGCCTCTCCGTGCTGAGCAGATGCGGGGACATTAGCGACACTGCACAGCTTCATTACTGGAGATGGTCCAGCATCATTAATGTAGAGGATACAGTCTCCTTGGGACAGGTCTGAAGAGGAATGAGGATGCTCTTGCCTTGGTGAGGTGTGAGGAGGATTTCCAAACAGTTTTGGCCATTGAGAACATTAGCACACAGTGTTGTGCTAGCCAATAGTGCCATGAAGGGAAGCCACAGGAGAGCAAACTGGGCTGCCATGAACGCAGCTGGCCCCAGGGTGCAGGTCACAGCTCCCTCAGAGCCACAAGGCACCAGAGAGTGACTGGCGTCGCTGCGTGGGGCAGTGCCTGCTCCCCATACTCACTCTTCCAAGCACCTCTCTGGCTCTCCTCTGGAGCCTCCTCTGCTCTGGGGTATTTTCTGGGGTCTCCCCATGCAGGGTTTTGGGTACTGATATGTTAGCATTGCAGTTACTCCTGGAGCAGCGATTCTCACATGCTCCTTGCCTATGCCCACACACCTGTTTTCATTAAACCTAAAGGATTTTCATTATGTCTGGGCTCTTTAGTCGTCTCTCGAATTTGGTTGAAATTGGTCAAGGTTTTGAATAAATATTGCCTTTAGGGAACACCAGAGAGTTAGAGAGCCCAGTGCCTCCCCTCAGGCAGCCTGAGGGAATAAACTGCCTGTCCTGGGGAAACCTGGGGACAGTGACTTCCCCTCCCTAAAAAAGGAGACACAAAGTCCCTCCCCAAACTACAGTACACAAAGTTGCCCTTTGGGAAGCCCACAGGCCCTTATCATGTTTATAGTGCTCATGTGCCCCTCCAATGGAGTTCTACAAATCAAATCTACAGATTAAAAGTGTTGCAAGGGCTAAGTGTTAGTGCCTCAGTTACAAAAGGTATAACCAGTGTGAAGACACAGGTTATGTTTATATTGTTGAGGCATGTACAAGTGCACAGTACCAAAATATATATCTTTCTTTCAAAAGCTTTCAAAGTTTTTTATCTTTAGGTCAGGCGTAAAAAAGATGTAGAGGTTCTGGGTAAATCAATCACTGTAAGTACCACAATTCTGCTTTGGTCTTTTATTAATGTCAGTCTGAGGGGAAACCCATACTGGTTCTGGGCTGAGATTCCTGACATGGTCCTTTGCTCCGAGACTGTGTGGTTACATAAAATGCTTAGAATATTCTCAGGCACCAACCTTGTCATTCTTCACTCTAAGAACAAACTACAGGCCCAAACATATGTGATTACACAGATAAGGGGCATGGTGATATCTGAATGAATAAAAAGTCATCAGAATATTAACACAAGTTATAATAAAGCATCATGATTTATAACATGAGTCTTATTGATCTTATCCAACCGCTGCTGTGGGTAGTCAAGACTGCATTCTCCAACAACAGCTAGCCCCATTTCACTGAGAGAGAGGTAGAAGAACCCCACAAATTGGCAGTGCTTCTTAGGGCAATGCACTATTGTCATAGCGGTCATTTCTTCCTACTTCCATACTTCTGTTTATAGAAGCCATAAATCTTTAAGTAAGATGGCATAAACCTTTAAGCAACAAAGTTTATACCCTTTCTATTGAATGAATATATATACATATAAATAGAATGCAGCTGTGTTTGTTTGTTTTCAATAATTGCAAATTACTTTGAAATCTTTACCACCTATGCAAGACAGTGACTAACCACTTGCCCGTATCTATTTGTGCCAGCCCTTCTTTATGACACAACAGCAGCAGAGACTGAGTCACAGTCATCACCAGGATGTCCTGGCCCAAGCTATGTTGGTCACATGAGTCACTTGGCTCAGTCAGACCACCATCATCTTGGACACTCAAGTTGTGTGGGCTGGAGTTGAATCACCAAGACCACATGAAGCATCTCAGTTACTGAGATCAGGCCAGTCACTTCAGTGAAGTGCAGGTAAACTATAAAGATACCCTTAAAGATGTATGCCCAGTCTTAAAAAATTAATCAGCACATTTTTTTTTTCCTACACAAAGTGATGCTTCTTGTGACTGTCTCATGGGTGCTCTAAGTTGCGTCACAAGATAAGCTGGGCTTGGACAACTTCTCCCATCCCCTCTTGGGGATCGCCCTGGTTTACTTTTGGCTGTAGCAAGGCACGTTGGGAAGCTAGAGAAGAAGTGTTTCTCATCACTAGGAAGAAATAGCTTGATGAGAGGAATTGCTGCCTGTCATGGTTTTTGAACAAGGAGTCAAGAGTGAATGTTGAGAGGGCTTTATTTAAGAGACCGAGGGAGAAAGAGGAGAGATGCTGACAGATGGAGGTGGGCATCAAGGACTGGGCATAAAATCCAGAATTTAGATGTGGGATGGATCTACCACAGGGTTGGTGGCTCCATATGATCACCAGTGTCTGCGGGGGCCTATGTACTGGGAGAGCCAGAGGCTGCCAAGGTGCAGGGTCTTACGGGGATGTCTGCAATCCCATGCTGAAAAAAGACAAAACCCTTCTCTGATGTGTTTCAGAGCAGCCTTGCAGATATACAGGTGTCTGCAGGGACCCTAGGGAAGAGAGCACCTGCCCCTCCTGTGCCCTCTCTGGCCTCCTGCATCTACCAGCAGTAGACATTTGGGGAGGGGGTAGCACAGCCTGATCTGCACATGTATCATGGGAGACCCAGGCCCTCTGCTTACTGCACAGGCTAGTTTGGAGCCCATGCTTTCATTCCAAATACGTATTTTGCAGTTTTCTTGTGCTAGTGAGATTGCTGACGAGTACCTATTGGTTGAGGAGGCTAATTTTTAATAGGTAACATGTAATGGGAAAACAGCATGCTGGTCCCAACCCCCTGCCAAGAGATCTTAAACCACCCCAGATGACAGTCCTTTCTGGGGCTCAGTGTGTCTCAGTGCCTTTGGCGACACCAATGAAGCTTCCCGAAGAAGCACTCTTGATTTTCCTGCCAGGGCTGATAAATTCACACCAGCAGTAATTTCTTCTTTGCTGTTCCCAGGATGTGGTACAGGATACTGAAGAGTGACTATACCTCTTCCAGTGAGACTAAGAGAGGGAAATACAGAGGGAATGTTAGAAGCTCCCTTGCCGCTACAGATGGGGCAAAAGGGGAAGCCAACCAGCTTGTGCTTGTAATAATCAGTGGCTCATTGAAGATTCTAATCAGGCAGAAATATTTTCCTATCAGCTCATTACAAGCTGTAACAAGGTCACAGCTTTGGATCATGGTTGCCTTTTCTTCTGCTAGAGATAACGAGCATGTCTGCTCACAGCTTTGGTAGCACCTTAGTTAAAACCTGTGGGTGCTGTGGAAAAGGAAGTGAAGAGAAGGGGAGGGAGTTGGACAAGTAGCAGTGAGGTGGCCTTGAGCAGCTGTGTTTCGTTTGGTGACCTGGAGGAAGGCAAGTACTTCTCTGCTTTTCAATGTGTACGGGGGAAAAAATGAAGGAAAGAATGGATAGGACAAGTCCTGCTCCTCAAGATGGTGGTGGTTATGAGATATGTGATACTGTATCTCATCTTGAATGTCTTTCCCAACTTCACAATGAGTACATGTGAGTAACTTTGCTATGTCTTGGGGTGTCTGAGCATGGGCAGGAAAAAGCCTGAAAACAGCAAAGCAGTATTTGGGCTTCTGAGAGAGCCGTATTCTGTAGGAATCTCCAGCCTCCTGTTTGCTCTTCTTCTGTCCCAGGTCACTGAAGAGAGTTTTGTAAGGGGCCACATCAGGGGAATAGACTGCTCTGGGGAGAAAACACTAATAGACACAAGAACCTTTCTTCTCAGGTCTTAAACTGAGTAACAGAGAAACAGACTCAGGATTCTGTATATCATGGTGCCACTGAGAGATCTTGCAGTGCTCACCTCATCTAGCTTTTCTGCTGTTCCCAGTGCTCTGATGGGAGATCTGTGCAGCACCAGGTCGGGCTTCTGATCTTGGGTCTTGCCTCCGTTTGCTGAGCCTCCCCTGTACTCCCTTGTCTCATTCCCTGGAGTCAAACACTGCTGCCTATTGGCTGGCCAGCCCCTCTTGCTCCCTTGACTCTGAAAGAGTTTGGCCAAGCAAGGAGCAACTGTCAGCAGAAAAGCTTCTGCGACTCAAACCATAAACTCTACTGTGATAAGCAGCACTTGATGCTTGTACCAAGGCTAGTACTAGGCCTTATTGACTGATCCACAGCTGCCAAGCCTATTGACCATGAGAGGCTGTTCTTAACACGGGAACATGTGGCAGGACATATTTATTGCTAAGATAAACTGTGCTCGTGCTAATTCCCCTCTGTCAGCCACTCAATAACCTCTGCATCTACAAAACCTTCTATTTGTTGAGACGAATGTCCTCTTTTCCTCCCATCACTGCAAAGGTCATCATCAAGGTGGAAGTAAATTGCCTTTGTAAGTGATAGAAATTTGTGACAAAACGGTTTGGGGAGGGAGCAGTAGTTCTCTAAATTCCCTATCTACTTTGTCATGAAGAAGGTAAATAATGGTGTTACTTGGATGCACTTTCGAAATACTCATGACTTGTACAGGGCCTTTAGAAAATCAGCAATTCTTGCTTCCTTTCCTGGGTTTTTCTGTGCCCAGTGCTGTGTGGGACTGGAAGTGCTTCAACAAATGGGGCAGACTTGCAGCTGCAAGAAACCTGGGGCGTGAACAGTATTAAAGTGACAATATCTGAGCTGGGAGGAAGGTGAACAAAGCAGGGAGATAAACTCCAAAAAGAGTTTGTAACTGGGAAAGAACTACTGAAAAGAGTTTAAAAAAAAAGAACCCTGGGGCACTATTGCTTTTATTCTTTATTGTTTTTTCCTTGCAGAGTCAGGAAATTAACTAAAGGAGCATCTCCTGGATGCTGTTGATGTGTAGAGATGGTGCATCTCTCTGGCCTGTATAACCTTCCCAGTAGCCTTTGTTGAAGGCTAGAGAGCAGGAGCTGTAGACAGAAATGATTTGAAGGCATAGAGTACTTCTTGCACCACTTTCTTCCTTCTTCCCAGTTTTGCAAAAGAATGACTGCTTAGGACTTAAAATAATGTTATTCTGATATGGTGCCTAGGTAGCAGTGATGAGGAAATGCTTTCAAGGAAAGGCTCTTGAAGTCTGTTTGTTTGGAGCATTGGGTTAGATTTACTGTAGCCAGGGTATGTTAAGTACAAAAATTAAACAAGTAATTAGCATCCGAGGTTGCAAGAAGCAATTCCACTGTGAGCTTTCAAGGCTTAAGGTTCTCGGGTGTGTTCTTGGTTGTTTTCCTTCAGGCAGCCTTCCAGCTGTTATCTCTACGCTGTGTTGATTCATACGTGGGTTGACCTGCCTTTACAAATTGACCTTGACATCCAGTCAAAGTGGCTCTGTAGCAGAAATGCTTCTATTAAAGCTGGTGGGAAACCCGGGGTTCTCATTCTGGTGCTAGTAACAGTGATTTTTTTGGTCGTCTCCGTTAAGGTGGCCTTGTGTTCATGTCCCTGTCTGCCTCAGAGTCCCTGACTGCTCTTTAGAGCTCCTCATTTCCAATATTACAGAAGCATGTTGGAGCAAATGGGGGGAGTACTGTCAGGGCTGGTACTAAGGCCAGCCCAAAGTCTTGTGGAGAATCACAGAACGTTCAAGGTTGGAAGGGATCTCTAGAGATCATCTAGTCCAACCTTCCTGCTCAAGCAGGGACACCTAGAGCATGTGGTACAGGGTGGTACTTGAAAACTAAGACCACATATGGACCTTTTAGTAATGCTCTAGTTGCTTCCTTCTTACTCTGAGGAGCAGACTACATTTTTCTGTGGATAAAGCCATTTCTCAGCCCAGAAGTCTTGATGCAAAGAGCATGGTGCAGCAAGTGCAGGAGTGCCCTGTGAGTCACGGGATCTAAACAAGAAGTTTTCAGCTGTTTGTGTAAATAAGTTGGCCTGATTTGGAGGTTACCTAAGGAGTCATGCAGTCAGTTGTGCCGAGGTGGCTGCCCGGTGCAGCTCTTGCTGCCAGCAGCGTGTGCAGGCTGTGGAGAAGAGCTCCCCACAATTATGGGCTGCGCTACAGCTCAGCTACACAGGGAGACTGAAACGGCCCTTTCCAACTATCACCTGATTGCTGCTGTGCTAATAGGAGCAACGTTCCCAGTCTCTTGGCACTCAAACCCCCTTCCCCTGCCTTCTCGCTATGACATCTGTAGCAGAGTTGAAACCCTGAGCTAATTTTGCTGCTATTGCACTGTCAACTTCTATCCTTCTTTTCCAAAACTTGCTTCCTATCTATCCATCTAATGCAGCCTGTTGCCTTCTGCTCAAGATGTTGGCATCGGGGAGTTAGAAGGGTCTTGGCACACGTACTTGTAGCAGCCGATACCACGGGAGAAAGCCATAGGAAAAGCACATAAGTGCAGTTTCATTAATGCATACAGCTTTAGGAAAGATTTTTTTTTCTTGATGCAAATGGCCCAAATCAAGCTACAGCGGCACTTCAGATGTTATTGAGATCTTCAGATGTTTAGCTTTGAAACAGCTGCTTCAGCCTTTTTCCTTTATTTTTCTTCTTTTTGGCAAAAATTAGGATGTTTCCCTAAAAGGGACTTGAAAGCAAAACTAAGGCAACATTTGAGAATATCCCCCTTTCCCACTGTTATACTCAGTATTTCCTTCCATCTCTATCAGCTGGGAAAAGCAGGGAGAAAATGGAGCAAGCTCATAGGGTGGCCAGGTGGGGCTCTTTTACACCAGGATTCTCTGTTTCTGGAGGTGTTAAGGTGACTTTTTCCAACATAAAGTACTGCCTACAGGGACTGCATGTCCAATTAATAATCTGTGAGCAGCTACTCTTTTCAATGTCTTTATCCATTAAAGCTCAGCTAAGACATGTAGCCATTCTTGGCCTCAGGCGCATATCCAAGAGGGAGACTAACCTGGAGATGACCTGTCTATCCAGAGCTGGACTCCACAGCTTAAGAAAAGATAGGGCTAATATTATAGAAAGTGAAAGAAGAATGACTGAATTATTAGCCTTGAGCCTCAAGTTGGCACTGGATTGGAAATGGAGCGGGAAAGAAAGAACTAGTGTGTTTTTGTACCTGGCAAATGCACCTTACCATACGTCTAGGAAATAAAAATGGGAGGGGGATTGTTTTCCTGGAGAACAAATGGAGAATGTGCAGCCTTGGGAAGGGCCAGGACAGTGTGGAAGCAAGCACCTATTTTTGTCACAGAAAGGTTGAGCAGTTCATTCCAGACTTTTAGTCTCCTGGCAACTGTGGAGAACAGACCATGCTGGGCCCACTATTTTAATCAAACTGATTGCAAGTCCTTTCTCTCCTCCGCCAACAGTCAGTCTCCCGGGAGTATGTCATCTGCAGGACTTGGAGATGGAGACTTCTTAGTTCTCCATGCCACAGTTACATGGTGCTGAGGTGTGTGCAGTACTCCTGCTTCATGTTTCCAGTCTGGAAACTGCTTTACACCAGACATGGAGGAGGTTGCATTTGGCTAGACTGAAGCAAATTTGTTGCATTTGCTTTAGTAGAAAAAATTCCCGTTGGAGATGACCTCAGAAGAGGAGTGTTCCACAGTTCCGACCTGTTTCCCAGGCTCTCTACCCGATCATGATGCTCAGAAAGCCTCTACCTCCAGCTCCTGTCCTCCAGAAGGGCTTTCTTGCTATGCAGCGTGCAAAATACCATGTGTGCAGTGTATGAAGCCTATGATGATAGGAAACATTTGCTCTTCTCATGAGAAACATCACCTATTTTCAGCCTTCTAAAAAAGCCTGTTCTAAAAACACTTTATCTTGTTCAGGCGTCAGATGAGTTAGTTAAGTCCTCACCCTCTCAAGCTACCAGGCTCCTCCAGTTATCTGCAATGTCCCTCCAGCTTGGACAACATGAGGAGCGGGTGCTGGTGCTGAATGGCAAAGCACTGTGCTGTGGGACAGCACGAGTGTCCATGTTGATAATGTGAACAAGCCCAGTGACCAAGTGCAGTGCCCGTTATCCAGAGGAAATGTGTCCGAGGAACGGGAAGGGCTGAGCGCTGAGGAGAGCAGTTGCCAGAGATTCGGGCTCTGCATCCTGGTATCCTGCTGTGCCGTAGGCGCTGGGGGCCCCCGGGTGTGCGGGGTCCTGGGCAGTGCCCTGGGCCCTGTGTGAGTGCGGGGGCTGAGGCGGCCTGGCGGGCGCTGCACGAGGCTGGTTTCTTTCCTCCCGCTCCGGTCTCGTGCCCGGCGCCGAGGAAGGGCCGCTCTGTCAGTGCCTGGAGCTGCGCACAGGCCTCCCCACGCGCTCAGTGAAACACCTGGTGCTCTTCAAAGGCTGGTTTATTCCCGCTGTACTGCGGTTAAAGGAATCGTGCCTTCCTTCTGTGTTTGCATCCTTGCCCTCCCTGGCCCTTTTCTTTCTAAAAACCCCCCGAGCGATTAGATCCACAAATGAGCGGGCAGGAGAGTGACAACAAAAGGCAGCCGGAGCTGCTAGCGCAGGTGTAATTACTGTAATTAAGTCGAGCAGCAGGGACCCAGCCAGCGGTGGGAGCATCGCTCCGAGATGCCGTGGGCGAGGGAGAAGGGAGAGGAGGCCTTGACGGCCGGGTGAGGAGATGGGCCCTGGCGCCCACGGAGGGAAATCCCCCATGCGCGCGGGAGCAGCCCGGCCCAGCGCGCAGCTTGGCTCAGGTTACTGGTCCCCTTCACGAGGTGCTCACTGGGAACTCTGTGACCCATCTCGGGAATGCACGGACCCTGGAGACGGGAATAAAAGTGCCTTGGTGAGGAGGGCTTGTGGCAGGGGCTGCAGGGCAGGAGCAGAGCGAGAGCTGCTCGGCAAGGCCTGGTCCTTGTTGCTGAGGGACTGATGTCCCAAGCTCTGTTCTGCACGGGGTTGGGAGGATGTACGTGTGTCTGGTGTAGTTAGAAACTGCTTGATGATTACAGTCCATAGGTTTACTGAAGCTGTATGGGGACTGGTGCCTCTTGGTTTGTTTCTATGCTGTTGTCTTTTATCTCGTTTTAAGTGCCTTTTTTTTTTTCCCCCTCTTCATAAAATCTTCAAAACTCTGCTGATTCATCATGGAAAAATCTGATATGAGGAAGGGGGAATAGATTTCTGTGAAATGCTGCTGTTTAAACTTGCTCCTACTGATCGAAAATGCTATAGGAGATAGGATTGGAAGGGGCTTTGAGAGATCATCTAGTCCATCTCCTTGCCCCAGGCATGTTCGGCTCCACCTTATTTGCCCTTGACAATATTTTGTCTAAGTGCTAGGCAATCTATTCCAGCACTTCCCTATTCTTAACAGATTAAGCTAAATCTTCCATGCTGAAGTTTAACTTATTGCCTCTCTTGCTCACCAGGGGCATGGAAAAAGGATTATTCTCTTTTCTCTCATAGCAGCTTTTCAGATATTAGAAAACTATTACTGTGTCCTCCCTCAGTCATTTTTTTTTTCTCTAAGTAACCTCTGCCTGTTCAGACAGCCCTTGTTGGCCAGGGACTCAAAGCTTCTATCACTGTTCCCCTTTTTGGGACTCGCCACTAGTGTGTGTCTTGGAACAGGACTCCCAACAAGGGACATGATCCAGGCCAAGACCCACTCATAGGTTTGTCAGGCTGAGCTTTCTCGTAGTCCTGGTGTGAGACTTCGTGGCTAGTAGGGGGAAAGATTTTTACTTAACCTTTTCCAGCTTGTGATGTTTAGCACATCACCTTTGGTTGTAGAATTGCCACCTAGCTGACTGCCTGTATATTTTTTTTATAAGGTTGATTATTCCTGCTTAAGCCTAATTACAAGAATATCTCCTTGTTGAATTTCATCTTGTGTTCTCAGATCACTTGTCCAATTTGCTGTGATTGTTCTGTATTCTATTTCTGTTCTCTAGCATATTCAGTTCCTCCCAGCTTGATGTCATCTGCAGATTTAATAAGTATACTCTTTATTCCATTATCCAGGACAAATGGAAATATTGATTAGTGTCGGATACCCCCTTACCCCCCATGAACACCTGTAAAATCCACTTAATACTTTTCATCTGGCAATAAAATAGTGATAACTATTTTCAAGAAATGCTTTTCTGACTTCTTCCTTTTTATCTCACTGTAGATGAATGTAAAGCATCTCTTGAATATTGTGGTTTTCGGGTCAAAAGCTTCACCAAAGTCAAGACATTTCGCGTCTCTGACCTCCCAAACCCTGTTGCCCTCTTGGAAAAGGAAGTTACTCTTGCAAATCTATATTGGCTATTATTCATCTCTTCAAGACTTTCCCTTACTTTACATCCAGATCCTGTCCTGCTGAAAGGATATGGCTCAGCATTTTAAACCAATACCTGTGAAGCTGCTGAGAGGTTATAACTGAAATCTCATTCTTGGACGTAGTTCATTGCTACTTATGGTATTTATACCAATAAGAAGAGGGAGTCCTAGAAAGCCCCAGTAACCTTCTACAGTAGCACACAAGGAAGACAGAAGCGAAGAGCTGACCTAGGAAACTTGTCTCTGGGCCCTAGCTCGCTCTGGGTATCCCTGATGCAGGTAGGCAGCAGATAGGGAGCGGGTGCCACAGCAGCACCAACAGCTTGTGTCAAAAACGGAGCTACCAAAAGGCACGAGCTGTGGCCAGCAAACCTCCTCCGGCCCAAGGGGCTCATGACCCTCGTCTTAACTCCATGACCAACTGCACTGGGGCCTGGACTACCTAACAGCCACCCTGCAGGGACATTGCCATAAAGGCACCCGCGCCAGCCTGCCGGCTTGGGCTCCTTCCCTCCCGCACGCGCAGAAATGGAAACGCTTGACATGCTGCAGACAACTGTCAAGGAATCTCAAAGCACAATTTTCTACCTCTCTTGTTACCAGGATAATTGAATGGTAAGAGGTAGAAATGTTGATTTCCCCTCCTCCCACACTAAAATAAGTGTATTTAGGTATTTTTAGCAGGCGTATGTGCCAAAATGGAAAGCTACTAAATATAGCAAATCTCATCTTTTTTTCTTGAAATCCTATCAGTGAGAACTCTGCCCCATGTACTTAAGAAAGAAATGAAGCAATTCAACAGCAATGCATAATTTCTTCTTCTCTTTGGGGAAAAATTTTTGTTCTGTCCCATTAATTCCCAGCTATATTCCAACAGCACACTAGGCAATATTAGTATGATTGAAAACTCTTTCATTTTTTAGGTTGATGGTTCTGTTTCTTCTGCCAATAAAAAACTCACCTGTCACTGTACCATATTGTGAATGGATGGAAAAGTCAGGAGAAAGGAAAGGAAAAAAATCTAGCAACTAACATGTAGAGTGTTATCTCAGTCACTCTGTCTTGTCCTCTTCATGTCCTATGTGTGTTGTTCTACCTCAAGCCCTGATGTTTAAGTCAAACTTCCTGATATGCGTTTTGAATCAAGGGACTCAAACCGGAGCTTTTCAAGGCAACAAATTTCTAATTAGATACTTGGAAAACTCATAACACATTTTTAGAAATAATTAGAAAAATAAGCGGTGATGCATATTTGTGATAAATGGTGTGACTCATCAAAATGTCACCAAATTACGTCCAGAAATGCTATCTTGTTGCTGCTTAAAATGACTTCAAGCCCAGGAAATATCCTATTGAGCAATGGGGAGTACTGGGTTGCAGAACTGTGCCAGCAGAGTTGGGATGCACATTTGCTTCTACAGTAGATCAGATGGTCCCAGGTATCTAGTTTTGTTCTGGCTCTGAGAGTAGGTGTGAAGAAGAAAGCCTCTTCCTCAGTAAGGAAAGAGAGCATGAAGCCATGAATATTTGGGAACTGCTTCCATAAGGCTTACTTTTTTTCCTAGATACCATCTTCAGGATGTTGCTTGGTTTAGCAGAGCCTGGAGAATGGTATTTGCAACACAGTGCGTTGTCCTCTTTGGAGCCTCCTGACTGTGAAAGGAACAGCTGGAGGGCTTTTTAGTGGAATAGGTTTTTCCAGCTTGCAGGGAACATGGGAGCCGAATGCAGGTGTGAGCAAAGGCGCCTTCTTTCCTATCTATATTGAAAGCATCTTCCCTGGCTGGGCACAAGCTCAGCAGCAGCAGAGAATAGAAGCTTAACTGAGGAGAAGGGGAAGGCAGTAGAGACCCTCTCTTCTCTCCCTGAAGCACCGGGTGCACAACCTGCAGACCCTATTTCAGCTGTAGCACAAGCTTGGGCGAGGAGGGTGTACTAGAGACCCAGCTGCTGGGAGCACTGCCCCTGTCTTGGCCCTGTGCAGGAAGCCCTGGCTCTGTGTATGCTGTCTCTGTGCCCTCAGGGCATGGAGAGCAAAGGGCTGCTTCAAAGAAAACGCTTGTTGAGCACTTGAGTTGGCGCTCAGCAGAGCCTGACTTGCTGCCTTCACTGAGGCTCGCTTCACTGTGGGGACATCTATGGGTACCAGGCAACCAAAAAAATAAAAAAAAAAAAATTAAAAATCAGAGAATAGAGGTGATACCAGCATGAAATAGGGTGCAGGGGACCAATTTAGTGAAATCATAATGTTTTTGCTCAATTAATGACCAAAAATTACTTCTAGGAGTGATGGAACTGGAACTTTTTTGTGACACTTACTCCTCACAACACTATCCTGTCTGGCTTCTCTGATGTTTGATAATACCATTCAATTCACACCTCATCATCTCCCTTAGTAGAAAGCTGGCCTCTCTCCACTATCCATTTGCTTATTTTCATGTAACTTGTAAAGCTACAATAGCAGATGGAGCTGTAGCCACGTCAAAGACTTAGCTCCAACTTGCCCACGCATTTAAAAGGCTTGGGGAGGTGGAGGAGGAGGAATGGTAGACGGCTGTAGTTGCAAGCAATCTCTTTGCCTGAGCCAGGCTAGGAAGACAGCTTTGCAAAGCATCTAGCAGCAAGTCCCAAGCAGGCTCTTCAGGCTTGCTGTTAGCTGCCAAGGGTGCTCGCTGCCTGTCTGTGGGCTCTGGGGTGCCCATCCCTGCCTCTCGTGCTGAGAGCCCCTTCAAGGGCACCTCGCTGCCTACCTCACGTGCCCCTTCCCCCAGCCATCGCGTCCGCTTCCCTGGCTTGCTCCTTCTCACTCCCTCCAACAGCCCCTTGCTCTTCTTTCACTCTGTCTCCTCTTGCCCCCTTTCCTTCCCCCTGTGGAAAGCTCAGGGTTAAGCCTGCAGGGTTTCATGGCCTCGGGAACGCTGGTGGCCTCGCGTGTGGTGAAGTGCCTTTTTGGCATGCAGAGCTGTGAGCAGCCCCGCTCTCCCTCCTCTCCTCCTCCTCAGGCACTGTGCCAATGGGCAGGCATTTGCAAAGCAAAATTACAGAGCTCTCCGGGTAATGATCTGCCTGTTCCCGTCGCGCAGGTGGCTGGAGGCTGAATCCACACCACTCTCTCTCCGCTCTGTTCCCATGCATGTCAGGAAGAGATGGCTCTTCCTCCCTTACAGCTGCTTGCAGCCTAGAGCTGCCAGGGGAGTCACCCCTGAGGATGAGTGTGCCACGGGGGTCACCCTCTCTGCAGCAGCCGCAATGGGCTCTGATCCGAACGGCTGGATCCAAACCCCAGCTCCGTGCGTGGGCAGAGAGGAGAGTATCCTCACTCTGTGCAACGCAGGGGTGTGGGAGAGCCGCGGCACTGCCCACCTGCCTGTTCCTCTCTAACTGCTGGGGAGAACGAGAGGAATTTGGGGTGGATCAGGTGAATTGCTTGTGTTTACCAGGTCACTTCTAAAACACTTCCAAGTTAGTTCCTATGAGTCTTTGACCGCAGGCATGAGGACCTACCAAACTGTGCTGGCCTTGCTGGGGAGGAGCTCCGAGGCTATTGGCTGTCCTGTAAAGGCAAGTTCACACCTGGACCAAGAATTTGTCATGAGTTTTGGACTAGAATACTTCGGATACTGACTTGTACCCTAAGAGTACAAGGACCTTGACCATAGTGCTGTTTAAGGTTGGAAAGCTCTTAGAACTTTGGGGTTGGCTCTTATGGGCAGAGACTGAAGGGAATTTCAGTGTCATTTTCTCTGATGGGCTGGGAAAGAAACAAAGAGGTGAAGGAAGACACCAGGCCAGACAAGTTGTTGGATTAAATATTTTTACACCGCTGTGGGGAAGGAGTGTCAGGCTCAAGATAAAGAGCAGCCCAGCCCCATAGCCATGTAAGATCCATTTTCTTCTGACTGCTGGGGAAAAGCTCGGTATGAGCTTATGTATGAGCTTATGTATGTAACTCTCTGTATGAGAATGAGGAAATTAAGCTGTTAATGTGATGAACTGATGGAAGGGATAGATGCTGGGTGCTGTCTTGGGTGTAGAGACTGAGGTCAGATTCTTCTCCACCTTATACTCTAGAGTCCTATCACTCTTCCCCCCAGTAAGAAATCCAGATAGGTACCTATTATCTGCATTTGCTTGCAGAATAAATATTTGATAAACAAAGTCAAATACCATTAAAGGGCATACTGAGACATTAAGTTGTTCCCCTAAGCAACAGGACAAACAAAGCCACTTCATTAGCAGCAGTGTATAACAAACACAGAGCCTGCATAGCTCCCGCTGCGAGCAAAGAGCCTGGCCTAGGTAGGTGCCTGGGCCTCTGGGGTGTGGAAAGGACCAATTTACGCACCCAAGGATGGAGACTGGTGAAAAGGTGGAGCTTGGAGAGAGATTCCAGCCTGTTCCCTTCAGGAAGCCCATATGGACATGGGAAAGGCAAGGAAAGCTGGGTGAATCTCGTCCTGGTAGCCCTGTCTCCACCCTGCGTGATGAGCAGGGAGTGCCGGGAAAGAGCTGTGAGCTGCAGCCCTGCTGTTCCCACGCAAAGTCTGGATTTTAACTCTACCTTCTGCATAAATCTCAGTGATCAATAACTGCCCAGCTGTGAAGGGATGAAGACAAGATGAAAGGGGGAATGGCAAAATTAAGGATTGTAGTGTAAGAAGAGGTAAGTAGGAAAGGAGGCCATGTGGACAGAATAAGACTAGGGGATAGAAACTATGGAGTTTATGCTCTCTTCCATGTTTCATCATAGAAACAATTATTTTTAATGCAGTGTGGGTCTCATGAGAGATAGTTACATCCTACATTATATATAGGATCATTGTTTGAAATATTTTCAAGTTTGTTATAATCTGATAAAATATAATACATATAATAATATTTTGCCTTTCTCCAGTACCTTCCATCTGGTGATCTTAAAGTATATGGCAAAATCTCTATTAATTAGGTTTTGCAACATCTCTGTAGGTCAGCATATCTATTTACAGAGAGCAAACACGCAGTATAAGCCCAAATGGCTGAGCCAAGAGGAGAATCCAACCTCGCAGTCTCCTAGCACTGCTTGTTGACACCAAGTGTCTCCTCCCAAGCAGTCACCTGCGCGGTTGTGCCGGGAGGGCAGCAGCTTGTGCAGTGGCCAGGGCAGAACCCAGCAAGGGGCTGAGGAAGAGGAGGAGCCTCTGCATGCTGTCCCACTGGTGCCAGTGAGAACGGAGGGCCCTCTTGGGGACTGCTCTCACTGCCAGTGCTACTGACCTCCGAGGAAGAGCCTGCTGGAGAAAGGTCTGTCTCCCTTGGCACGTGATGAAGCTTCGGCAGATGAAAAATATGGATTTTTTAGCTAGGAGCTGCCGCAAGGCCGTTCGGGGGATGCCACGACGCCCGTGGGCACCCACTGCGCTGCCTCGCGTTGCTCAGCAGCAAGGAGCAGCTTTTGGGCAGACTCAGGTATCAGGGCTCCTGCCCGGAGTGCTGCCCCTGTTTGGCTTTCCCAGTTAGTTGTCTGATGAATCAAAAGTGACAACATCCCTCCTGGCATGGCTGGACATCTCCCGCTGTGTTTGTATGTGCACTGGGAAAGCACTGCGGGTACGTGGCCCAGGTGTCTATCCAGGGAGACCATTTCTATCTACCTTGGCCATGCTAGGCCAGCAGTGGTGGCTTGGTGGTCACTTTTATGGACAAAGACTTTTTTTTTTTCATCTGTCCTCTTCATCTAATCTCAGGTCATCTTAAAAACTACTGTCTAGAGCTCCATACACCTCTTGCTTGGACTGCTCCTCTCACTACTCGTGTACAGGAAGAGAACATCAAAAAGCTTGCTGCAAAGCCTCCCTGTTGCACCTGATCTTGTCATCAAGCAGCATTTCTACTCCCGAGGGAGCTTCAGCTGCTGACTCAGGGCTTGTATCTCCTCTGTGACCAAATAGAAAAGTCAGGTCCAGGTTTTGATCTCAGAAGAAAATTGCACTGACCCAAAATAAGTGATCTTCAGCACTGGTAATATCAGAGCTGGCTCAGGTCCTTAAGCCTGTCAAAACAATGCTCTGCCACTCCGAGCAAATTCTCCTCAAAAGAAGAGATGTCCCCATCCTCTGGGAAGCTGCAGTGCAGAGCCCAGCCTGTGTGGGAGATGTGAATTCACTCCGGTTTCTGCTCCTTCCTCTGACCGCTGTGCTCTCCCAAAAGTGCTGCGTCTGCGTACCTTGCGCCTGTGTTGGTGAATGGGGACAGAAGGTGTTGCCAGAGCTCACAGCGAGTGCCACAGGGATCTACAATAAATACTGCCATGTAATAGATTTTTATCCACTGCCTTGCTGTAATCCCCGTCTGAATCCCTTCCAAATTGCACTCAGACGGCTGTTTGTACAAGTCAAACATGGATTCAGCTGCCTCTCTAAGCCATGTGGGGAGAGCAGGCTGGAGGCAGCACTAGCTGGCGAGCTGGGGCACTGCAGCGTGACACGTGCTGAAGGGTTAGACTCTTTGTAACAGCACCCAAGGCCAGAGTATTTCCCCTTCCTGTAGGTGAGGAGAAGGTGTTTATAGAAAAGATAACTGCTTTAGCAAGGAGCTCTCCTGTCCTTGCTCCATAGGGCTGCAGAGTGCAGGGCAGGTTCAGGCCTCACTGAGGGGGGGCTCCGTGTCATGGGTGTTTGCAGAAGGAGCCAGGCTGGCTGCAGCCTCCCCTCCTTGCTGTATTGCCTCCTGCTTGAGGGGATTCCCTCCTTTCATTAGGAGCTCCATAAATAAAGCACACATGACTCACTGCCTTCCTCACAGTCAATTAGCTCCCCAACCATTCCTGCTGCCTATCAGTCTCCCGCTGGGCATGCAAATCAGGTAGGAGCAGTTTTTGCCCCATCCACATGGATAAACTGAGGCACAGGAGAAGATTAAGACAAGAGAAAGGGGCCAAAGAAAGATGTACCACAGTTTGACTAGACTTGAGGAGCTTCTGGTACCCTCTCAGCACCTTCCAGCAGCCTGGGAGCGTCACCCCTCTTCCTCCTCACAGTGCTGGGTGGCTGTTCACCCACTCTGCTCGGGTCCACAAAAACTTTTCCTGTTGCTTGCAGGGTTGTGCCGAGAGCTTTGAATGCTCCCTGCTGAGGCCTTGGCTGGGACCACTTGTGTGTCTGGAGTGCTGGCTGCACAGCCTGGCACCAGCAAACAGGGACTCTCCCAGGCCTCTTTTGCCCAACTCGGGGCACCTCTGTGCGAAGAAGGGATCCAGAAAAAATGTGAAATTTCTGGGCAGTGGCTACTTGTAAATTTCTGCTCAGCATCTCTAGCTTTCTTGGTGCCTGCAAAGATTTTCTCAGGGAGAAACCTTGCAGCCCCCGAGTGTGTTATATTTCTGCTTCATTTCCTACCTCCTCACTGGGTTTCTGCATCTTTGCCCAGCACTTCCCTGACATGGGCTCAGTCAAAGCACAGGGCTGCTGCAGACAAGAGGGGCCTTGACCCTGGGATGGAGAAGGTTTTGGGATCCTCATACAGGGGTGCACATGTTCTGGCACAGGATTGCTTCTCACGCCAGCCTCCCAGATGGTGGATGGGCTATAGTGAGTGGAGACCAGGCAGGAGCAGGACTGTTTTGCTCTACAAGCCTTTCTTGTAGCACTTGACAAGCCTCCAACAGTGGTGACTTCTACAGGGCTCAGCCTCTTTTCGTGTGCTTCCATCCCTCTGCTGTGCTCAAGCCCAAGAGGGGACATCTAACTAGCACAGCCAGCTCCTGAGGGAGCAAGATGATGCTCCTGCTGCAGACGAGGAGAGACTGGAATGAAATGCCATGGTGGATTTTAGGTCAGTGGGGCTGAGACAGGTTCTTACTCTCTGCTTTGCACAGCACTGAACACAGAATTTGGTGATTAGTGAGCAATTTTACAAATCCTCTTTCCTTTCTGCTTGCTCCAGATGGTGGGGCCTGCATTTACAAGGGTCCTGCTGGTGCTGGATTAGCTAGGCAGCCTGTCCAGCAGGTGAGAGCTCAGCAGAGATGTGCCCCTAGCAGCCCCCATGTTTCCATACGTGGTTTGTGAGCACAAACAGCTTAGGCACCACAACTGCAGGTCACAGCCAGGGCTGCCCAGAGTAGAGCAAAATGAGCAACACAGGGAGAAGCAGGAGGTACGGAGGTAAACTTCCTGAATGAGATATTGTTGAACACTGGTTTAGAGGTAGGGGCTAGAACTGCCAGTGAGGGTCTGCTGGATCAGGAGAAATTAATTTCCCTTGCTGCAGATCCCCTGCTGATAAATCAGAGAGGTTCACTCTAACCGAAGCCAAGTTGGAGCAAAAAATCAAGGTTAGCCTGCCAGGAGTGCTGAGCAATCAGGGAGATGGCTGCGGAGTTTCCGGCTGGGGGTTTGGGCTCGTTTCCACACCTGCAGCAAATAAGTGGCACAGCGGTGCCAGGCGCAGGGGCCGGGGCAGCTGCGTGTGTGAGGAAGCAGGGGGACAGGCTGGCAGCTTTTGGCTCCTACTTGGCTCGAGCTTTGCAGATCGAGTCGGAATTCACTGAGCGAAAGGAAGCAAATTAATCACTTGTTTCTGGGAGAATCCAATTAATCACTGGTTTCTAGGAGAGTCCTGCTGCCACTAGACTGGCCAAAGATTCAGGGTCATCTCAGGATGGAGAGGGAAAGGGAAAGGGGCTGCCCACTCGCTGCGAGAGCAAAAGCAAGAGACTTAAGGCTCCTCAGTGCTTGAAAAAGTAACCAAGTGCCCTGGAGCTCCCAGCCCTGCTTGAAAATGATGGAGGCTGACAGATCTGGGATTAATCTAAAGGTTTCAGCTCTCTGAGCACCAAGTGGAAATTCGCCTGGAAACCACAACGCAGGAGCTCAGCATGACGGAAGCGGTGCCTGGAACAGGGGAGAAGGAGGCACGTGTGGGTCAGCCTGCTCGCCCGGCCTGATTACGCACACAGGATAGAGTCCTTGTCTCCTGCTCTCCCACTGATGTCTCTGGGTAAGCAGGGAAGGTATTCAGTGCTAATAAGAGCATTATAAAATAGGCCACTTTTTTTTTAACGTTAGACCTAAATGCAGACTCTGCTGCAGGCAGAGCTTTGCGTTGCTAATTAGGTGGAGAGGCAAAACTATACCCACAACGAGAGCCCTTCTGACTGCAGCGAGTCACGCTCCTGCAGCAGCCCAGTGTTTGATGGGATCCGGCAGCCTACACAGATAATAATGCTGCAGTTTTGCATATGCAGCTATCTGTAGGTGCTGGACTGCTGGTGAAGGATGGGAAGGGGGAGTGCAAGGCTGGCTAAGAGCTAGAGCCAACGTGCGCTCTCGTTCTGAAGACTTGGACTCATTTAGCTTGTCTGACTGTGTAAGAGTAGCCTTTCTGCCTCCTCCTCTGCTCTTTTGTGAGGCTACATTGCTCATCTGTTGCTCAGTTTGTAATGTGGAAGACCATGACAGCCCTCTTCCTCTGGCCCTGCACCCACTAAAACTGTTCTTATAGCCCATATGTAGGTTTGGACACCTACTAACCTTCTACCACATCCAGGTGCAGTCTGTAAGGAAGGATATTAGATGTGGGCACATTTATGTCCTCACAAGACTCCATGTCCTCAGGCATCAGTAACCTACAGCTGATGCTGCTGAGGCTGTTTCAGTGCAAGAGCAGTCTCCAAGTAGTAACAGAGCTGTCATGATCCTTAGTCACATCTGCACATTGGTGCCTCATATCCGATATCAATACAGCAGAGCCATCTACCCAGTTGCTCATAGGACTGAACAAATCAAAGTGTTCAAGTTTCATGCCTCTCCGTTAGTCTGCTCTGCCAATGCATAACCCACGGGGAGTGGGCGTGTGTGGCACACCCGTGTACCCGCTTCTGTGGAGCGCTGGGGATGGCATTGCTGAGCTCAGTATTTTAAAGTCATTGGGCTACGTAGTCAGCTGTAGGTACAAATTGGTGCAGCACCATCAATTTTGGTGGCCTTTTGAAGCTGGGTTAGAATCTGGCCCACGATGTTAATCTATAATAGAAACTTGTGTTTCTTAAAAGCGGAGATATTTTGAGTGTGCAATCAAGTTGGCATTCTTACCCAGGCTCCTGCATGGTATAATTGTAATTTCCAGATGATAATTGTTATTAAATTATTAAATAATGTAGCAGTGGAAGGTTAGTTTAAGGTTGCAGAGCGATTTTTAGCTCTTTGATGTGATCCTGTCAAGCTGAAATCAGCACTGGGATATGTCCCAGTGCACAAACCATGTACATAGCCGAGATGAAGGAACACAGGCACAATTTCACAGACAAGCCAAATCTGAATGCGTGCCCTCTTCTAAGAATGGAATTTAGGAAATATAATTTTCAGTTCCCTGAACCACAGACCTAGTCATTATGATGGTCTCTCCCTGCTTGTGTTTTAGAAAAGCTCAAAGACTAAATTGCAGAATTGTGGTTGTTAATTCAAAGCAAGTGGGTGACACTGCAGCTGGTGTCTATTTGCCTATCTGATATATGAATAGCTATCGATCTGGATTTTTTTTTTCTCTAAATGTGATGTGATATTGAGAATGAGATCATTGCCAGATCCCCGTAAGAAATTAGTGTGGTATCACTAGCACGCAGAGGCAGCTTTGTCACCCTATTAATAGGTGCAGCATGCAGCCCCCTCCAGCCTGAGGAAGTGTTTGGTCATGGGTATCTTCCTCTATATTTAGCTCCAGAAACTGTAACACCTTGTGGCACATGAGAGAAATTAGTGCTTCAGTTCAGATTCCTGTGCCAGCAGAATTTCTAAGAAATGTATTCCAATATTCATCCATTTTTTTTCATGGTCTTCCTTTTGTTCTTTTCAACATATTTTTACCCCCTTATGACACCTTATCTCTTCTTCAGACCTACTTTTTGCAAAGATGATTGCAAAGATTTGAAGTTGATTGTCCTTTTATTCTGGTACTGTATGCTTGTTCTGTATATTGCAGTATTAGTTAATGGTAACCTTATTAATTACTATTGTGAATGTCTTGTAGCATGGGTATGCCAACTAGATCTTACAGATATTTCAAACTTGCTTTATTTTAACTTATAAATCAATTTCTTTGGTGTCTTCCTCGTGCATTGCTCTTTTCTGAAGTTTCTTTGTAAATCCAATTCTGAGACTGAGTGAGGGGCAAGGAGAAGCCCTTTCCACAGTAAGGTTGACAGCAATGCTGCTACCTGAGATCTTAGGAAGGGAAACGCCACAGAAGTGCTCCCTACTGTTCGGACATCAAAAAAAAATAACTCTGAAATAGCGCTGTGGTTTGTGTTTATTCTCCCACGGTGATGTCTTCAGCGGAGCACTTGGATTACAAGTGATGACAATGTTGTTCTCTGCTGTAAGCCGAGCCTGGAGGCGGGAGGCCAGCCTGTGATGGAAAATGCTGACTTTCTCAGAACAATACATCGCTTTTGCTTTTTCACAGCACACAGTGTGGGGAAAGAAATTCTTCAGCTTGATGCTTAAGTACCTGAGACAGAGTCAGTGACTCTGGGAAGAATTCAAGGGTGGAAGGGAGGTAAATGGGCTTGGATGCATCAATAACAAACTTGAATCTTTGATCAAAACATGAAGTGACATGCCTGCCTCCTTCCCCTCCCTCCTGCTGTCTGTTCCAGGCTTGGATGAAGCTTGGGCAAGTTGGGAACTTAATCACAAATCCTTTCTTTATCAAATGACTTTGCATCTCCACAGTATCTCCGCTTCCGGAGATATATTGTGCCAGTCCCTAGCACGATGCGATGTGACAAGTGAAGACAAAAGACACGTTCTGCACCTCATGTAAGAGACCATGTACAGTTTCTCTCTTTCTTTCCCCAGTGTGTATGCAGTGAGATCAGATGCAGACAGTCTCCCCAGTAGGGGAACCGCAGAGCGGGATTTCGGCTCGGTCCTGTTTTCCTTATGCACTTGCTCTACCCCAAATTGTAAAGGAGCCGGGCTGCTGAGACCCAGGTTTCAGTGCTCGCCTTCAGCCCTCTCTTTCTGTTTCGTCCCGGGCTCCCGCTCAGTCTGTTCCTCGATCCCTGTGTGTGATCCCTCGAGCCTGTCTGTGGTGGGCATCTGGACGGGGCCTTCCCGCCCTCCTGCCAAGGAGGCCTCGCTGTGGCGGAGCTCCCATTCCTGCCTCTTCCAGGTGGAGCTGGGGACACCCCAGCACGTTGGCTGCTCCCTTTCCTGTCCCTCCAGGCAACCAGGGCAGCCCTTGGAGCAAACCTTGGCTCTAGCAACGCTCAAAGCTCCGAGATGTTGGGGCCTTGTGAAGGCCCCAGGAGGGAAGCAGAGCGGTCCCGGGAGGTGCACGAGACAGGTTGTGCTTCACGGTACTCAAGAGAAAGGTGATAAACTGCAGTGGAAGTGAACAGTGCTTTTGTCTTGGGCCCTTGCCTGGCTGGATGTTTGCTTGCTGACATGAGGTCACTGATAAATTTTGAAATTATAGTGTTTTTTCCACAGAGATTTAAGAACTGCTGTAATACTGTAGGGTTCTGGCACTCTGCCATGACGTTGCATCATCAATGTGGCAAAAATGCATCTGTTTTAAACTGAAATTATATAAAAAAGGGGAGAAGGTACATTTTAGTTAACCTGACTTTTGAAAGCAGGCTTTGATTCCTACAAGTCCAACTCCCCTGGGCTCCTACCTATCTATGAGGTAAAATCTGAAAAACATTCCACCGAGGAACTGAAAATATCAGCAGTTTATACAGAGCTTGGGCAGAGATTTCCACCTCTGGAAATACCTTACTGTTTGCAGTCAAAAATCTTGGTGGCTGAAAGGGCCCACAAGACGAGGCCTGGTTTGGAGCCTAAGTCTGACATTATATTCTGTGGTGGTCACCTGGCTTTATTCTGGCCCCAAGAGACCTGATCTGTAGGAGGCATTTGGGTCTGACCTGTAGCCCAACCGTTGCCTGCTATAGGGGCACGTTAAGCAAAGTAGTAGTTTTCTTAGTCCTGCTCATACCTCCATGCGTGTCCTGCCACCACCACTGCTCCTGTCTGGACATCCCTGGTGCGAGCCAACACTGGAGGCCGGTGTTGATTGATGGGCGGTGAGATAAAATACTCCATCCTTGGCTGTGTTAGTGCATGAGAGCACCCAGCTGTCACTAGCTGTTTAGACAATAAATCACTTGGATTTACTCCCTGGATGACTCTGTAAAGCTGGAAGTGCAAACAGCAGGCCGAGACAGTGATGGAGAGTCACCCACAAATACAGGTGCAACAGGCGCGCCGTGTTAAAGTTTTTTTCAGAGTTGTAGTAGTAACATCCAAGGCCACATATGGAAACAGGTGAATACGTAGGGCTGAGGGAGCAAGGCTGCCCAAGGCCTCATGTGTTGGGGTTGCTGATGGAGGAACCGTGCTGGAGTTTGTTTGGCTCTAAGTTTGTTTTCCGTTGCTGGACATATTTGCCAGGTTTGAGGTGGGCCCATGTGCGTTAGGAAAGTTCAGCAGAGGCTGCAGCATTACGAAATGCAGAGCAGCTGCTTCCAGTCCTGCCTTCTTGAGAGCCTTTGGAATTAAAGCCAATGAGCCAAGCACCAGAAGAATACGGATAACATTTGGCGCTTTTCATCTTCATAGCACTTCACAAACATTACCCAAATAATCCTGCCTACGTTCTTGGACTCTGCTGTTGTGTGGTCATCAGACTGTGGGCAAGTCATTTTCCTTTCACATACGCCTGGTGTCCCTGCTTGTCCAGTGGGGATAATAATATACTGTCTATCAGGATGATAGCCTTGAGAGCCTTGTATTAAATGTTTCTAATTGTTATTATTTATCAAGCTAGAGCCTTCTCATGATAGGCAGGATGAAAATTAAAAGGATAAATATCACAGTAAATGAAAAAAATAAAATCCAAATGACATTCTCAGTTAATTAGCTCAAGGTACCTACAATGCAAGGAGAAGCGGTCCCTTCCAAAGGCCATTTACTTCTCCTTGAACAGATTTTCCTTCTCTCATATAGCCATACGCAGGATGAAATGAGCCTGTGTTTGGCTGAAGTCTCATTTCAGGCCTTTCTGGACAAACCTACTATCCTTTATGTCTAAATTAATTTTAGACAACAAGGTCAGCAGGTGTGATGCTTTCCTGTTTTTCAGAACTTTTTTTTTTGGTTTCTCTGTATAGCAGATCTATGGTGTTTTTTCCTAATTACTTGGTGGGGAAATTGAGGTACCCAGCAACCACCGAGTCACTCTCACTACTAAGATTAGCCCTGTGGACTCGTTGCCTTCCAAACTAGTAGGAAATTAGCCCTTATTTTGCCCTCCAAGGCTGTTCTGAGTTAATGCTCAGCTGTTTAGTCATCAAAGATTTGGGGAGGAGGAGGAGTTACGTTTCTGTCTTGTTGATGGAAATATTTGCGGTTAAGATTTATAAAAAATATGCATTTAGTTGTTTGTCATTAGAAAGGAATTTTCTGAAAGCAACTTCTTACATAACTATCCTTTACTTGGTGATTGACGTATCCCCTGGAGCATCAGGTACTTACCAACGCTGACGATGTGCCCGAGATGAACCACTGGGCCTGATAGATGCATATGAAGATACCTGTGTTTGCATCAGTTTAAGGGGAATGAGAGAGCTGCAGAAGATGCGAGGGAAAAGATGAAGAGGACTTTGATTCGAGGCAGGAGGCAGATGGCAGAGTTGTGTCCGAAAAATGGACTGCTTCAACATGTCATATATATTGTAATGATTTTTCACAGTGCCTGCTGTACCTGACATCCTTAAAGTCTACACTTTGGTATTAAAAGTGAGAATGCTGGTTTCTGGTCCATTTTATGCCGTTAGGTGTAGCCCTGAGGCAAAGTTGGAGTCTTGCAGTGGTTTAAATGTAGTCAGGCTTGCCTAGGGACGGAAGGATGGATTATGAAGCCCCTGAAGCCCCTCTTCCAGATCTGTTTGCTATGATGTTGGCGCACACACACCTTGGAGGAACGTCTGACCAGCAGCACTGCTGCACTCATGTCATTGCTCCTGCCCTCGCTGCATTCTGCCTCGAAGCAAAGTCCTCATCTTTTCCCTCACCTCTTTTGCAGCTCTCCCATTCTCCTCTACCTGGTGCAAAACCATTGCAGTTCATTAAGTGGCTGCCTCTTCTCCCAGGGCAGGCCGTGTCCCATGCCCTGCAGTGGGCACCCTTTTGCCAGAAGGAAGACGCTCCCGGAGCAGAGTCCGCTTTCTTTGCGCTAAATGGCCCGTCTCGCTCCAGCTCCCCTTTCGCATGGATTCCAGCAATCTTGGAATTGCCCCGCGCGCAGCGGCCCAGCTCGGGACAAATAGCCGAGGCTGTGAGGGGGCCCGGGAGGCAATTTGCTCCCTGGGCAGGTTCCGATGAAATAATATTGTGTCAGGGGGTGAAGCAGCACAAGGCTGGTGCTAAAGTCTTCCCCCTCTCGCCACAGGGAATGCGAGGTCTGGATGAGATTTAAGTCAGGCTTGATAGCTGCTGCTTAGATCCTGCTGGAGATAAAGTGTAACTCGAAGAATGTGGGGAAACGATCGTTCGGGAAATAAAAAGGGATGTGGACCTTTAAACCCATCACCTCAAAGTGATTTTGACTGGGAAACAAAGCGGGAGATGAAATGCTCTCGGTTCTTGACCCCTGGCCAGCAGGTCTGAAATACACACGTGGCTCAATGTGCAGGAAACTCAGAGCTTCCAACCGCCAAGCTTAATCAATTAGTTTATTAGTGAGAGGGAAGCATTGCATTCGAGCAGAGGAGGCGCTCGCTCTGACGGCCAGTTCTGTCATCCTCTGTTAAAGGTGTATTGCCAAGTAGGTAATCAAAGATACCACTGATTTTCTGCTTGTTTTTGACAAACAAGCCAGCAAAGGGGTGCTCAGGACTTTTGTGAAATGCTTTTGTCTGGTTTTGAGGTGATGCGTGGCTTTGTATCCCTAATGAAATGAGTAAATAGCTTTATGCCTATTGCCCCCAATACAGAGCCACTATGTAATGTGTGATATTCCTCTCTGCCTTGTGAAGTATATTGCAGTCTTCAGCCTTGCTTGGTTTAAGTGGAGGACGCTCTGGAGGCGGCTCAGCACAGGAGCAAGGGTGCCCTTCATACCTGTTTGCACCCAGTGCCCTCCATCCCACAAATGTTAAATATTAGAAATATGTGTGATTTCTTGGAAAAGGAATACTGGTCTCTAACATGAAATCTATGTTAGTGTATTTGTATATAGTTACTATAGCAGTTAGCATAAGCATGGGAGCTGGTAGCAAGTTCTGCAGGAGAAGGTGGGTTTGCAGGAAGTGAGGAGCTTAGGGTTTAGACTTGGGTCGCTCACTGAAGGCTGGTTCGGTCCCCAGCAATGCCAGGCCCGTTCTTTGGCACCACAGACACCTCGTTCAGGGCACGCTCCCCCAAAGCGCTCAGCTCTTTGGGGTCTCTAAATAATAACACAAGTGTGGAGCGCCTGTGGAGTGCCCAGTATCAGCTGGCCATAGGGGGGACCCATGTGTGTGCCAGTCAAGCCAAAGCTGGTAGGTAGATGGGCACCTTGCAGTCATGATTGAGACTTTCCACACTCCGTGTTTGCTCTCTGTTTCCAGGCAATGGAGGTCTTGCCCCAGCTGGTCCTTGGGAAGCCCCCAGGCTGACACAGCCTGATGCAGCAGGGAAGCCCCAGGGCTAGTTGAGGTGTCGGATCTGGGACTCGGGTGCCTGAACTGGCTACGTGTCCCCTCAGTGTGGATTAGCTGCAAGCTTCCAGCAGCCTCCAGCTGCCTTGTCCTTGCTCTGGGAACAATGCCCCATCCCAGGGCCATCCAAGGGTCCCAACCTGGCTGCAGAAGGGCACTGACTGCAGGGAGACCACTGGGTGCTGTCCAGCGGCCAGCAGTCAGTGCACACGCAGCTTACCTGACTGTGTTCCTCAATGCCTCATGCTGGTTATGTGGGTCCCAAATTCATAGTGCTCTGCAGCTCAAGTGCAATACGGCACACAGTGGGGAGAGGGATTTGCATCCGCTTGCCCCTTCGTGAGCCACATCTGAACCTGGGCACCTGCGAGGGAGGCAGCACATCTGAACCGGGCCTGGCAGGACCGGGTAGCGACCCCAGGGCAAGCGGAGAGGAGCGGGCCCGGCCGCCGGGCAGGGGCAGCGTGAGAGGTGAAAGCTCCGGAGCGAGACCCGAGCCAGGCCTGAGCGCTGCCTCTGTGCGCACGTCCAGGCGCAGCCGAGGGGGGTCCCTGGCCAGAGGGCGGGAGATCCCTGCCCTGGGTGTCCGTGGGCCAGAGGTCTCCTCCTCTCCTCGCGCCCTCGCGCTCCCATCGCTGTGATCTCTCCTCGTGTAGTGATGGGCGCCTTCCACTAGAGAGAGACATGAGTACGTGCACGGAACCTGTTTGCTCTTTGTATTGCACGGTCCACCTGGCCAACATGGTGCGGAAGGGGATGGCTGGTGCCCCACGGGGAACGGGCTTTTCTTCTGCTCTAAAATCTGTGTGTGGCTTTCCTGGCTGGGGCTTGTCCTTGAGATTTGCGGGGGCTTTGACAAAGAAAATGCTTATTTTTTTTTTATCCTTGCTTTAAAAAAATCTTTTCTTTTTTTTTAATTGGAAGCTAAAATATGTTCACAAAATAGGACAATCTTATACAAAAAAAATTAAGAAACCACCAAAAAGTGTTTTTATCAGAAATACATTTCCAGGTTAAATTTTCAGCTGATGGCTGATTATCCAACAAGTAGAATGGTATTAACTTAGAAAAAAAAATATGGCAGTGCTTTTGCTCTGATAGGAGTTATAACCTCTGTAGAGAAAAGATGATTTGGCCACATCTGAAACATGGACATCAACATGGACATCTCGTCTTCCCCATCTGTGGGAAGAGCATGGCAGTTGTTGGAAAGCGCAGAGAGTGTTGTAGGAGGAGAAGTGGGGAGGAGCTTTCTCAGTTGAGAAATACAAGGGAAATGGGCACGTGGTTAAAGACAGTGGTATTAATATTCCAATATTTTATGTCCTGCTTTAGACCTTGCAGGCTGCCAGACCTCTGCTTTGCACCAGAGGGAGCTGATCCTCCCAGGCGTCGCTTACCAGATCCCAGCGCAGCCGGAGGACCCAGAGCTCCTTTGCCCAGGACCCCAGAGCTCCTTTGCCCAGGACCCCAGAGCTCCTTTGCCCGCCGCTGGAGCCAGGGCCCGCGTGGAGGTAAGGGCGCTCGCTGCTGAGTGAGACACTGCCAGCACATGTTGCTGCTTGGTAGGCTTTCCTTTGGGCCGCTTCCAGCCACACGCAGGTAGCACCTCGTGTTGCTTTTCCTGGGATTTCTGGTGAAAGTCTAACTCAGGGCAGGGCTGTGAGTCACATGTGTTGTTCTATTTTGGGTCCTGTTTCTGAGTGCTTTTCTCTGTGCTGTAGGGGTGTTTGAAGGAAACACACACATGCACACTTTGCGTACTGCAAATAGAAATTCTGCTTTTAAAGGCCTCCTATTGCTTTCTCACAGCTCCTGCCAAACTTCAATCTGCTAGTCTCCGTAAACACCATCTCCTGGGAGTGCTGCTCCCTGGGAACAGATGGTCCCGTGGGGCACAGATGGCCCCAGAGCTGGGAATTTCCAAGGGTTTTTACTGGGAGATGGAATCCCTTCATTAAACTCAAAGGCCCATCCAGGAGGCACAGAGGAAACATTCTTCCATGGTGCTTTTCTATTCCCATGAGAAATCTCTTTGCACTGCCATTGGGTGGGAGCAAGCAGGTGCCAATCTGAACCCTTGTTTCAGCAGTGGGTTTCAGCAGGCAGTCAATGTCCCCCTCTTCTGCTGGGCACAGAGGTAGAATGAGGAGAGGAATAGGTAAAACTAATTTGAAGATCATGACATAATGACCTTCTCCTTTGGTACCCCCAGAGTGTTTCTTGCCCTCAGAGATGCTCTCTCTACTGTCCAGAGTAAGAGCTCAGCACATCCCTGTGTGAGATCTCTCTCTTCAAGAGTTGGTTGTGAATTCATGTGGATCTGAACAAGCATCTTTTCGGTATTTTCACTTTAGTTATATTCCCAGTATTGCTCTGCCTTCTCACCTTGATGAACTATGATGTGGTATTGGACTGATCCTTTCATTCCTGGAAATGAATCGCTGCCTCTCAAATCATTTCTCATCTACTTTCCACATGATGTCCAGTATCTCAAAGCGATGTCTTTTCCTTAGCCTGATCTGTTCACCTGCACTGTAACTATTAAGATCATAGCAGCTGTTGGGTTCAAAAAACTAGGGTGCACATCCAGCCCAGCACATCCTCCTCTCCTCCCATACACTAGTTTCCTATAGCCTTTCCTCAAGGCTTATGGCTAGACCCAACTAGGTTGTTAAGTTGCCAACTCCTATTTGTTCTTAATTTTCCCATTGAATTTAGTCCTGCAGGACTCAGAAATCTAAATCCTTTGATCTAACAAGGCTTTGTTTGCTCCAGTTTGAAGCTTATCTTCCTATAGGGAGATAATACCACACTTAGGGGACTAATTGTTGGGAGGTAATATGGTTGGGAATTTTTACCTCATAGTCATATTTTATCACAGATCATTTTCTCTCTTTGTAATACCCCTTTGGGCCTCCTAATAAACCACTCTCTCCACTTGTTTATGGACTCCCATTCTGTTTCAAAAATCTGGTAAATGCAGAAGCATTTAGACAGAAAATGTAGACTAAAAGCTGCTCTAAACCAATGTTTCTTCCTTCTTCTTTGTAAGCCTGGTGCACATTAAATGAAACTTATACGCTTCTTGAAGCTGCCTGTGTTATTATTGGAACTGATGCACATTCACTCCAACCAATCTATTTTTATTTGAACCACTTACGCTCTATGAAACCAAGCATAATAACTACAGTCAATATAGATGTATTTGTTTTTATTTAAACTCATAAGTGTGCTAAAAGCAATAAATGCTTTTCCCCCTGAAAACCAATATATACATATAATAGATAGAAAATGTATATATCAGTCAAAGCAGGAGTGACCGGTTGCCCAAGGGGCTGCTTCTAAAATCCATCATGAGTTGTTATTATTACAGACAGCTTCAGGGGACAAGGGGCTGCCAAAGCTGCATATTCAGCAGGAGGGTGGGAGGAGGAGAGCTGGCTTAAGGATCCTGGTAGCTCCTTTTAGGAAAGCCCCTCTCAGGTGGAAGGACATGGGGTTTGATGTGCATCTCTAGGTGGCCAGGAGAAAGTCCTATTATAGCTGCACCTTTGTATTTTGGGCTGGAGGTGTTTCTTTGCAGAGCCTTGGAGGAAACCATTCCCCTTGCAAGTCTGGTGAATACAGCTCTGATTTTGGGGAGATGACTGAGATATTTGTGCTCCACGATTAGGTGAGCACTGTCACTTGGCAAGTGTCTTCTGAAAAAACTTACCCAGTCAAATGTACCAAAGTTGCATGTGGCTAAGGAGACACAATAGAAAAATGATGGCAAGAAAGGTGAGAAACAGGCAGGGATGGGTATAACAGGACAGAGAGCTATTCTCTGTGAACTGTGTCAGAATTAACTAGAAGCAGTTATCTAGGGACATTTTTTTGACTTGAGCTGGGCCTTGTAGCAGCTCCTAATGACCAACAATCTACATCCAATTTCTTTCTCAGTGGCCTGCACTGAGGAAGCACTTCATGGATGGGCTTTCACCCTAGACACAGGAAACAGACCATATATAAATAATAGGCATCCTCCTTCTGCTCTCATGGCATCTGCCTTTTTGCTCTTGTTCCTCAGGCAGCTTGTTGCTTTTCATCATCAAGATGTTAATGCCGAGGAAAAAGAGAACTTCAAGGGTGATTAAAAGAGCTGATCAGGGTTGGAAGGGCACCTCAAGGTAAAACCCCAGGTAGTTTGTGTCCATCTTGGTTGTTTTGGAACTGCAAGATTGTGTCTTCCAGCCAGACCACACACACCATCAACTACCACTTGTGTAAAGTACAAGAAACCGGTGCTGCTTCTTACAGCCTTCCTGCATAGCTGAAACGAGCAAGTGCAGTGACCGGGTCTGTAGCTGTGAGCAAGTCTGCTGTGTTCTGCAGTGACTCTGGGAGACCATGGCCGCTGTTTCCCTGCATTCACATATGCCTTTCCTGTTCAGTAGTCCCCTTTTCTCTTTAGAGTGTATTGTGCCTACTCTTTTACGGAGAGGATTCAAAGTCTCCAGGTTGGCCATTTTGTTCCCATGCCCCTAGGCAGCATCAATGCTCATTTGCAGGCCCTCATTAAACACATTGAATTGTGAATGGCATGTCTCCAACCATGTGGGCTTTGTCAGGCTTTTAAATAGTGGTTGTAGCAAAAAGCTTTGGGGACATTTCAGTTGGCCAACAGCTGCAGTGTATCTGTGTGCTGAATGCCACATGTTTCTGGTTTGTTATATGATTTCTATATTACCTGGAACTGCCTTCTTTACATACGGTGGCCCAATCCAGGCAGGTGTGTACAGATGGTTCACACTAGTTGGTCTGTGGCATCAAGTGAGGCACTGACAGTTTCCATTCAACTCTGTTCCTAGCTTTTTTGGCATGTACCAGTCTTGCAGAGACAGACATGCATATTCAGCTGCTGGATTAAAGAAAGCAAGTGCGGTGCTTTTGGGTGAGCGTGCAGATAAGATTCATGTGCTGTATTACTGCAAGCACTAAATTTACACTGTGCCTTCCTCACATGTGCTTTAAAGAACAATATGCAGCCGAGCAGCACTCCTGGCAGCTCGGGCTCCATGAGTAGGTGATTTGGGCCACGTCCCAGCTTATGGAAAATTGTTTGTTAGCTTTCTAAAAGGAAAGAGGCTCGCTTGCATTTTAGCCATGTTGCATAATTAATATTTGGTGGTGATCAAAGACCTAGAGGGTATCAACCGTAGTGTAGCTTTGGTTTGGATAAAGTCTTTTGTTGAGAGAGCAGACCTGTCTGGATGTCTCTGTGTTGATCCTGCACTTCATCTTCTGTGTAGCTGCTCAGCAGTGTAAATGCAAGTAAGCTCCCTTGTGGCTGGTTGCCATTAGCCCCCATTTTTGTGCAATTTGAGTCATATCTGCTTTCTGTTAGGGCTTATGGCATCCTATGTAGGTGTTTGGAGCAGGCAGTGTGCCACTTGCAGTGCACAGGTGTATCTGGTGTGCATTTTGTACAGATTTCCATGATAGCTCAAGAAGAAGGGTAAGGCAAAGTAAATAAAAAAGCACTCCCAGAGAAGTCTCCCTCGCTGGTACCAGGCAGTCTTTCCTAATAAGATGTTTCAGTGGGGCAGGCCACTTGCTTGCTTCTCTCAGCTGCCTAATCTGTGGCCAACAGTTGTAGCCAGTAGGGAAGAGCACTACTCAGCATCTGGGAATCCAGCTTACCATCGTGGTGCTGAACAAACCAGGGGCACTGCTCTCTTCCCTCACATCCTGAAGGGCCTGATTCTGGTCCATCACCCATCACCACTCTGGTACCGAGTGAGACAACATCCTACGTGGTAGTGCTGCTCAGTTCTGCTTGCATTGCCCAGGCTCGAGCCAGGTATTCCAGCTGTGGGTGAAAATACCACCCAGTAGAGCGAGGCAGTGCAGATGTTGCCACTGCTCCTGATGCCTCTCACTCTCTCCCACTATCTTCTCATGTCCCTTTAACATCTCTGCTACTCTTCCTATAGCAAATGCATGTTCTGTTCTCCTTACGCAGCAATAGCCTGTTCTTGTTCCTAGCACGAGGCAGCCAGTGCTTAGCTTTCCTCCCTTGCAGCTGCAGCCTTTGCAGCTCAGACTGATGAGGGTTTATGCTCTTACTGTGTCCCCACAAGAAATATGGGCCTCATGTGCCAGACAGGGCTTGGCCCAGCCATTGTTGTAGACTCCATCAGAAAGAGGGACTGCTCCAGAAGCCAGCTGATTTAGTAGGATTTTATCCACCTGCCAGTGAGCGTATAACAAAGCCCTCCTCAGCCACGGGGCCTGTGGTGTGTACTCAGAGTGGCTGCCTCCTTGTCCCTGTTAGCAAAGGTCAAGGACTGGATAGTCCTAATAGTCCTTGCTGCTCTCACTGGAGTGGTTCATTGGCCTGAAATAACTTTCGTGGACTTTCCTGCACTTCTCTTGGTCTGCAGAGAAGGCTTCAGGTGGATGAGGGTGACCACTTTTGGACCTGGAATCGAATGCTGGCCCTGTCCTCTACTGTGTGGAGACCAGGGTGCAGAGCCCCAGTGCCCACCAGTGAGCTCACTCCAGTGCAGTTTATAGACCCTCCTGACCAGCTGGGCATGTGAACTGGTATTTCTCTGTGTGGACACAGAGTCTTGTGGCTGTGCAAGGTGTTGTGGTATAGACATGCCCTAGTGTCTATCTGACTGAGATGTCAGCTCTGCAGTGAATTAGGTACCAAAATAACTGGTATAAGATAGGTGGATAGCATGATGATAACAACAACTGACAGGGGATGTTTGGAGGCTAAATTCATGCCTGCAAAATGAGCTATGAGGACCTGGAGATAGAAGAGCATTATTGCTTTTATTGCTGTTACTGCTACTGAAGTAACATCTCAGAAGCCCTGTTCTGGAGCATGAGTGCCATTGTGCAACCCTCTCTGTGGGCACCTTAGAGAAACATAGTCCTTGCCCCACACACTTTACAAAAGAACAAAATGACAATTTGTATAATGTGGCAATTAACCAGCAAACAGGGCTAGGGCAAACTAAGAATGAGATGATCAAATTTGGTATCATAATGACTCCTGTGCCATTACTATGTGTTAAAATCTTGCAATGGTTCATAAACAACCAGCTTCCTCTTACAGACCAGATATTTTTCCTCCCCACCCCACCCCACTCCTGCCTTTCCCAAGAGGAAAGAGTTAGTCCTGGCATGTCACTTGGGCTGTTCTCAGCCCACCCAGAAGGCTTGGGAGGAACTCAGACCATTAGTGTTGGTACACAAAGCTGATTGATCCAGGAAAATCTATTCAAGCAGGCTTCAGACCCCAGTACCTCCCAGTTAATCCATTTAGCACTGTGTTTGCATGTTTGCTGAGGTATTCAAAGGGGCTTTATGAAAAGGAGGATTTCTTTGTAATGAATGGAAACGAACAAGATAAAAAGACAGAGATAAGCAGAGACACAGGATTTCAATTCTAACCTCCATTAAACTGAGTGCTGTCAATACTAATAACATAAAGGCAGCAGTGAAGTGTGGCTGACACACGGCCTGTTGGAGAATGCTCAGAGACATCTGAAAATCCCATCAGAAACTGCAATGGGAAATGCAATCAGGACGTCTTGTCTGGGATTGTCTAATTCATTGGTTTGATATTGTCTTGATAAGCACAGCCCATGGAAGCACAATCTGTGTGAGCCCTGAGCTGTCTTTTTACTGTTGTCTGAGCCCTTCATGGTACTCTTCAGTAGGGGATGGTGCTAATGGCAAGTGTTCCTGCCCTGTGAATTTGGATCTTCATCTAGCTTAAACACAGTGTGATGCAGGTCTAGGGTGCAGGATGGCTGGACCAGCCAGCAGAGATACAGGCTGAGAGAGCAGAGCTGCACAGGGAGCCAGCAACAGGGAGGCATGTGGTGCTGCAGGTAACAAGGGAGGCTGGCCCAAGAGGCTAGGCTGGAAATGCCAATGCAGATGAGACCTGGCTGTAGATACAACACAAAGAGGAAGGGAAAACCAAGGAGTGGAGAGGCAAGACTGGAGAAATTTGAAATTACAAGAGAACTCGGGGATCCCAAGCTTCAACCCAAGTATGTCTATGAGTGCACATGCAGCAGTGGTGGATTTGGAAATGCACAGTAAGTTCCTAAAGCCATCTATATAATAGATTAGCGTGTGACCCACGAAATCATCAAACAGTAAGTGCACTTTGTGTCAGGGCTGTCAAACAGGTACAAAATTTCAGCAAATAAAGGCAGAATTAATAGTTACCATTTGTGACTGGTACTGAAAACTGACTGTTTCACATGATACGTGCAGTTTGGGCTCCCTAGCATATCTATATGAGTATGTGTATAAATATGTGACATTGCAGGAGGGCTAAAGTGCATTGGAAGGAGTTTGGCAGGGCAAGTGGAGTCTTCTTGAAATACCAGGGTCCCAGGCAGGCTGTTTGACAGTGTCAACAAGGGTGCTGGCTCTACAGGGGAAGGTGAAAGATGAGCTGTAAGGTGACAATTTGTTTTAATGAGCGCATCCACAGAACTACAGGGCCAATAATGACTCCTAAAATACAAGCAACACAGGGGTGACTGAAAAAACAGTGACCTCTCCTCAGCTCTGGTGAGGCTGCACCTGAAGTATTGGGTGCAGTTCTGGGCTCTCCAGTACAGGAGGGATGTGGAGCTTCTAGAGAGGGTCCAGCAGAGAGTGACAAAGATGATTAAGGGACTGGAGCATCTCTTGTATGAGGAAAGACTAAGTGAGCTGGGCTTGTTTAGCCTAGAGAAGAGAAGGTTTAGAGGGGATCTGATTAATATATATAAGTACCTGAGGGGAGAATGTAGGGAGGAAGGGACCAAGCTCTTCTCAGTGGTGGTGAGTGACAGGACAAGGGGCAATGGGTGTAAGTTGCAACACAGGAAGTTCCATCTCTATATGAGGAAGAACTTCTTTGCTGTGAGGGTGACAGAGCCCTGGCACAGGCTGCCCAGGGAGGCTGTGGAGTCTCCTTCCCTGGAGGTCTTCAAAATCTGCCTGGATGCCGCCCTGTGCCCCGTGCTCTGGGTGTCCCTGCTGGTGCAGGAAGGTTGGACTAGATGATCTCTACAGGTCCCTTCCAACCTTAACCATTCTGTGATTGTGTGAAATCACAGCTACACTGGGTGTGGGTCACAGACTCAGATGTCACAGAGCAGAGGTTCGTGGCCAGAAATCCCTGACCACATAGCAGTCGCATGAAGGGACTGCTGACCTCTGCTGGCTGCGTGCAGCATCCTCACTGGCTCTGCACCATGTTAGCTGCTTCCAGCCAAGTTTACAGCAGTCTCTGAGTGGATACTGCTGTCACCACCTCCAGGGCTGGTGTGACAAAGAGGAAGCAGCACTGGCGACACCAAGACTGGCAGAAAACGTGGTTGATGGGTGCATGGAGCGGCTGGGATAGCCGTGAGATTGGAGTGGGGAGGGAAGAGGAGACAGCTGTGTCAACAGGTGGAATAGGGTAACAGGGCTGAGAAGGTCAACCACATCGATGGTGAGCACTGCTTGATTTCTCAAATGAAGCTCAGCTGCAGAAATGCTGTTCTTGAGAAGAGAGGGCCCACTGTGGAGGGCAGGAAGGACCAATTTGTTATAGAGCATCTGGGTGGCGCTGAAGACAACATTTAGGTAAGCAAGGCTGAAAAGAAGAGACTGGAATAAGGAATAGAGATGAGAGAACAAGATGTGGGATGGTGGCAAAGGACTGGGGACCAGCTTTCTAGTTTGGTTCTAGCCTGTAGCTGCACCAATATTGCAGGATCAGGTGAACAGCTGATGTTGTGCCCCTTGGGGAATGGCAGACCTGGGATAACTCAGCAGCTCTGTGCTGGTAGGTTTGGTTTTGTTTTAAACAATAATGATAGTATTTGTCTCCTCCTGCTGCCCTTTTTTCCTTGAGTGTTTAGAAATGGTGTTTCTGCTGTAACTAGGTCAGGGAGCATAAGTAGGTCATGGTGACTCTTTAAATGTGGCAAAGCTGGAAACAAAATTGAGGAGGCAGGACCCACCTGTGTGCAAGTGAAAGGTAGGATGTGTGGTCTGGCAGAAGAGACAGCCCCAGGGTGAGGGGCAGAGAGAGCAAGTGAACGTGGTGAGCTTGAGAAACACCTGCCTGAGCACTGAGGAGGAGAAGGGGAGATATGGGATAGGGACAGGGATGAGGAATGGGCTAAGGAGAAAGGCAAGAAAAAGGCCTTTGGATGAAGGAGGGAAAGGGACAGGTAACTGGGCTAGAGCTGTGGGATGAGAAGTACAGAGAAGGGTGTTAGGGCTGAAGGGTTATAGAGGGAGGGAAGGAGGTGGAGGAGCAAGAAAAGAGGGATGCTTAGGTGGGAACAGCTGGGAATAGGTTTGTGTAGAGGGTTTCAAAAGGTAGGAGAAAAGCTGAGATGCTGAATTCTCTCTGAAGAGAGGGAGAGATTACAACTGGGGCTAGAAAGCAAATACAGCCTGAAAGGGTGTGAGTGAGAGAGAAGGGATAAGGGCACCTGTGAGAGGTAGGAAGCAGGAGGAAATGGAGCAGGAGCCACGGCTAAGCAGAGGGAGAGAAGGGGGAGATGAGCAAGTGAGAGAAGCAGGCGGTGTCTGTGAGCTGAGAGCGTGTGGGTCACGGCGAGGCCTGGGGGCAGTCCTCGCTGTGGGCCTTCCCCCCTGCCCTCTCTGTGAAGGGTGGGCAAGTTGCAGGCAAAAGGGGGAAAGGTGCCGTGAGTGTTTTGTGCGTCCTGGTTGTCCCTTGCTTTGCAGGAGCAGGGCTCGCTTTCCAGGTTCTTTCTCCCATCTGGAGGTGATGAAGGAAGTGGAGAGTTTGGTGTTCTTCCACAGGTGTCCTCTAAATGTGTTTTCATCAGAAACAAAGCATAATGAAACTTAATTTCCTGGCACAGCCAGGAGACCTGGCACAGCCGCCAGCAGGGAGGGGGTCCCGCTTTATCACGGTGTCTGTCGGGTCTGCAGAGCTGCTGGGGTGCTTGGGGTGCCCCCAACTGCAGTGGGGCAGTGGGAGCTGTTGTTGAGGGCTTGTGCAAAGAGATCCTCTCCTCTGCGCATGGACGCTCGCCTCTACCCCATAGTCCTTACTCCCACCATGGTCATACTGAAAGTATTGCTTTTAATCTCTGCATATTAGTCGTGACTGTCAGATACAGTCTGACTGGGTTTAACCTTTTCTGTTTGCTCTGCATAGCTGTTCTATGGTGTCCCATAGAAATTTGGGCTAAGGACAGTGGATCCGGATGAGAAGAAAGTCCTAAGGAAATACCTATTGAAGAGGGGGGTGATGTGACCATCTGCTTATGAAACCAGCTGGTAGGACTTCCTTCCTTTTCTCTAAAGCAGAGCTGCTCCTGTGCAGGTATATGCAGCTTTAGCAGCAAAATCCACTGAGCATTGTCTGTGAGGCCTGGGAAGGGACTGATGTGTAAGCACTGTAAACAGATATAATAAGCTGGAAACCGTGCACGGTGCTTAAACAGGACTGATGGGGATACAGAGCTGAGCTGCCAGGATACTAATAAAAATGACATGCAAAATATAGTCTGAAATTATCCTCGTGTACCAGCATATACATCTGCCAAAAACAGTGTGAGGAAGAGCTTTTGGGATACTGACTCTGTTAAGGTTTTTAACCAAAACCACTGTGTGGTATCAGGAGCAGGAGAGAGGCAACAGCACAAACCTTACACTGAAAGGAAAGCACAGTTGTGTCTATGGACATGAGCCAATTTTCAAACTAGAATAGGTCAGGATCTTACAGAAAACAGTAAAGATGGTGCATATGGGGATGTTATTGGGACAAATTAAGCCTTTAGAACAGCCCACAATTTTATTGTATTTCTAAAGCTATCATTTGGTGACTTCCTCTAGTGGCAGACTTGAGAGTGAGTCCAGTATTATGAAAGTTTGGAGCTGTAACAATTCCAGAATTGTAAATGCAGAGTTTCAGGATGAAAATTTTCTTCTGTAATTTAATATGAACAAGAGATACCAAAATCCCCTTAAGACTGTATTTCTTTGCTCGTTTGACCTTTACCTGTGCCCCAGCTGCTTTTCCTGATCATGAATGTTTATCTTGTAAAAATGCAGCTTGTTGCTGGAGTGTACCTGGAAGAAAAAAAAATGTAGTTAGAAAGTTATCCTATATTTTGACTAATTAAACAACATGAAATTAGGTGCACAGTGGGATATATTATGAATACTTGAGCATAGCTGGAAGTAAATACCCCATCTAAGTTAGTACCCCATCTTGGGTGTTTTTTGAGTGTAAAAGCAGAATTTGTGAAATCAGTAGAAACTTGCTAGGGTTGTGATGCCAGTATTTGATTATTATTGCTAGCATTATTGTTCCTGTTAAGCTCTTGCAGTGTTGAGCTTTACCCATCTGCTTGCTTCTGCACGAACGTGAGAAACGGTGCCAGTGTGGGATGTCACAGCAGAGCCGAGACAGTGGTAAAGCAGGGCAGCCCCCTGCATGAGACGTGAGCAGGATTCAGACACCTGAGATGAGTGATGGGCAGAGCCACGGAAATCCTGAACCACAGAGCCCTGAAACGGAGGGCTGGTGTGGGGCACAAGGCAGGCGCCACAGAGCAGGTGGAGGAGCAGAATGGCACACTAGCAATGCAAATGCTGCTCTCTATCACTTACATTTAGGAAGCCAGTCAGCTGTGTCACTGGGGTATCACCAGCTGAGGTGACAGATTCCTTCTGAAAGCCTTCGGAGTAGCAAGTTTCTAAGGTGGAGCGTGAGAGAAATCACTACACGGCCGGGAAGGGGATAAATCTGTTCTTGTGGAGCAGTGGAAAGCATCTGCAAAGGGAGGAAGAGCAGAAGATTAAAGAAAGGGGCTTAAGCAGGAGTTTGCGTAGAGAAGGAGAAGGCCGGGAGGTGCAGACACATAGCTATTAAACTCTAACTGGGACACAGTGCATCGTGCTGCTGAAATCTTATCTGTTAAATTGGAAAGGCAACTCTGGGGCTAGTTTTTATGACTTTTGTAAGTGAAGCACTGGACTCTGATGCCACGTTTTCCTCTGGACTAACAGTATGTACAATAAAAGTAGCCTACAAGGACCTCTTTGTCTTCTACAAGATTTTGAAATGGCATTTCATAGTTCTCCAGGTAGATGCTGCATTGTTTCACGTTTCCTGGATCTCTGATGTTTACCTGGTTCTTAGAAACTTCTCTGAATCTTCGTACAGGTAAATCGAACAGAAGAAATCTGGTTCATCTCCCTTAATCCATACATTCCTAAAGAGTGACTTTTGATAGGCTGGGGTCTGATCCTTGCTATGCCATTAGGGGCAGAAAGACTCTTGTGTTCCAGGCCTTGACCTGCAGCTTTGCAGATCTGCATTTAATTTTCAGCTCTGCCACATACTTCCCAAGTGACCTTGTGCAAGTCATTTATTCTCTCAGCATTTAATTATCACCCTTTTGCAGATGAGAAGTTGACACTTCTCTGCCTCCCAGAGAGTAATGTGAGGATAAATTCATCAACCTTCATGTTCTGCTGTGAACAATGGGAGTTCACTGAGGTAAAACAAAGTCTAACGAGGGAGATGAGGCAACAAGGGGAAGCAAACCAAGGATGAAACCTGTTTCAGCTAGTTAGCTGTCCTGCGTGAACCAAGTATGTGAAGTCTTTCAGCACTTTACATCAGTCCTCTGAGCGTGCAGTGATATGACTTGATTCCTGTCCTTCCCTATGCACTGACCAAACGAGATGGGAGGAGACTGAATTCCTTGTTCTTCTTTAATAGGTAGTTGTCAGATGATTCATTTGCTTAAGTCACCTCTTTAGGTACCTCCCACCTTTTCATTTTGAGTGAATCATGGAAAATGATCATGTATTCCTCAATAATGGGATAATGGAATGCAATTATGGGATGTGGATTGTGTTGCAAGTGGTGGGGAAGGTCTTGAGCAGCAGAATGCACCTTTGGAGAGAGGATCTTCTAGGCCAGCCCATGGCTTTGGGCTTGATGGACCAGGAACACTTTTAGTGTCATTGCCAGAGCATTTCAGCTGTGATACATCTCCAAGACTTCCTAGGAAAAAGGACTTTGTTTTTGCAAGTGACAGTAGCGGGTCTACATCTCATGAACAGGGATCTTGACCTAGTAGTGAAAATATTAAAAAATAGATGTAATTTGGAAAAGCAGCCCTGACTGCTGAGATGTTGGATTAAACTGCCTATGCATCTCCTGGACCACTACGATCAGTCATGGGCCATATTCATCTTCCAGTTGCTTAACTTAGAGCTGTGCACAACGTAGTAGCTGCCAACCTGCCCAGGCGCTTCTTCCCTGCCTGGTTTTAGATGGTGCCCTGCAGGACCTGCAGAGGATGAGCTGACCCTTCCTCCTTAGTAGCCATTCCTATGAGAAATTCATTCTGCCTGATCTTCTGCAGCTGCTGTTCTGCCTGTGCTCAGGAGGGTCGTTTCCTGTACCTTTTTTGTCTTACTTCTTCAAGAAGTGATCATCCTTCTGTATTGTGAGTACAGGAAAACCAGGCTTTGTGCTGTTTGTGGTTTTCTTTTTCTTTTTTTTTTTGCTAAACCTAAATGGAGTTGCAGCTTGGCAACATTTTGGAATGTCACATCACTAAAGATAATTATTTTAATGGAGGTTGCTGACTATATGGATAGAAAACACTCGTAAGAATTGGACTTCATGATTATTTTTCAGGTAGGGTAACAAAAAGCTACCTTCCTCAATACTATTTAAAATTCACTAAATACCCCCTGTGTGTGCATGCACACATACCCCAAAAAGTCTTGCAGCTTCCATGAAATGTGGTAATGTTGTGAGATTGTTTGGAGTTGGGGTTTTTAAGAACTTTTGGAAGCCTTCCACTTGTTGGTCTTGGCATTTTATAAAGGTGATATTGTAGCTCGATTAGCACTATCCAGGATGTTCAAATCAGTGTAAAGAAAGGAAAATAGAGACACTGGGGCCTAGATCTTCAAATATTTGGTTGGGCTTATATTGAAATGTAAATAAAGTAACTGTAATCTTTAATATTTGTGATCCTGGTCGGAAAGCAGGTTCTTTATTGTCCTTTACTGTCCTAATGGTGTTTTCAAACCTGGGGGATTAAAGACTCTATTCTGACATTCCTAACCTGACCAGACTGGATCCTAATCACCAACTGCCTTCCAATCACGTTACAAACTGAGGATGCATTCCAGGAAAATCAAGCAGTTGGTGAGAGGTAGATGCTGTCTTTGCTTCATCTTCACCCTGGCTTCTCTGGAGTGATGCTGAAGGAGTATAAAACGTGTTTGTCATTAGAAGAACAAGTTCTGTAAAGAAGGAAGCACAAGTAAACAAACAGTAGAGATGTATAAAAGTGCCCATGAGAGGCAACCTGCAGCTCTGCTTGTATCACAAGGAGACTTTGTGTTGGGCTCCTAGAGGCCGTTTCTGCAGAGGCTGCTGAGAGCATGACTGTGATGACACCACCCTCAAGGCCTGTGCTGAGAGCCAACAGGCAGCATGTGCTCAGCCTGTTGAGCCCCTTGCCGAAATCAGGTAGTGTCAGGAGGAGGGCTATGGATGGATATGAAGGATTTGGGCACGCACACAGCGCTGCTGTCAACAGGAGAGCAAGTGGGTGTTTATAAATGTGCTGAGAGCAAGTGCAGTATTGCTGCTAGTAAGGGAGGGCTCTAGCAAAGTGCCCTTGGAGCTCTCCAGAGCTACAGAGTGTGTGAAAACACAACTGAGTGCTCCTCACCAGCCTTCAGCACGAGGGACGAGCACAACAGATTCCTCTTCCTGCAGAGCCAGGCAAGTCGTATGGGTGGGTCAGGGCTGCTATTTGGGCAAACAAACACAACAGAACTTGGCTACAGGAAGGGAAGCCACGTGCTTAGCAGAACCTTCAAGGACACGCTCCGGAGGCGGAATGCAATTACCCAATTTGGATTTCTGCCATGACACTGAGTTAACCCTCAGCACAAGTATGGTTTTATTTGTGGCTCTTCCCAATCCTGAGGGTTCCTCAGATTAGAGGTAGGCACTGAGGACCCTGTATTTAATTTTCCAGATAAGCTTTTTCTATGACCTGCATTCTTGTAACGTGAGCCTTACAAACATGGTTCATTTAGTCTCACATTGCCTCTGTGAGGCTGGGAAGTGCTGTTCCAGCTGCCGTTTCTTGCCTGGAAGTGGTCCCTGGAAGAAGTATCAAATTGGGGAAGTTTGATTTGTTCTAGTTTGCTCAAAGGTCTGTGGTTTCAGTTGTTGCCCTTTCCACAAGGAAAAGGCATAAATATCCAGGTTAGGAAACAATGGGTAAGCTAATGAGCCTCAGAAGAATTGGTGGCAATTGGGGTATTTCTCCATACTCTTTGGAAACACATGGATCTGGCAGAGCGAATGGCTCGTTGCTGTGTATTTCATGAACAAAATAGCAATTTTGTAATTTGGGTTCCTGTGTGCTGTGCAGCTGGCCTGTCCCTCTTCGGCCTGCTCAGGTAGGTCCTCCGGTTATCTGAGCCCTGCAGGTGGGATGCACATGGTAAGCCTGTCTTTCCTTTCACCTACTACCTGTTATCTTTTGAAATGATTGGGATTCATTTTCTTGCATTTTGTAGCCTGCTCCCTGCAGAACTGCTTCACAGCCTCGCTGCGCTCTGCTACTGATCCAGCTCTTGGCATTGTATAAATAACTAGAGAGGTGGTGCCCCAGAACATGAAGAAAAAGCAGGTGAGATGGAGATACCTACATCCATTTCTGTTCCTCTTTTCCAATATTTTATATATACATATATATACTTATAAGACTTATTAGGGAATTATTCCTCATGCTTTCGCCTTTCATGCGAGTGGACAGTAAGTACAAACGTAAATACAGCCACAGAGCATGCAGCTGTTTCTGAAATGCTCCACGACATGGACTGAATCCACAACAGACTTCTGTACCTAGAAAGAACTAGACCTGTGCAGGCTGAGAACTGTCCCTCTGTGACTTAACCAGCAGGAAATAGACACCTACAATGAAGTCTGGGGAGGTCACAGATCAATTATGACCTGATCTGCTTCATGTTCTCAGCAGAGAGCAGCCTGCCTGGCGAGTGGGGTAGGCAGGGATGCACTATCACGACTGAAATCTGGGCTCATAGCTCAGATTGGTCTGTTGAAATAATGCAAGGCCAGACTGCAGAGATATTTGCAATATCTCTGCGATGCAGCCCGGCCAGCGTATAATGTGGATTAAATGTTGTTTGGTTACAGAAAGCACACTGATAAATGTCTGGTCATTAAGGTCAGACCATGGAGACTGGAAACAAGAAACTGCTCTGAAGAGCAAGGGAAAAGAGGGGAGGGGAAAAAAAGAAAGGCACTTTAAATTCAGCACCACGGAAAGGGGCACTCACAGCACGGGGGAATGCGGGCAGGACAAGCGCTTAATTCAGCATCAGGCGCCCAAGTGAAATCGTACGCAGGTTGTTTTAAGCCACTTGATGCTTTTATAGACTCTTTGTGTGCCAAGTGCTTGGGAAACATCCACCTGTTGGAACAGAGTTGGAAAAAAAAATGCAAGTTCTTTGCAAGAGCACTCAGCTAAATGGCAAGTTTAATAATCTGCACTTGGGCAGCACTTTTCATCCAAGGGCCTCCAGGCACTTTATGAATATGAATGGCACAAGCTGCACAAGCAAATCGCCCCATGTAATCGCAGGAAGTTTCATTATTCTTATCTGCCTCAGTTTCCCCGACTATAAAGGGAGAGTAATGTGATTTGCCTTAGTCTGTTCAGTCAGCCAATGTCAGACCTGGGAATTAAAGACAATGACCTTTTTTCTTTCACTAAAAGAAAAATTCTCAAGCCATACAGCTCCCAAAGCTTTGCTCATTTTGATTTTAGGAGATTTTTTCCGTTCTCTAAACTACCATTCATTTATCTGATCTAGAAGGGCAAGCTTATGGTAAAGGATTTTGCAGCTCCCCCAATTATAGCAATTCTCACCTCCTGCCCTTCTCTATCTGAGGATTGCTACAGTTTTCAAAAGGATAAAAGGCAGTTACTAACCTTATTTCAAATGCAGATCAGGACATGTGTGGTGGTGGGTTTGTTATTCTTATCCTTGGAAATGTTAATTTACGACAATACCTTCCCCCTTAATGCTCAGGAAAATAACGATAGTTGTGCTATTTGCACTGCATTGTCAGGCATGTGCCATGCTGTTTTGCTGTTCCCCGGACAGGTGGAGACGGAGCAGTTGGGCACTGACGGGCTGTGTCTGGTGAGCTGGCTGCTGATTGACTGATTAGCTTCTTTGTATGGCAGGCGCTTCTCTCGCTCCATCATTAAAGATGCATCGTAACCCCTTGCAAGAGCCTTTTTGTGTGTGTGAGAGAGAGAGAGAGAGAGCGGAGTAATTTTCAATGTTTTACAGTAGGGAAATTTTTGTTAATATGGATGGTCTCTAGAGATGAAGCACAGACAGGTTTCCAGCCTCCAAAGTGCCTAAAAAATAGTCTGGCAAAACTGGTGCCTGTAAATAACTTAGCGAGGAGAGAAAAAAAGGAGAGAGAGAGAGAGTAGAAAACTGAAAGAGTTAAGTTCCAGAAAATCATATGTCTCCTCACAACAGTTTGCACACACACTGTTCCATTATATTTTTGTCTGTGGAAGCTGTATTTAGTATTCATTAATTAAGCGTTGTACACTGTGTGGGCTAGGCTTGGAGGTGTGCTATGCAGTTGGGCAAGATGAGGCCCAGTGAAAGAAGCTGTCTTAGAGACGTGGTGGTTGCACGTATCTAGAGTGTCAAGTTGCAGCGCTCAGTCACTTCAGCTCAACACTGAACCACACTTTCCTCCCAGAGGTAGGAGACAGGACCCAGGAGATGACCCCAATTTTCTCTCATTGCTGGTATCTGATGTAGCTTCTTTCCATTTTGCTGTTGATATTGCTATGGAAGGCCCCTATCATAGTTTGTCTGCCTGGAAAAGTGATACTGGTGTATATGAAGTGTGAATACAAAATGATATGTTAGTAAAACTTGATTGCTTCTCTATAAGAGAACTTTTTCAGATCAACTTGCATTACTTTGGAAGAAGCTCAAGCTAAACAAAGCAACAAAAAAAGCAGCTCCTATTCTGCATCTGCACAGGGAGTTATGACAAATATAGCTATATATGTTTAACTAGATTTCTGAAATGACACTGCCAAACCCAGTAAACTTTCTTTTCTGACTGGGAAATAGAATGACTGACTTGTGTAATCAGCATGGCTCTTCTTGTATTGCAGTGATGACACGGCCACTTCTGCAGTGGTGATTAATAGTGCCAGAGCAGATTGTGCTGTAGCCCTGGGATTGGGCCTGGTGAAAAGGAACTGGAATATGAGCATCTTCTGTCTTGAGGTCAATAGCTTAACAATCAGCAGCTCTCTGGAGAAGAGTGGCAGGAAAAAATATGCAGCTCGATGGGAGAAGGCTGGAGTCATCTGTGGTTGAGAATTTGCCTGTGCACAGAGTGGTCCTTAGCAGTGCTTTGTGTGACCCCTGTGACTCCCTGCATGGAGAGTTGAGCACACTGTGTTGAGGACACTGCCCTTGGGCTGTGACTGACACTTGCCTGGCCATGTTCTAGTTGTAAGGGTCCCCTTGACTTAACCCTTGGGGCCTCTTGCTGAGGCTCTGACAGGCTAGGCAGGACTTTGTTAATTAAAACCTGTTGGAACCTGTTACCTTTCTTCAGGAAGGTAACATGAAATGTGGCAACTGAAGACACAGTGGGTCCTCTGTATTTCTGCCCTTCAGTTGAAGGAGCAGGTCCCATAGGATGATTGTAACTTCCTTTTACAAGAGGCTAGTGCTGAGAGGCCCTGCCTTGCCATTTAACAACATACCCCCTTTGCTTTATTGCAGTTCAGTTCTTGATCTGAAGACTGAAAAGGTTTGGTCTCCCTAACAAACTCAAGAGGGATCCCAAGAGCACTCTGCCCAGTAGGAGCCAGCTCATTCCAGAAATCCACTGGCCCTTGTGCATGAGGCCTCCACAGGGATTCGTGCATCTTTCTTTGTGTTTGGGATCATTTCTACTTAGGCATGTAGGTATGAACATAAGGAATTGTGCTGAATCTGATATCAGTCTAAGAGATCCGTTGGTCTATGGAGCTGTGTATTACATTTGTAGGAAAAAAAATCCCAGCACTGCAGAGATCTGAGTAGAGAGGCTCTGCTATCCATGCTCTTGGGCATAGATCCACCCATCCAGGGATAGAGCATGATGTCTGGTTTCGTACAAGTGTGCAGAGCTGCTAAAAAGCAATAATCCAGCAGAGCTTCACATTTGCTTCTTTTTAATTATAAGCCAAGTCGATTGGCTCCTGAAAATGTAGATGACTTAATAAAACAATCAGGGGAGTATTGATGGCAATGGAATATTACAGAGCTGTATTTGTGGTGGCGTGAGAGGTGCTCTGTGGGAGGGCTGTGAAGGCTACCCTATTTTTGGGATATAAAGTTGCTGTGCAAGGAGGAATGGATGGCACCTTGCTGAGAAATAATCTAATTCCTGCCCACTTCTGTACTGAGCTGCAGTTTGAATGGTCAGTGACATGGCAGCCTCGACTGAAGGCAGCTGCCCAGGCTTTGCTCCTCCATGTTTAGTGCAGAGCTTCAGCTCCATGAGGAATCGTTTGCATGCAGTGGGTCTTGTTCCCTCTGAGTTGCATTGGTGCAGTGCCAGTCAGCTTGGGGAGGAAAGGCAAACCTGCTAACTGGAGCTTTCGCTTGTTTACTGTGTATTTTTATCTCCCCTTCCATCTTTTCCTTTTTTTTTTAATTTAAATATTTGATGTCAGTTCATTTATTTTTATGACAAATGATTTTTTTCATTCCAGAAACAGAAAGCGCTAGAGATGCCAGCATCATGGGGGCATCTGTTCTCCACTTTTAATTAGTCCCTTTCCCACTCACTTTCCCCAGCCCGTATACAGAGATACATGATTTTTTTTTTTTTTTTTTAAAGAAACTCTTGTCTTATTATAATGTACCTTCCTTGGGCTCCATCTCAAAGATGAAGGGTTGTAGCCACTGCTAATGAATAAATGCCCCTGTGTGCAGTGGATCCGTGAGGGTCAAAGTCTGTGCTGAGGGCAGTTTGCCCCAGGGAAAGGCTGAAACCTCTTTCCTCTCAGGTCCCCAAACCCCATCATGCAGGTTAATCCTGAATACTATGATTTGGTTGCTCTATTAGTCCTCCAACACTTTATTTTTGTCATTGGCCTCTGGGAAATGCCATGTCCCACCC
>VZSG01000166.1:5943-87466 GCA_013398315.1 Nothoprocta pentlandii | reverse complement strand
CACAGTTTTCTTGTCTTCTTCCGTTAAAAAAAAAAAAAAAAAAAAAAAAAAAAAAATCTACCCGCCTTACAATTTAGAGGAAAACATCATTTAGTTGGGGAGTGATGTAATTCTCCTACCTAAGGGCATCGACTCTGGTGCTTTGCAGGTGACTTCTCTTTTGCTTACTCTTTAAATTTAGCTGGCCCCCCGGCTTTTGTAGCTAGGAAGTGACATATTTAAACAGCACTCTTTTTGAGGGCACGTTCTGAGAAAATTTAAATCTTTCTCTTTTTATATAAAAAAAAAATTCTCGCCCTCTAAAAAAAAAAAAGCAAACAATAACAATATTTAGGCATGAGGTCACTGGCAGAAAAACGAAAGGATCGGCGAGGCTGAATCCAGGCTAAAAACATGGAATCGTTATTAAAAGGACACTTTCAGCCTTTCGCTTTTTCCAAGCTTTCTTTCTTTCCACCTTTCCGTGGTTGAGCTGCTCAACGCTTCGTTGCTGATAGTTTTACGGAATTATTATTATTATTTTTTTTCCTCAATATTAATTGTTCCTCCTGCTATTTTCCCGGCACGGAATTGTTCTGTGTCAAGCACGCAGCCCTCTGAAGGAGGTGGATATCGACATGACCGCTCGCCAACATCTGGTTATTGTACGTTTTGAGGGGGCTGTTTTTGAGGGGGTCGACTCCTAGCCAGCCTGGGGAAAAGTGGGAGAGAGACCTTGAGGAGGTGGGGGAAAATTTGACTGTAAAAGGTTTTGTTTGCCAGCGTGATACAGTCGGTTATTAATTGTAGCGTGAACCACAAGGGTGTTACCTCTATCGTTGGTTTAAGTTAAAATGGTCACCGGTGTTAAGTTGGGCGAGTTGATGTATGGATTAGTAGTATTTTGGGGGGAGGAGGTTGCAAGGATTATTGCTTTTTTGGGGCCGAACGCACTTTATTAGCTGAACGAGCTCGAGCTTTGTACGGAGATAATTTTCCATTTCTCTGCTGGTTCCTTTTCAATCTTCGGCAGTTTCTTAAACATCTCTCTGACAAAGTGTCTGATTTTTTTGGGGAATAGGAGGTGCAGCTGGGGATGTGGGAAGTTTGGGAATAACGAGAGCAACAGGACTGCATTTATTTAATTTTAAAAAAAAAAAAAGGAAATTTAAGAGGTGAGGATTTTCTTTCTGGAGCATTCGGGCACCTTCCAGTGGTGTGTGTCTTTAGGCTTTTAATTATTTATTTCACTTTTATCATTTTGAAAAAAAATGAAATAAAATTAGAGTAAGCGTTGAAAAATAAATAAATAAAGGAAGGGATGGCTAAAAGCCGAACACTTGATTTCCTTGTGCCGACGGTGATGGTTTCTCGATAGAACCGATATCTGCCGATATCAGCCCTCTTCCATGACTGTAGCCTGGCCTCATTTTACGCTGCGTTTCCACTGAACATGTTGACGTGCTGCTGCTTATATAAGGGGAAGAACAAATTTGAGCGGATTAGTGCTTGGGATTTTGAGATCGGCTCCCCAGATCGTTGTGGATTTTTTCCCTTTCCTTGGGGGAGCTGGCGGGGGAAGGCTGGAGAGCGATCGGAGGGGGCGAAATGGGGATGCGCGGTTGGGGGAAGATGGAGGTGATGCGGGGACCAGCTTATTCGCATAATGTATGTGCTGCGTCCCCTTTTCTTTGCTTTTTTTAAAATCCATTATCTCTAAAAACACATTATTCTCCAGCCCGGTCTAAAAAAAAATTAGTGGGAGGGGTTATCATAGCGAGGGGGCTTAGTATGGGAGTCGCGAGACCCACTGCTGCAAAACCAAGATACAGAAATCCATCTGCACCAACATTTCGGGGGGAGGGAGGGCGTGCGGCGGGGGGAAGGGATGGATTGTCTATCTTGGATTAGCCGAGTGGAGCTTTGTGTTCTTCGCTTTCCTCCCCATTTTCTGCCATTCCACCCCATCCCCCCCATCCGCACACCCTCTTTCCTGGTCCCAACCCCCCCGAAGGTTTCCCGTCCCTTGACGAGAAAATTCTGTGTTACATCCCGATGGCTCTGCGGCTGTTTTTTTTTATAGTGCATCACAACAGTGGCACGATGACCTTTGCTTCGTGCCACGCAGATTCAGGCTCCCGATGGGGACGGCGACGCGGGTGCGCGGGCGGGCGCCCCTGCATCCCTAGTCACGTACCGAGGACGGGCCGTGATTTCATTCCCGTGCCTGGTGTGCGCCTCTTTGTGCGCGCGGCTCATCAGCGCTGGCGGCGGAGGGTCGGGAAATGCCAACGGCACGTCCGTCCATTTCGCCAGCCCTGCCCGCCGCTCCCTCTTCCAGGACGTTGTGTCACACACATCAGGAGATTTTGTGTCAGGGAGGGATGTGCCCTGTGTGGATGGCAGGGGCCTGGGGGTGGCAGGGAGCGCGTAGATACGCAGAGGGGGACGGGGGGAGGAAAATGGACCTGACGAAGCTAATAACGTTATTTTGGTCAAATGAACGTCTGGTGATAATGATTCAGTGTAACCATCCGTGAAATACGTGCTTGCGACACGCTGGGATGGAGGTTACTCCAGGGAGCGCCGGCTGAGCCGGGCGCGCTCGAGGGAGCCGCCCGCTTGGTCGGGGAGGCCGAATCCGCGGCCGAAGGCGCCCGCCCGCCCTCCCTCGCTGCGTGTGTCCGTGCTGGAGGGCATGGCGGTGGAGGCAGCGCGAGGGGCGGGCTGCGCCGAGCCAGCCCCGCAAAGCCGTCGCGCTGCCGCACGGTGCCACGGCGCCATGGCCTCCTCGCGCCGTCCCCGCCTTTGACGCGGGCGCTCCGGCGATAGCGCCATTTGCGCAGCTGCCTCTGGAGCGTGGCCGTGGAGAGGGGAGGGGGACGGCGCCTGCCGATCCCTTCCCAGCCTGCACGGAGCACAGGGTGCTCGCCTCTGAGGGCGAGGAAAGGAAGACGTGATTCCTTCCTTCCCTCCCTCCCTCCCTCCTGTCCTTCTCCCGGCCAGGCAGGGATGGTCGCGGCCGGCAGGCCTGGGGGAGCTGACACAGTGAGTGGGAGCTGTCAGTGGGTGCTGAGCGGGGCGGCTGCCTCGGCCCGCTGTCCTTGTCCTTCTCCTCTGGCGGCGGCAGCATCCTGCGGGATGGGGCTGCCCGCACGCGGGAGGGCGGCTCTCCTGGCCTCCGCTGTGTGCCGGCCTTCCTCCCTGCCCCATCCGAAGTCTCCCTCTTTCTGGATCTTTCCGCTTCGCGGAGCGCTAGTAAAAGCCGAATAAGGAGACACGTTTGGGGCTATTGTCGTTCTCCTTTTGCTCTGTCCCCGTTCTCCCTGACCTTGAGGCCGAGCAGGGAGCCGCAGCCACGGGGATGGACGGGGCTGCGGGGCAGCCATGCCCGAGGAGACGCTCGGTTCCGGGCTCCTGCCTCGTGCTCCCTGGAGTCGGCCCAGCCTCGGCCGCCCGGCTCCGCCGCCTGTCTGTGGTGACTTGCGGAGCCGCGGGCGAGTGCTGGCCGTGGCGAGCGCTGGCGGTGGCCGCTGTGGGAAGGCGGCGCCGTGGCTGGCACAGCAACAGGCAGAGGGTGCTGCAGGGCCCCGACGGGATGGCCTCCCGCCGTGCCGTCTCCCGCCCTGCTGCCGCCGGCCCTGTGCCTCCTCCATTTCCCGTGACTAAGGTACAGCACGGCGTGCGCTCCGGGCACACGCGGCCTCGGCTTATGAATTATTTGTTAGCGAGAGCAGGGGAGGCTGGATGGGGGGGAAAAAGCCTTGTGGCAGGTAAACTCCAGTGGCTGCAGAGTGAGCTTAGTAAGGCAGCAGTCACGGGCTGTGGCGCGCCGTCCTTCCCAAGCACAGCGCGAGCTGCGCTGGGAGAGGAGCTTCATCCGTCCTGAACGAGTCTCCTCCTGCGGGCGAGAGGGGACCGGGCCCCGTGGAGCTGCCACGGTGAGAGGTGGTGCTGCAGGGGTGATGAGCGGCATCAGTGACCCAAACTGACCCGGTTTTACACCACAAATCCCCCTGCAGGTAGGAAATGGTGGGATCCTCTGTGTCCCCCACCTCTTCTCAAGCAAGTTACTGAGTTGTTGGAGGCAGAAAACATTTGTGCTTTGTGTTAGGGTAGGATGTAAGTTGTCACGCTGCACCTCTGAATTACACAAAATCTTCTGGCTGTTCATCTAGTGTTCTCTTATGAAGACTGAATATGGTTCCTTATTTGTTGTAGCAGCAAGTATTTCAAGTTATTTACAGGAACTTCTTGCTTGTGTCACCTCCAGGCCTCCTATTTATCTGTCTTAAGAGTAGCAGTGTGCATTTTATTTTTTTTCCCCCTTTGCCTTCTCCTCTTACAACAGGCTCTGTACTTCGTGAGTGACAGGTGGAAGTGTAGGTACTGGCTGAGCTGTGATGCACCACCTTGAGTGTAAGGGGACACAGTAGTATGGCTAAGAACAAAAAAGGGGGGAAAAAAAAGAAAAGAAAAAAGGGAAAAAAAAGAAAAAGAGAAAAAAAAAAAAAGAATGAGTCAGAAACTGTGATAACTGAAAGCCAGAATCAGAGATAACTTCTGATAGTGATTTAAGAGACCCAGAGTTTGAATTAAAACCAACATGCTTCTGACTTGATCTGCCCCTGCACCCTCAGCATGGAGAGGACACAGACTTTATTTTGGGACTACTGCCAATGCAGCTGGAGCCAGAAATTATCCAAATTCTGGTTAAGCTTTGCAAATTTCTGTCCGCTCTCTTCTCCCCCTTTCCCAGTTAATAGCAGAGCCTGTCAGTCTAGCAGAGTTGGCTCGTAATTCAAACAGCAAGAGGGGATATTTTACATATTGAGTACTCAGATGCTAGTAAGAGTGTTGAGTGCTTGTAACCAGCACACGTCGTAATTTAGGGTCAGGTCAGTTCCCTTCTGTTTGCTTTGCTTTCCTTTCATGCAGACACAAACCAGCACAATTCACGTGTGAAAGGAACTCTGAGCACAAAAGATGGTGTTTTGACCCCTCTCCTTGTAGTTGGAGCAGCCAGGCTAGGCCAAGTTTGTAGAAAGGCTGCATGGGACAAGTTTGTTCTGCCTGTCTCCTTGTTATGGGCAGCAAGTGGTATTTTTAGTGCTTTCCATTTGCACTTTTTTTTTTTTTTTTTTTTTTTTTTTTTTTTTTTTTTTTTTTTTTTTTTTTTTTTTTAATTGTGGGGAAAGTCATGACTTTGAGCTGGGCTAGCCCAAGGATGAACATGGCTTTATTGAGGTCTGCTAGGGATGAAACGGAGTGTCTCTTGAGTGGTGTGCTTGAGCATTTGAGCAATAAGGCTTCTGATGGAGATATGCCAGTGTGATGTTGGAAGAACCTGTCTTCTTTTTTGAGGAAAGATGGGGATAAAACTTTCCATTTTGCCATCCACGGAAGATCTTTGCCTGCACTGGTCCGCAGCAGAATCCCTCTGGTGAGGTGCCTGGCCCGTGTGCTTGCGTTTGGGCCAGCGTCCGCGCTCTGCACGTGTCTGCAGCACTCAGAGCTTCGAGACTGTCTGCAATGGGCCCTGTGCCGCAGAGAGGGTTAGTCCTTGGTCAGCCTTGTGTCCCCTTGTCTCTCGGAGTGTCCTCTTCATGTGTTGTAGCTTTGTGCCTGAATTCTCTCCGATGCTTCTCATCCGTGGCAGCAGGAGCGAGCTGGGGTGACGGGGAATGGGAGCCAGGCAGAGCCTCTCTCTCCTCTCAGCACTGTGCCAAGCTCCTGTCCTTCCCAGATTCCCTTCCTCTGCCCTTGATGGTGAGGGACGGCTGATTTTGAGCACAATCTGCCTGTGTCATTCCTGGCCCAGCAGCTTGTCATCCATCACATCACGGGAACTAATTAACACCAGTAACTTTGGATCCGGGGAATGACAGTGCCGGGATAGTCGCCTCTTTCAAAGATGCTCTTTTCATAACTAGTGCAGCCCAGCTCTGGAGTTCATGGGCTCCGTTGCCCCTTGCTTGTGTGTTTGGCGGCGGGGGTGGCTCAGGCCTAGGACCTGCCTGGTAATGCCCTTGACAGTGCTGCAGCATCCCCTGCATCCAAGTACCTCCCCGCAGCCGGATGAGAGCCAAGGAGTGGGATAGAATAATAATTGATGAGCTGGGAGGAGGCAGTAGAAGGTATGATGTAAACCTTGGGAAGCTGCCGGAGCCTCTGAGCTGCTTGGGGGACCATGTAGCTGTGCAGTCCCAGGAGCCTTTTGCTACTTTGACCTGGGAGAATCCTCCGCTCATGGCAGAGGATCCTGCTGCACAGCTCCTCCCATGGTTCTGCTGATAGGGAGAGGTGGATCTTGTGAAAGGAGAGTGGCTATCAAGGAGATCAGTGTGCTCCTCCCCCGGGAATGGTGGGATTAAAGGTGAGGCATCAGTCACACTGTGATGCTCTGTGGAGAGCACTTGTTACCCTCTACTTGCTGCAGCATAATCCTGTCTTTCCTGCTCTTGTGTGCCACTTCTAAGGAGGGGAAGAGTCCCGTGGGGATGGAAAGGAAGGGAACCATGCATGAGGATGATGTTTGTTGGCAGCTGAAGGAGGATGAGGAGAGGAAGAACTCTCCAGCGGGGCAACTGCCTGGTGGGACTGGCTGCATCTGCAGAGCAGGGAGGTGTTGGCTTCATTTCAGTCTGCTGTTACAGCCCGTTTTTTTTTTCCATGTAATGTGTTAATTAAACATTGATTTCAGGGGAAAAAGGAATCTGCTTGAGCTGCAAAAACTAAATGGAGTGAGGAAGAATGGGATCCGGTGAGGGATGCACGGAAAGACCTTCTGTCAGCTGTCTTCGTGACTGATCATGGGGGGAAGCAAAGAAGGGGCTGGAGAAAAATATGTTCACCGAATGTTTAGAGTGAGTCCTTCACTCGTCCTAAGGGGGAACATTGTTCTACAACTGCTCAATTTTCAGTTGTTGTGTGCTAATGAATTGCCAGGTAACCACTTGGACAAAATACTTAATTTCTATTAAAGAGCAAAAGGAAGGAATGATATTCAAGGTATGTTAGAGTTCAAGTGTCTTTCTGATCGGCTTGGCATACTTCTGTTTTTCTACTCTTGTAGATACTGCTCTATCTCTTAATTAATTTAACGTTGGTGCCAGTTGTAACGATGTGCTTAGTCTTATTACTTTCAAGGACCTGGTACCATACACAGTATGTCAGACGCTGAACGTAAGTAAAAAAATTGTGATTTGTGCACTTAACATCTTTTCTTGTGAGCCTCGGAGTACTGGGCGTGTGGTAGGGTGGTGATGTCTCCCTCCTCTGCTCAGCTGAGCTGTCCCGTGCTTCAGCTGGAAAAGCCTGTGGGAAGCCAGACCACCCTCCTGCTTCCAGGTGTTAGGGAGGCGTATGAAAGATAAAAGTCCTTGTTTTAGTCTGAGATCTTCTCTGGAATAAACCTCTCAGCTCGTATGAGCAATACTTTCTTATGGCATTAAACAACTGGATTTGAATTACTCTGACCACTGTGCTTTCTGTCTTTAGTGGTTCTGGGAAATAACGGGGATGAGGGAATAACCTGTGTGGCCTTTCTGAGGATTGCACAAGTCAGAATTGATGCGATCTGACAAAGGCCTTGGACTGTTCTTCCAGGAATCGAAGCAGCAGCACTGTCCTGAGAAGGGAACCATCCTGCTTGCTGGCTTTGTGCACCATCCAACATCAGGCTGCAGGAGGATGTGCTGTAGCACCAGGGCAGGTGTAAGGAGAACGAGACCAAACCATGTCAGAATCACTTTCTAGGAAGATTTTTGACCTGTTGATGGCTGGTGAAACCCATGGACATCCGTACAATAGAATGAAGCATCAACAGAGCAGACGGGATGCTCCTGCAATTAAAATATTAACTTAGGAGGTAGAAGTCTGGCGTTCTTTCCCAGAATCTAACCAGTTTTTCTTCCCTGTCCCCACATTTTCTTTCCATTGAAACTTCAGATTTATAATTTGCAAAGCATTAGGAGGTTCTTGAAAGGAAGACTTCATGTTTCTGAGAGAAAGATTCTAGTTCCTTTAACCTTCTGCTACCGTGTCTGACACTACTACTCTTTTTGTAGCTCATGGAGAGAAGAAATTTTAAATTATTGACTGTTGTAGCTAGTTTGGGGACGGAGTTGATGAATACAGGAGTTCTATGATGGAGTTGGGGCTGGCATTCTCATGGGACTCTCTATGTCTAGTATTGCATTGAAGTTGTAGCATCAAAATCTGCAGGTTTGCCTGGTTTTGCAGTGTTTCAGGAGACACTGTGATGGTCAGGTACATTCATTTAAGATATCTGCTGCACCTCTGGAAGCTGAACATTAAGGGCCTATTGGAAAACACAAGGCAGTGGATCACTGTTGTGATTTGACCCGTCATTCATCACATATACTTGATGGTGTTTCTAACAGCAGCGGGTCAAATGTGTATTTTTTGTGTTGGATCTTAAGCATTTGGCTCAATGTAATTACCTTTTGAAATGTGCCCCCTTTGTCTTCCTTGTTGGTTAATGGGACCTGGTTAATGAGTTGCTAGCAGTTCAGTCTGCCCTCACCATGGGTCACGTAGTGACGTGTTGTTTGTGATGCTGCAGTTGGCAGTGGATAATAATTTCATTGAATAAATGCATTTTATTAGGCAGGACAGAGCTACTCTTTGCTTACTAAGACCACAGCACATCAGATGGAAATGCAGAGAGAAAAGGAAGTTACAAACTGAGAGCCTTTTGGTAAGACAGTAACTTTTTTTAAAAAGTTTACCTACTTTCCATGCTTTTTTGTTGTGTGTGTGTGTAACCTGAGGCAGGAGGGTGATCTCTTTCCTTGGCACAACGTAGGCCATATACCTGTTGGACTGATAAACTGAAAAGAGTTGAATTCGATAAGAGGAAACCCATTAAAGATAAATGGGGAGAACTGCACTTGGGAAGGTAAAATAACTGCCTACATGCAGAATGGGGGATAACCAGCCAGGCAACAGTGCTGCAGAAACGGATCGGGGAGGCACTACAGTGAGTCAGAGACTGAATGTGAGTCAACAGTGTGGTGACACTGCAAAAACGCAAATCTGCTTTTCGGGTGTGTTTCACGGGGCTGTCACGTGCAGCACGCGGGCCGTGGCTGTGCTGCTCCAGCAGCCCCTGCCGAGGCCGCGGCAGAGCCCGGGAGCGGCGCGCGGAGACGAGGAGAGGGCGGCCGGAGTGGTGAGCGGACCCGCGAGGAGCGCCGCCCGGAGCCGCCGTGGCTGAGTCCGGAGGGGACACGAGTGAGGAGGGACGTGAAAGAAAATCCAGTGTTTAAGAGGTTGTTTTAAGAAGGCAGTGATTAATTGTTCTCTGCGTCCACTGGGGGTAGGGCGAGAAGTAATCAGCTTAATTTCAGCTTCCTTAATAGCGAGGAAGATGCAAGTTAGGTGCGAGGAAGAGCTTTGTGGCTGCTTGGATAGCTGAGCACGAAAACAGCTTCCCGACAGAGGCTGTGGCGCTCCCGTTGCTGGGGGTTTTAGGAGCAGATCAGACAGATATCTGCCAGGCTTTGTCCAGTTGTCTTGTGTGCAGCTGGATGCGCGGGGAGGGAGGGCAGTGCCCAGGCCCTGTTGCTGCCCCGTTAGGGCTCTGTGGGACTCGGGCTGCTTGGTGCCCACGGAGCACCAAGCTGGGAGCTCCCTCTGCCCCGCTCCGCTTGCGTGGCCGCTGCCCGGGGAGCCCGTGGGCTGCGCGGGGTCACGTTAGCATCCAGCCCTCTCAGTCCCTCTGATGCTGCACATAAAGCAGGGGGCTGACGCTGCTTTCCAGGGCCTTGTAACTAGGAGATGGAAGTTATTAGAGGCTTGTGTTCCTGTTATTGATGAATTTATACTGACAAGATGGGGAAAAATGATTTAGACATGGGAAAGAAAACTTCCAGCTCTGCCTTCTGCAGTTAAAATCCACTTCTGGGTTGTAGGGGGTGTCGCAGTTACCATAAGATGATTATTCTGTGCTCTTAGGTAAAGTGTGGTGAACCAAAGTCTCAAGGGGTAAAGGGTTTCATCTTCACAAGAATTTCTTCTGGATGCCTAAAGTGGTGAGGAGTTTGCATTACAGGAAATTTCTGAGCATCTTTTGTGGAGATACAGTTCCTTTAACGAATTTTCTTAGGCAAGAAATTTTCTCCCTGTTGGTTGATCAGAATGTCTAGGAATATGTGCTGGCTGAGCTGTGCCAGCATTGGACCTGGCCACTGTGCAGCTCATAGCTATTTTCTCCTGCCGTACATGAACTCCGAACTGCAGCCTCTTGCCATTCTTGAGGGACAGTGGAGGATGCAGATACTGCCTTCCACTCCTTGGCCCTGCAAGTGAGTCAGGGTTGATACGGAGAAGTGGGAGGCAACAGTTTGTGTGTAGGAAGCTGGTTCTGTCCAGGGAAAAAGTGAGGAAGGGCTGTGTGCAGGGCACGGGTGCTGCTGCGCTGCGAGGCTTATCTCTTGCTCTGGAGCCGGATTCACCCGCTTGCCGTTTGGAACATATGGAGAGCTCAGCAGATCTGGGCCTCCAGGGATGGCTGGTGACATGGTCGAAGGTAGGTTGGGATGTAATTATTTGTTTACGAGGCCCCATATTGTACCAAGTAATAATTGTTTATGAACGCTGCCGTGAAGCCAGGAGGGAAACATTCCAATGCAAGGAGAGAGCAAGATATAACCTAATTATTGCTGTTAGGATTGTGTCTGCCTATTGTGGTTGCACCTACGCAGTTCGGGATCCAACAAAGGGCATAAAAATGTTCCCTGCCCCAAAGAACTAGCAATCTAAGGATGAGACAAGAGACAACAGATGGACACGGATAGCTGGGGGAGGACAGAAAAACAATGATTGGTCAGCAGGCTGGGTGATACCATAGCACACTGACAGTTTAGCTGTTGTCAAGTTTTCCGTAGGCATGTGGCGATGGGTTACAATAATAATTCAGGCTGCAGTGCTTGCCTTGGTAGTGTCGTGTGTGCATCTTCCATCTGTTTTCTTTAAACAGCTTAATTCTCACTTGATGAGGTTTTTCTGTCTCCGAAAATCTCTTCCCATCATCCACCTTATGTGGAGTGGAGACATCCGGGTTCAGTTGTGAATTGTCCACTGTGGGTTTTGAAGGAAACAGTTTTTCATTGAAGAAAGAGAATGAGAGAGGACGCTGAGGGTTTTGAGGCCATGTTTTTAAAAGGGAAAAGAGGAGCGACAGATCCCAGCAGGACCTGCAAGGTAAGGGGAATAAAACAAGGTGTTTGGTCACAGTTGGACCTTACTGGGGAATAAAACAAGGTGTTTGGTCACAGTTGTAGCTTACTGGCGTGATGAAAAGATTATCCCATGCCGTTGGTAGGCAGAAATGACGCTCACGCTGTGTAAGTCTGTGGTGCTACGTGTTGGTGGGTGTTGGAGTGTCCAGAAGCAGGGGGATGCAGCGGGGCTGTGAGCAGCCTTCCCACGTGCGTGGCTGCGTCCTGCTCCCGGGAAGCTGGGCAGGCCTGGCCTTCGGGAGCCTCCCGCTGCTGCTGGCTGCACGTGCTCGCTTGTGTGGTTTGGGTGTTGTGTTGAGCGCCACAAAAGGCAGGACAGACAGCAGGCATTTCTAAGGTGCCCGTTATCAGCACTGAACCCAGTGGCGTGGAGTGGTGCTGTGGTCTGCTCCGTCTCGTAGTGTGTGATTTGTTGTCTCTGCGCTGTGCCAAGTCCAGGAGAGTGACCAGCGTGCCTGCTATAAACCTTTATGTTGTTGGCCCACAGCTCCTCTCCTCTTTGGCCTGCCACGCCGTTCATCGTCCTCCAGCAGCCCCGTAGCGATCGCCGAATATTGGATCTAACTGGCATGTTTTACAGTGTGTAATGGCCAGTAGTTAAAGCTTGAACAGCCCAATCAAGTCTTATTTAACTTCTGCTGGACATGGATTCCTGGAATCCTCTACAATATCTAGATCATTTGTGCTAGAAGCTATTTCTGGGGTGAGCATTGATGGAGAAGTGAATTGGCTATTTTGGGGGTTATTCCTAGCTCTCTTACAAACTTCTGTGTACTTTTGAATACAAGTACTTGAGTGCTGTGGTTTTTGGCCTTTAATGTCTCCATTTCTCAATTAGTCTTTTATACCTGGTGGATGTTGAGGCTCTGAGGTTTTACACTGCTTGTAGAGATTTTAGGTTCACAGCTGAAGAGCATATGAAATGAGGATGAAATATTGCTGGTATTTTTCTCCCACCCCTATTTTGATCTTTGCATCCAGTCTTCCAATCATAGTATCCAGTCAGATTGGAAAGGAACTTCTGGAGGTCATCTGCTTCTCACCCCTGGATCCCAGCCCACAACTGGATGCAGTAACAGGGTGGTGCCTCACAAACCCTTAACAGAGGGAACTAATCCTATCTCTTGACCTGCTCTCTGTGTTGCTGGCAATGCAGTTCAATATAGGGTTAGCTTTCACCACGAGAAGAGCAAGCTGCTGACTGAAGTTTGTTACCTTGTCCCATGTCCTTTTGTGCAGGGCTCTGCTCTTTTCAGGCAGTGCCCAGTCTGTGCTGCTGCGTGGGGTCACCCCTTCCCGTCTGCTGCTGCTGTTTTTTTGTGAGGTTCTCACTAGCCCCCTTCTCCAAGCTTTGGAGTTTCTCTGAATAGGAAAATAGGAAACCTGCCATCCGGCATATCAAACACTTTACCCAGTTTAATGTCATGGACACAGTTGCTAAAGATGCACTGTGTGCCATCGTGCAGGGTGCTAATGAAGATACTAATGTTCAACTTCTGTCCCAGTCATGCAGTTCTTCCGCAGTCACCCTGCCCTTTACCGCCCGATGGAGAGTCACCTCACAGTGACAGCAGCAACTGGTGCGTCCTTCAGTGCCCTTCTCTGGTCACAGGGACTCGAGTCTGTCTAGTTTAAGCGGTTCTCCATTCAGTCTTCCTTTCCTGTAGCCCACCACTGGGCACATGGAGCTGGAAAAGTCTAAAAAGAGACTTTGCAAGTAAAGATCGAGAAAAAGAAGGTACTTAGGACCTAAGTGTGTATGGGTTGGTTTGTTTTTTTTCCCATGTCCTTTAGTTACTAGGTCTCTGTCCTGTTTGGACTCATGTTTCCTTTAGTCTTCCTTTCGTTGCCTTTCACACCTCCTGGTGTGAAGCCCCTCTTGTTGCCTTTCACACCCCTTGGCATTTTGAACTTCAGCTGAGCTTCCTCTTCCCAGATGTCACCCTACATGCCAAGGCAGAGTTTCTCTAATTCCTTCTGGGAAGCCCTTCTCCACCTTTGCTTTCTTTATGGCTCCTTTCTTGCTTGAGCTCAGCCAGGAGTTTCCCATTCGGCCGCTTGCTTCTTTCCACATCTGCTTGACTTTCTGCACATGGAATCAGGCTGTTTTTTGTGCTTTGAGGAGGTTGTTCTTGAAGAGCAACCAGGTCTCTTGGGCCCCTTTGCTAGATTATCACATGTAAGTGCTCAGCGAATGATTTCTTAAAGCTCTCCAGTGATTCTTCTGTCACCATAATTGAGCTGGGAAAATGGTTCTGTTTGTAAACTGATTTATATATCATCTCAGATTTGGTTATTCTTCTCTGAGATTTTTGTTTCTTTTCATGTTAAACACATGAAATCTCTTTGCTTTATTTCCGTGTAATAATGAGAGAAACTTTACATCTTCTTTCTACCGGACTTTGTCCAAATGCTTTCATAACTTTTATGCATTTTATTTTTCCCGAAGCTTCCATTCCTTAGACTTTCAGAGGTAAATAATCAAGTAGAAAGGGTAGGAGGCACAAACTTTTTTCCATTCTGCCACTGAATAGTTTCACGACAAAAGCAAATTACCTTCTCTTTCTTATCTCCAAAATGGGTCCCAAATTCAGTAGAAGGAGTTTAAATTCTTTTTGCTGAAGATCACAGACAACAGATTGATTTATGTAATCACATTTAGTACGCCCTTCGTCATAGGGCTGGTTTAAGATTCTACCCTAAACTGTTCCTTAAGTTAATGGCTGTCAAATTTATCAGCAGATGCTGACAGCCTTAAATTCTATACTCTGCACCATGTACCTTTATTCTCAGGGTTTTAATAACATTGCTATTGAAGCTTCACCTAAAATGATATTGTGGACTAGCTATAGGTTAATTGTCAGGATCCTGACAATCACCCTGTATTTAGGAAAGGAGCTAATGAAGTTGTGAGTGGTGCAAGGAGCAGTGTTGCCAGGCCTTGCCTGGGAGAGCCTGGGCCATGGCACCAGGGAGTGAAGTCACAACTATTTTGTTTCAGGAAAAGAAAACGAGAAACTGCTCGTGATTAAAACAAAGTGAATCCATCAATATTCCAATCCTGCAGACTCTATGGAGGAAAATCCCACTTTGTGCTGTAATTATGTAGAGAGGAGAGCAGTTGAAGTGACTGTTGCCTGTTTAATTACCGTATTCCCTCGTTATACGCAAGGATCCTGTTGTGCTTGGTGCTGTTAGAATGTAGAACAAAAATTTTTCATTAAAGAATAGACCCTTTGTGGCCCCTAAAACACGTATCTTTCTGTATTTGGTTGAGCTTTGTGTTCTGCACCCCAGCCAGACCCCCTGGGACACTGTGAGCGGGACAAGCCCTTGTGGGCAGACTGACCACATACTATATGGTATTAAACTCCTTGGATTGTTCCCAGTTCAGATGTGTGTTGCAAGGAGGTTCATTTAGGAATGTACCTGAATCTGAAAATTACCTGCACCTTCAGAGAAATCTTTCTGGATGATTAAGGTTGGAGAGTGATGTGCAGAATGCTGTACAGAAGTGCCATGAGAATGGGATTTTAAGGCAGCATCTGGATATACAGATCATGTGGCATTCTAGTTGCTGGCAAAATACTGGCTAAGTCCCTCTTCTTCCATCTGCCTGTACCAGATTCTGTCTTGCACTTCACCGTGCTTGGCTGCTGGTGGTGAGCAGTGGTAGCCTGCGCTGTGCTCCTGTCTGTGCCTGTCGAACCTGTCTTTACAGCAGCCTTGCGGAGCGGGAAGGGAAGATGGACAAGGCAGCTGTTGCTTCAGCCGCCTGCGGGAGCGAACCCCGCAGGGCTTATTCTGATGCCGCTGGTGTTGTGTCTAATCTCAAACGTGAGCAGACACAGGGCCTGGTAAATTGATGACCTCACTGTCTTTCCATCTTTCTCTCCTGATAACTAGAAGGCTAAGAGGCTCAGGGAATGAGAAAACTGGAAAACTCAAGCTCACCTACATAAAGCCCAGTTTTGGGGTGGCTTAGTGGAATTAATTTCTTCCTTGAAGTCCTAGCTTTATTTTCTGGCGAAGTCCAAAGTGAAAAAGGAGTACGGAGCTCTCGGCATATTCCCAGATGGGTATTTATCCCCAGTACACAACTCGTGCACTCCGGTTGTGCCCGTCCCTGTGCGAGGACGATTCCTGCCGTGCTGATGTCTCCTGATCTCTGCCTGTACCCAGCTCAAGGGAAGCCCTTTGCGGAGCTGAAGCCTGTGCCGAGTGTGACAGTGTTTTCATAAGGCTCAAACTTCTCTTCTCCACCTCGTTCCTTTGAACTCTGCCCAGCGCTCTGTGAATACTAACACCAGCCTATAAATTATCCAGCAGGGCTCTGGCACTTTAGCAGCCTGTGTTTTCAGTGGCGTGCATGCATAATCGATCCAGGAGGCTGCCTCTGCTTTTAGCTTGGTGTTTGCAGAGACCTTAGACTTGCAGAGTTTTCAATCAGAGCTGCCTGTTGGTGTGGCCCCGTGCCTGCCCTCTCCTCTCCCACCTATGCACCCACCTTTGCATCGGGCTGGGTGCTGTGTCGTGTCACAGACTGGTCTGCTGGAAGCTTTGAGGTGACTCTAGGGGAGAGCTTTCTGTCAAGTGTGGGAGCAACTGGGCACGCAGCCCATCTCCACATGGAGAGAGGGTCACGCGTCAGACTTTGAAAGGCTCCATCCCACCTCACTGCTTGGGAGTCTTTGTCCCCAGGTGTCCCTCACTGCACCACTGAGCAAGTGCTGCTCACCTCACATTTTCCATGTGAAACTCATAGTGCCATAAATGCTGCTTCCTGTAGCTCACTGCCCTTAGCTTGTTTAAGTGGCTGGAAAGTTGCCTTACAAAGGTGCCTGCTGACTGTGTGCAGAGTTGGCGCTCTGAAGAGCTAAATGGCTACTCAGTTATTTGGCTGCTAGGTACAGCTCAAGATGGTCACATAATTCCTCCTTGGAACTTTTGGGTATCCTTGCTGAGCTCTGTCACTGCCTACAACGTCTTGGCTGAATCTTCTTTCCATGTAGGTCTCTGGAGATGTTTCCCCAGAACAGTCAACCCAAACCTCTGAACGTGAAACAGAGGCACCGTGGCTTTCCTGAGCTTCTCTTACCGCTTCCAGTCAGTTCTTAGATACCCACCCTTTGAACAGCAGTGCCTTGTGCATTGCTGTGAGAAGAGTCACTGGTGACTCTCCTGTGGGAGCAGTCACTCCGCAGGGCAAGACTGCGCTGCTGGAGAAGCGAGAGGGACCGTGGGGACCTGGCGTTAATGTGGCGGGGGGCAGGAGATGCTGGAGCTCGAAAAGCAACTTGGAGCCTAACAACCAACTTGACTGGAAAGATATCAGAGACATGGAGATAGGTTGGGTCATACTCTGGGAACAAAGGAAACCAGAGGAAGTAGCTGGAGAAGAGCAGAGTAGATGGAGGATGAAGAGGGGAGCACAGAGGGGGAGAAGGAGGAGGATAGAGGGTGATGTGGGGAGAACAGAGATGTAGGTTGGAGGTCAGGGGTAATGATGGAGGAGATTGGGGCGGGGGGGGAAGTAGAAAAGAGATAGGAAGCCAAAACTTTAAGAGTGAGAGACTTCAAGAAAATAACCAAGCTTTGAGCGAACAGAAAGAATACGGAGGGAAAGAAGAAGGACCAGAGAAATAATCTTTGAATGAAGAGATCTAAAACTATCTGATTTACGAAGCAAGCATGCAGTGGTGCTTTGGGTATGTGCTGACCCATGCTGACAGAAGCAGCAGAAGACACTAGGCAGGGAATAAAAGGGGAGAAGACCTGGAAGGGCAGTACCTGGAGGAACACATCCAGAGGATGCAGATGGGAAAGCAGATAAGAGCCAGCCTCTGGGAAAAGAAGGAATGCCAGGCAGTGGAGCTGGGAAGCATAGGGAAATATGGAAGGGAAGAATTAAGTGAAGACGTGCCTATTAAGGAGGAACAAAACCCCAGGACAAGCACCATGTTGTTCTTGATGTTAAAGAAACCCCCAGAACATTGAACCTGCCCTCCCCAAGGTGCTGTGACTGGAGAGGGAGGTTGCAGAGTGAGTTACAGGTGCCTCATGTTTCCAGGTAAGTGTGTGAAGAAGCAGAGCACTTGCTTTACTGAAATGAGGGCAAAAGAGACCGTAGCCAATATTGACACTGTCTGTTGAATGTTGAATATGTTATTGTGCCTGATGGGAGATGTGTGTTTATTTGAGGCAGAGGATTTTCAGTGCATGTGTGTTGTTTAACGAGTGCCCAGAAGCTTCATTTTACTTAGCTCAAAAAAAGAAGTGCTCTCCTTGGGCCTCACTGACTAATATTAGAGTTTCTGCAGTTACAGTTCCCTATGTATTTTTCCTTCCGTATTTCTATGGGTCTTATGCAGCTCTGCTAACAGGGAAACTGGTGACTCCCTGCAAGAGAAACAGCAAAACTGACTTGACACAAAATGCTGTCAAATACAGGAAGGAAGCATTTAGGAGAAAAACATTTTTCCGCCTAATCTTTCAGTTTTATTAATCTGGGATATCATTTGTAACAATAGTAAATAAAAAAAAGAATTCAGGTAAAACATGGATTTTTTTTTAATTGGTAGTATCCTCTATTGGAACATAATTTGCCATTAGCAGCTTATTTTGGATCCAAGAAAAATAGCAAGAAAGCTTTGTGGGTTTTCATTGTTATTGGTAAATGTGCCTAAAATCACAGTGTAAGATCTGCTGAAATTGGGAAACTTGCACTTATTCTTTAAAGCTTGCTAGAGAAGAGTCACAAGATGCCATTTTTTGACTTGGTTCTTGGAAACCGCCTCGATCCCATTCCGTATGTGTTTGCATGCTGTTGCTGTTGATTACTGTGAGTACACAGCATTACACAGAAAAGGTAAAATTAAGGTATAGGCTGATAATTCATATGGAAGAGAACAACATGGGTCAGCCACATATAGAGGGCTGCAGGAAACGAAGAACATGGGAAGGTGTCATGAAGAAACAGATGATGGCGCAGGTCTGTGTGGGACATGGGATGAAATTCCTCCTTTTGGATTATCCCGTCTCTGCCCAGGCTGCAGCCTGCCCACGTTCCTTGGAGGGGCTCGGTTTGCAGCCTGGGTTGGAAGGGGGAAGCGTGGAGCTCTGGGTTTGGCAGAGGGGCAGTATGGAGGGCACAACCAGGCGTAGACACTGCCTGCTGCCCACACGTCCTGCTGCACGTATCGGGTCTGCCTCCCTCTTGTCTTCTCTATGGGCCTGCTGCTCTCCTGTGGGGCTGCCCACATCTGCTCCTGGATATTTCCCTCCTGTGGGAGGGAAACCTGTGGAGTTGGGAAGGGAATTCATGCTGGCTCTTGACACTTCTGGATTTTCAAAGCCCGCAATTACTCCTTGGTTGGATAAAACTAGGGGTAAAAGCTAAATTTAGCAGGAGTCCACTCTGAGATTAGAATCTGTAACCATGTGTCTGATGCCTGTAATCACTGACGCCTGCAGGCCGTGGCCGGGAGATGGAGGAGTGCTGGGCCTGAGGAGGGCATTGGGATGGGAGTGGGAAAGGAGCGGAGCTCAGTGCCTCAACCGAGGGTGGTAGGAAAGCACGAAATTAGAAAGACCTGAAAACAATGACTGTGATCCATTTTCTTGGTTTGTGGTATGTTTAATTAGGTTTAAAATAGAAAATCTACTTAATATTGTGATCTCTTGCCTGAGTGCTCTGATGAGATGCAGAGGAATCTAAACATCCCATGGAACAAATGTTTGTATGTAGGTGGAGATTTTGGAGACCTTAGTGAGGAGGTAAGTACATACCATGTGGAAAAGCTGAGGCCTAAAAAAACGAGGAACTTGTAGCTGAAACAAGGCTAAGGGAAAACTCAGCTAAAGAAGACAGCACAAGAGATCCTTGTCATGTCTGGTGGGATTATTCTGCACAAAGAAACCTGTGCAGCCTCCTGTTGCCTTCCTAACAATCCAGTTCTCTGCAGTTTGGTAATATTCAGTTCTCTGCTCTCTCTTTAGTCTTCTCTTGTTTAGTGACTGTGGTTTGTTTCCAGGTGCTGTGTATTTTCCTCCTTTACCTCTGTGTGAAGAACCAATGTGATGTTTCATTGTCAGGAGATGTCCCTGTGCTGGAGATGGGCATTTGCTGTGTTCTAGCAGGAAGGTCTCACCTGGTGTTTTGGGTTGACACATCAGACTAGTGGCTTAAAGATTAATATCTAACCCTCCCTGAGAAGGAGGGTCAAGGAATGCTCTTTGCCAGAAGTACAGCTTTTGTGTGTGTGTGTGTGTGTGTGTGTTGGTAACATCTAGATGAGGTGGACTGCAGCTGAGCGTGTCTCCTCTTTCTTTGGGAGCGTAAGGGGACACTTTGGATTTGTCTGAACTCTCCTTGTGTGTCTGTTGCTGTAACGTGTGGCTGTGGTCGTACACATGCAAGATGCATGAGGTGAAGTTGAAGTAGATGCTAACTGTCATATTGCTTTCTAGTTTCCATGTTTCTCCCTTTAGCCAAATGGTTCCTTTTCCCAAGGGCTGAGCTGCCTTACAGCACGTTTCTCTTTTCTGAGGTTCAAGTGACACTCAGCCTCTTGGCACCAGGCCAAGGCAAGGACACTGCTTCATTGAGGTCTATGGTACAATGTTTACTAGAAGTCGTGAAGTCAGACTGTGCGAGATATGATCCTCCCTGCAGCTCCCATGAGATGTATCAGCTAAAGAGACAGGAGGAGAAGCCAGCAGAGCCATCCTAGAGAAAGCCATGCTGGAAACTGCCTGCCTCAAACACAGACACAAACTCCTTCTCTACCATCTATTGGGCTTTTCCTGTTCCTGTGGTGTGTCTGCACTCTCATCACTTCAAGGGTCAACTCATCTGCCCATTTAGTGGGCAGTGTCACCCCAGGAGGTTGGGATTAAAGCTGAAAGACGCTCTTGGCACAGCACATGTGATGAGCTGGGTGGCTGACAACATCACCTATTCAGGAGAAGCAAATGGCTCGAGTCAAACAGGGTGGCAGGGATAGAGCCAGATGTTTAGGGATGGAGCCATAGGGTTAAACAGAAGGGCTTCAGGACTGGCTCTGCCATCACCTAAGGCTGGGGAGCTGTGGGTCTGCAAAGCTGGCTTTTTATAGACCTTGGTTTTTGTTTTGCCACAGCTGCTAATTCACTTAGGTTGCCATGGCCATATTGTGTCTCACTTGGCACCATTTACCTTGCAGGAATATCCCTTGTTTCCCAGGATATTAATCACACTGAGAGTTCCTTCCTCAGATGGACCTGCCATCTCAGTGTGCACATGTGAAAAACAGAGCAGGGTGGCGAAGTGGTGGTGACTTGGGCCACAGGAGCCAACCCTCAAAGCAGAGGGAGAAGAGGAGGTTCCTTGGGCTGAGCTGTTTTTTTGCTTTCTCTCCTGTCTCCTACTCCTTCACTGACAGTCCTCTGTGATGTGGTGTCCTGTAATTCTTGTGCAGCAAAGGTTAATGTTAATGCTGTGTGTGAGGGAACGGGTCCTTGCTGGCACAGGAGAAGAATCGTTTAATAAAAATGTAATCATTGATCAGTGGCTCCAGTCCACCAAAGGTCTCCTATCGATCCTGCTGCCATTGTGGGTCAGGCCTTCTGTTTTAATGGCCTAATTCCCAAGTAGGTTTCTCTGTTATTTGGTGGAAGTGGCGTTAGAAAAGTGTGCCTCTAATAGAGCATGAGCCTTGGCATGTGTGTGGTGTCGGGGGAAAAATGCCTCGCGGTAATCTTGGCTATCCCTGTTCTAAAGTGCCCCTTCTCCAGTCCAGCTTGTTTTGTGCTTTTGCAATCTCAAGGAAACCCAAAGCTGCCAAGATCATTGAGGTTAAATGCTCACTTGCCTTTCGGGAAATCTCTCCAGGCCGGAACTGAAGCATGCAGTAATGCAGAGGAAGGCAGGACGCTTGGAAGCTGTAGTTGTTCTGTGTGCCTTAGTTGAGAGAGCAAGGGGAAGGATGAGAGAAGACTCCAAGCATCACGAAAAAGAGTGTCTGGCAGGCGTTCTTCCTCCTCCTGGCTCTCTAGTATGAGCTCCAGGAGACCACACGGTGACATGTGAAGTTGTCACTGTTTTTAGTTGGCTGAGAGAAGCTGAAGTGCAGCAGCTCATCCACTCCCTGCAGCGGGATAGCATTCCCGGGACTTTTACTGTGATATTCCCTTGAAAACCTCCTGAGATGTAAATATCCTGTGGATTCAACTAGCTGTGGTGGCTGTTGGAAGGAAGAGATGCCTTTGAGCTCTCTCTGCAAATCCCTTCCAGATACTGCTTGCCAAAGGCTGCTACACCTGGATGAGAGTGTTCCTGGTTGCCGCCTCTCTTGCTTGTATCCAATCCTCGTGCAGTACAAAAAAGCATAATCCCATCTTTTGTATAGTTCTTTTTATAGGTGTACTAAAAGTGGCATTAAAAACACAAGACTTAATATATCCTTTGCTGCATGTAATTTTCACGACGACTTCTAGAGTGCTTGTGCACAGGTGAGGTGGGGAGCTCTGGAGGCTGCAGCTCCCTTGTGAATCTGGGTCAGGCGGAAGGGATGAGCGAGAGGAACCAGGGCCAGAAGGGCTGCAGCACAAATTGACAGCGGTAGAAACTGAGGTGACATTTCATGACGTGATGCTGTAGAGCCAATGGCCCAGGTTTATGCCTTTATCTACAATCACCGTTTCTGAAACAGGACACAGAGGATTGATCTGAAGCAGAACAGGAGGCCGCTGGACTCAAGAGTAGGGCAGCGTAGGTGTCTGTGGCAGTTGGTGTCTGCTGTCACCTGGGCATCCTTGAGGCTTTGTCCTGCGCTGTAAATCTTGGCAGAATTCAGAGGAGGTTCCAATGCCTGTGGAAAATGCCTAGATCAAACTTTGGGAAAAAGGAACAGTTCTAAATTCCGTGTTTAGGGGCACTTTGTGTCTTTTACTGCAAAGTATTCCCTGTCCCAAACATCTAATAAAAAATTCAGTATAGAAAGTACTTTCTGGCCTTAAAGTCGATGAAAAGTACCACTGATTTAGTAGAGCTGAATTATGCTTTATTTCCCCCAGTTCTTAGGATATCAACCACTTTCTTAACGCAACAATATATCCATTCTTTTTTTTTTTCTCCCCAAATGTCATATGTCTCAGTGGAATTTCCCAAGATACAGTGTCCAATAAATATGTTGATACCCTGTACAGGCAGGTACAGTTTGTACACAGTTGTATTTCACCACGTACAGCAGGTAAGTGGAAGTCCCTGGTTTTCCTCTGTCATCTCTTGTGGGAGCAGGGTATGTGGGGCACTTTCGTGATCGTCCATAGGGACCAAGTCCTCAGATATCTCGTAGTGTGTGACAGATCCCTGCGTGTGTGTGTGTCTGTGGGGTCTCTGCGAACAGACTACGCACGGAAGTACAAGAAGGCTATAAAATCTCTCCAGGGAATTCCCTGTGAGCTGCCGGAGCGGTTAATGAATAGCAGCAGGGTGCTACGTGGGTGTTTGCTCCAAGGCTTTCTCTGATTACTCGGGATGGGGACTGGCACTTTTCCGCTCAGAACAGAACTGTAGTAGCTTCCATGGTGTCTTTTTTATTATTTTTTGGGGTGAACACGCTGACTTGCAGACAAGGAGCGCTGCTCTCGCTGCTGCGTGGGCGCCAGCTGAGCTGCGTGTGCCGGAGCTGCGCGATGGCCAGCCCGGACCGCGCGGTGAAAGCCGCGCTCGGAGAGGGCGGCTCTGTGCTGGGCTGCTCTCCGCGTGTCTCTTTTTCCTCTGGTTATTGATGACCTTGCAACTCGCAAGTGGCACAGAAGAGTGGAGTCTAAGTAGGTTATGAAAGGCCATCAATAACTGCTGGAAATAATATACCCAGACATGCTCCCTATTACACCCCCTTAAAAGTAAAACCTGACTGTGACCTGGTAGGGACTTGTCTGGGTTAGGTTGGGTTTGGCTTTCCTGTTAAGTTCTGGAGTGACCTGGGTGGCTGGCTGTGTCATGAAACGCAACCATGATGAAGGATGGGAGAGAGGAAGGCCTGAGAATGGAAAAGATTTTTATTTATTTTTTAGTTTTTTATTGTGACAGTGGAGAGGAGGAGAGAGGGAATGAATCCCATGCAGGATTCATCCCAAGCTGCAAAGACTGCAGAACAAAGGATAAAGCAGTTCTGGCGAATGGTGTGACCCTGGGGGATGGCATTTATGGTACTTAGCGATTTGCTCTTTACCTGCTGATACCGAACTCTGGAATTCTGTGTCTTCCTCAGAGGCGTTGGTTGTGTTCTGCATGTTCTTCCTCACTAATTTATGTGGAGTTGCCTTAACAATGCCATTTAGCTGTCAACGCAAAAGTGCACGGGAAGACAGGAAACAACTGCACAATTTCATTTTTAAATTGAAAGATGTGGCAGATAGTTTGTACCGATACAAGTGTTAATCAGAGCAAGTGGGAATAGGGTCCACAGAGTTCCCCTAGAAGACCTGCCTGCAGCGTGGCCCACGCTCATGGAGGCGACCACCTCAACGCCTTTGTCACATCCATTCTCCTTCTGTGTCTGTAGTCCCTTTACTGAGGCTGAGTTCAGTTTTGTGACACTCAGTTGTTCACTTTGGTTTAACAAATTATGGGGCATCAGCTGGGCTGGCGGTTGCCTTCCACGTGCAGCCTGTCAGCTCCCGATGAGTGTGATGTTGCTTCTCTCGGCTTGAGCCTTTCTTGTTGTGAGCAGGGCTTAACTGGGACATACTTATTGTTGACCAGGAACACACACCCAAGGACCTCTTATCTGCCCTGTGTTGTTTCAGTAAGCCACACGATCTTAACTGTTTGTCCAAGTCCCTGATATGTTACTGGGATCTTGGGTTCCTCCATCCAGTGTTTTGTTTTTCCCCAGTGTTTTTCCTAGCCTATATTTCTGTGTTTTTCCTAGCTTATACTAAGAGATTTCTGCATCAGAGAAAGCCCGAGTACAAAAAAGCTGTGATTGACCTTTTAAACCAAACAAGCTTGCATGTTTCCAATAGGAAGAGACAGCAGACAAGCCTCTTGCTTGAGGCAGAAGATGGAGAAGAAAGGGAGGGATAAATATCAGAGGAGCAGGAATAAAGAACATGGCCTTGTATGCTGAGCAAAGGAAAAAACAAACCTCGGCTTGCTTTGTCAATATGTCTGATGTGTTGTTGCAAGATGCTTTGTAGTGGGAGTCTCTGCTCGTGGGTAGGAGAGGAGGATTGTGCCTGTGTGTATTCACAGAATATAAATATTTGTTCGGTGCAGGTTTTAGATACTGACTCTCATCTGAAGGTTCCCAAAGTTCCTCCCAGATTCCAAATATGTTTGGCCAGATGGAATTGAGGATGGTGACTTCTGTGCATGTAAAGTGTAGGTAGGAGCCACGGCGTGAATTCTCTCTCCTTGGGTACTGCTGGGCAAGGAGGGTTTAACCTCATCTGGGAGATCAGAAAGGAAGATCCTGTGGATTAATGTTGCATGCTTTGGCCCTTGTCTGCCCTGACTTATTTGCCTACTTAGTCGACCTTGCTCCTCCTCAGTGGGGTTTCCTGGAGGAAGCTAAACTGTGCTCCTGTTTTTGGGGGGACTTCACCCATGGAGCTGGACAGCAGGGCTCTGGCGGCACAGCGTGTCAGCTAATGGTGCAGAGGCTGTTGGATAACATGGAGTGCAGTTGCAGCAGGTGGAATGTGGTTGGGACACGGATTTTTGTCCCCCGTGTTCCTGTGGAAGGCCTTTGAAAAGCTGCAGTTACTATTTTCCTTTTGGAAATCATATGAAAGACTGCACCTATATTTACACTTTCTTAGGATGGATGCTCCCCGCCCATCCTTGTGTTAAACTATATTTACTTTACGTTTTGATGTACATTTACATATTGATGTATTTTATTTTATCTAGTTGCTTGGACTCCTGTGTTTCCAGATTATGTTAAATGACTGCAAATAAATACAGCAATACAGTAGGTGTCTCCAGGCTCTTCCCAAATATAGATCAGGTGTTTGGAGTTTGCATTTCACCTTCATATGACGCCTAGACCAACCTGTGTTTCCTGGACAGGAAAATATTTAAGATCTGGATGTTTGTACCATTTTGCCATGGCTTGTAAACTGTGGATTTTAAGGCCAGAAGTGTGGCCATTGTAATAATCTGCTCCAGTCACCCATTTAGTATGGGCTGCTGTATGAATTATAATATATATTTTAATGTACAGTGAAGCTATTTTGGAGGCCTAAAAAAGATCTGCTAGTTGTATATGGGAAAACTACAGTGGGGACAATTTCTGTCCTAAGTGGTTCTTTTGCTTCATCTTAAACCCTTTCTAATATTTATTGGTCCTTTACAATTCAGTTCCGGTTTTACAATGTACACCTTGAAAATTGCAGGAACGCAGAGCTGCAGAGGATCTTCTGAGTCTGGTGACGTGCAGTTGTGTATCACCTAAAGAAAACAAACCAGTTAATTTTGCAGTGTCTGGTGCTTTTCCGGTTGGATGGCTGTTCCAGAACTTCAGTCTGCTGATGGTTAGAGATGCTATTTTAATTCCCTGTGTACTCCTAGCTGCCTTATGCACGTGGCCTTTGCTCTGGAGCCAGTATTGCCCTTCAGCTTAGAAACCCCTTCTTCTCCCTCCCCAATGTATTTACAGACGTCATCATCTCTCTTTTCGGCTTCTGTCTTCCTAGACTAAAAGTGCCAAGTTGCCTTATTGTCTCCTTGAAAAATCAGCTCTAGATTCTCTGATTCACACTCAGAGCCTTTCTCTTGGGTTGTCCTAGTTGGATGTGCTCCTTTGTGACGACAGGTGCCCAGAAGAGGCCCGTGCAGGGCAGGTGTCCCAGGGCAGTGCTGTGATCCGCCTGCACAATCCCGCTGGAATCCGCTTTCCTGTGGGGGGAAGGTGCTCGCATGCGGAGCACAGGGGCCTGTTCTTCATGGCAGGGATAATGGGTGGATGGATACTCCACTTCAAGGATAATCCAAGCATGGAGTCAGGTGCTGCTCATGTTCTGCCAGTTGGGGTAAACACAGAACTGGGAGGTGAGGTTTAGTCCAGCCCTCCACCTTTCCCCATTAGTGCAACTGTCTTGGGCATCTACTTAATGTAATTGCACAGCCCAGGTCATTTACATGTGCAAATAGTCGGGTAGAGAATACGCTGAGCACAAAATAAGGCCGCCTTTAGCACAGCAGAAGGAAACGTTATTTGCTGATAATATTGCATCTGAATCTATGGTAAATAATCATTCACAGTAAATGAATAATTACATATAAATACACTTTTAATGTCAGACTACATATACACATAAAATTGTATCTGAATCTTGTAATCACATCTGTGTCCATTTAGAGTTTCCCAAGGGAAAGGGAGATCCAGAGAACACAACTGCTGTGTATGCACACCATCCTATAGCCTAATAATATAGCCAAGAATTTAAATATCTGAAATTTATAGGATGTTGTGGTTGCATTTCTTAGCGTTGTATTCATCTTTTTCCTTGCCTGACTTTGAAAGTGAAATGAGTGAAGAAATGTCAGGGCACTATGAGATGAGTCTCATGTCTGAGCAATATGCATGTTGGATATTGTCTTTTATCATTATGCGAGGAACATGGAATTTATTTCAATAGACAGCTCTTCAGTTGAGTAGATGAAGGTATATAACAGGATCAAGTAGCTAGAAGCTGAAATAAATAAATTTAGACTAGAAATAAGGTGCACAGCTTTAGCAACTATGATAATTAGCTGCTGAAAAATTGTTCTGTGGGTTGTGATGAAGTCTCCATTAATAGAAATCTTTAAATCTTTATTTTTTTATTTCTCTGCTTCAGACAGAAATTGAATCAGAGAAGTTCTCAGGCCACATGACCCTAGGGATGTTCTCAGGCTTTGTAATTTGTGAGTCCTCGATGAGTCATATTCCAACCTTGGTTATACAAAAATAAGATGATCTTTGTGGTTGAGAGAAACAGAAAAGACAGGTTTGATAAGTGTTGCCTCCACGTAGCCCCTGTGTGACACTGGGAATCACAAAACCTGTCTGTGACTTGTGTTCCTATCTACTAAATGGATGTAATATATTTTCCTCATCTAGGTGTGTAGAATTGAAATGATGGTGTATAAAGGAGTTTGGATTCCATAGAGCCATGTCCATCTGAGTCATGCCGGGGGCTCTTCTGCTCTTGAATACGAACAAGGAGGATTCAGAGACACTCAGAGGTGTTGAATAGCAAGGGCTGATTTGCCAATGTGGTAGGACAGAGGTAAATTGGGTGATTGTATCTTTTCATTGCATGAATGGCTGTGGTGTGCGTATGTGGAGGCCAACTGAGAGGACGTCCCTGGCTGACACAGCTAACCTTTGATTTTTGTTGCTTCTGCTAGGGCCTGTGTTCATCAACACCAAGCTAACTCCAGAAAGGAAGGGGTGTGTATGTGAGGAAAACTCTCCTGTTTGTGAATATTATTTTCAAGAAGTTTCAGTCTCCTTAATGCTAGTTCTTCACTGATCGATTATGCCTAGGGTGTACAAGTTGGTGTAGTAGAGGCAAAAGTTTGAAATGGAGGGAATGCAGCAGGTGATAGGTGATGCCAGGGACAGAAAGCTTTTGGTTGCATCTCTGCCACGCGTGTGAGGTCTTGTTGCTTCTTCCCCGCCTCTGGGAACAGACAATAAAAGCCATTGCGGCCCCTTGCAGCGCGTGCATGTTGGATTTGAGATCGTGCAGTCCTGCAGCCTCGAACAAACCAGAACCTTCTGTCAGGACATGGAAGAGGAGGGCTGAGTGTACTTGTTTGTCATAGTGCTGACATTACCTTCCTCCCTGCCCCTTCTCTTGCCTTACGGGAGCATATGGAAGGGTTTGTAGTGCCCGGTGGCCCTGGCTTGCCCTGAGCAGCCGCATGCCATGGAGCTCTGTGCTCTGCCTGGCACTGAGCACCAGCAGCTTTCCAGGAGCTGCCTGGATAGCCCTGCTCCAGAGCCCGTCAACTTGCCTGTAACAGTGCTTAATTAAAGTGCAGAAAGTTTGAAGTGATAGCAAGTTAAGGCTTAATGCAATAATGAAATGGCACTATTGCACCATCTGCTTCCTTCAAGACGTTAATTGCTTCCTCATATTTGTTTGTTTTAATTAGGAAGGAACCTTGATTAAAATGGAATGAGGAGGGGTAATGGTAGAGGAGTGAAAGGCAGGGAGAAGGAGGAGAAGGAAAGGACTGAAGGAGAGGAGGAAAGGAGTGGAAAGTGAAGGTTTGTCCATGTTGGTGAGTGCTTATCGGCAGCTCTAGAATAGTCATCGAGGAATAAATACTTTGGCACTCATGGGTACAATTTGGGAAAGTGATACCGAGAATCCCTATGATAAAAGACCAAGTTGAGAAAAAAATTAAAAAGCAAAATTATTTTTCATGGAGAGGTCATTTTGTTGTAACAGCTTCTTATCCGGTTCTGCAAATCTTTTCTGATTGCTTGCTGTCACTGTGACACCTTTTGATTTTCAGTCTTGAATAATAATTGAAAGGGAAGAAGAAATAAACACTTTCCCCATGTTCAGTTCTTTGTTTTCCCTCTAGTCCTTCCTTTCCCTTGAACTAACAGCCTTCAGCGTTGCATTCATCTTGGAAAGTCTTTAACTTCTCATGAGCAGCTCCGGATAAAACTCTCTTCTGATCATTGATAACCATGTCTACTTTAAGAACAATACTAGTAAGTTTTTGACTTGATCATTGATAAAATTCTACCTGCCATTTCCCTACTCATATATTGCTAAATATTGGCTTTTGCTGAAACTGCGGACAGAAGAGCTTAGAAATTTTTAATTGGGTGCATCCAACTTAACTCGGTCTCTTCTTTCTCTGCTTATTGCTCTCCCCATTTTTTCCCTTTCCTTTACCCTTTGAAGAGTGGAGTCTTATTTCCAAAGTGTAAAAGTAATAACAGCCAAGCACAATCTATTCTAAAAAATAAACAAAAAAACAAGGGACTCGCGGTCTCCTTCTCATTTGCCACTTCGGACTTCAGTTTGGATGGATTGGAGAATATATATATTATTTTTTTTTTCTAATAACTGTGGAAAATGCAGGGCCATCCCCTTACCTCAGCTTCCACCTGCTCTAGCACTGGCAACATTTTTTGTCTCTTTTTTTTTTCTTTTTTTCCTTCTTTTTTTCCTGCTGCCCTTGCGATTTCATCAGTCCTGCCAGTCACCTTTGTGTCAGACTACTATATGTTTTTAATGATTTTTATACTGTATGTATAGACAAATACATTGTGGTGGGGAGGTTTAATACGAGGCTGGGAGCTGAGCTTTTCCCGTGTGGCTCCCTGGATCAGAATGAAATGGTAGCATTGTGTGCTTTAAGGAATAGTGTAATTGCTCCCTTGGGACAGGCTGGGAGACTCGTGCTGGATCAATTCTAATCACATTGCTAATGTGTTATGCACTTGCCCATCTGAGGGGTGAGCTGTAAAGGAAGCAGAGGACAACCCACGTTGGCAGGTTGCTGAGCGCTGCTGCGTGGTGCCTTGTGATACCTTGAGTTGCTCTTTGGAGATCTCCTGTTCATAAGTGAATGGGACTTTTTTTTGTTATAAAACCTGCCATGATCTCAAGCCAGTGTGATGTAGCTCCTGGGAATGGGCCATCCTACCAGAAGACCTGTGGAGAAGACTGATGAGATGCCCAGCGGCCTTTCCATAGGCAGGGGTGGGAAGGCCGAGACCGCCCAGCTGGAGGGAAGAGGCCTAGGACAGGGGAGCCGCGAGTGCTGTGAGCTCCTTGGGGGCCCGAGGGAGCCCCTCGGGGGCCTGGAGCAGCCACCAGGACTCATCGGGTCCAAGGGAGGTATCCGCACTGCAGTGCACGATGTCCTTGCAGCAGGACTGGGGTGAGGAAGAAGAGCCCCTCTCACTGTAGGCTCCCTAATGCAGGAACAGGCCATTTTCCACCTGAGGGAGATCTGGACCTTGTTCCTTGAGTGTGGAGAAGGGGCCAGAGGGGCCATGTGTGGCTCTGAGTGCAAGTCTGGAGGTACCTACATCGAGCCAACTAAGTGGGAAAAGCCTTCAGGAACCGAGTTTTCCCAGGCCAGTGCAGGGGAGTTGCCGGTGAACCTGTTGGGGATGAATTTCTTTGGAAAGGAAGCTGTCCCCAGGGGATTTGGAATTTGTAGTTTTGACTGGTGTCCAGGTTAAGAGAAGTCTGTGAAGTCGATAGAATCCAGGTTTGTTTTACAGCAGTGCTGCTTAAAGCTTTTTTTTTTTTTTTTTTTTTTTTTTTTTTTTTTTTTTTTTTTTTTCTGGCTTTATTTCACTTAGCTGCTGTAATAGCAGATATTCTGCTGAGCCCCGCTGGGCCGCGCTCCTCTCAGCCGCCCTCGCACAGCGCTGTGGTGCTGCTGCCTCGGGCGTTATTTACTCACCGCCAAACTGCCGGCAGCCCCGTGGCTTAAAATCTACATGTTGCACAGCGGGCGTCGGGCGCAGTTGGGTGTAGTTACCATCTTAATCTCTCCCGCTAGCCAGAAGAAGCTACTGGGAATGGGTGTTTTAGGGGATATCGTTTGAACACCCCCAGTTCTGCTCTCCTGGGCTCTGGGGCTCCGGGGAGGCCCCGGAGCGAGAGGCCGCCGCGAGCTGGCGCCGCGGGGTGACCCTGCTCCTCCTGCCGACGGGTGTTCTTAGCAGGTCGCTACTTCTAGCCTGTGTCTGCGATGCCACCGGGATGCTGGTGGGGTTTTGGGGATGGCCTTTCCGTAGCCTTCCCCCTTCTCGTGTAATAGGAAATCCTGCCCTGGGGGTTCTTGAAAAGCAGTTTGCAGCGCTGTGTGTCTTCTCCTCGCTGTGAACTGCAGGCGCGGTTGTACTTCTGCAGTCGCACACGCTTCACGTGATTGAAACCTGGCTGCTTTGAAATGAACTTTTCTCTACTTTTTAAAAAGCAGTATTTGTAATCAAATGTTTTATTTTCTCAAAAGGCTAACTTAACACAATGAATATGACCTTAGTACCTTTTTCTTCTTTATTTAGATATTTAAATGCACAGAGGACATGGACTCTGTAAGGCTACATAGATGATGCTTGCCTGGCTTTGCACCTTTTCCTTCTCTGAGCCTTTCAGATGCTTTAAAGGACCCCTGGGGAAAACATTAGTTGAAGCTACCTCTATTTTTTTTTTCTCTTTGACTTTCTTTGAAAAGACAAAAACCAGCTTTTCCCTCAGGAGGCTTGTGGGAGAACAAGGGCTGCTTATCCTCTGCCTAACCAACGGTTGAATGCGGCCGTGATTCCTGTTGAGAACCCGCCGCGGCCAGCGGGTGGGTTTGCTTGGTTTGTAGGTGACCACCGTGCGAGTGGGGCAGGTAAGCATCCCGGGAGCCATGTTGTGTCACACGGTGACAGACCGTGTGGCTGGGCTGGGCCCAAGGGCCTGTGCTCTGGCATCATGGAGCGTCCGGTGCTCAGGAGTGCCGTGCGGCCCCCTGGCTGTGCCGAGGCCCAAGGGAGGTGGCTGAGCCGCCCCTGTGGCTTCCAGGTAGAGGTGAACGTGCCCCTCTTGTCCTCACGCCGCCAGAGCCGGGTGAAGAAACCCTGCCGCCTTTGGAGCCGCCTCTTCCCTTGCTTAGTGCGAAAGGCCCTTCATGGGCCTTTCATGGCGTAAAGGAAAGCGGGTTGCTCTTGCACGGGTTTGCCTTTTGAGTGGGTCAGGCACTTCACAATCACTAATTAAACCTTACACAGTGTGTGCTGCTAGTGCCCGCACTATCCCTTGGGAGAGCCCTTTGCCTGAGGGTCACGAGACTTGTTGTGACTCTACACAAACAGGTCACGAGACTTACTCAGGCTCAAGTGAATACCCTGGTGGCTACAACATGGATCCTCTATGTGTGAGGAACTACTAAACAGCAAAATATTGGCAGGGTTTAGCTCGATACTACGGATGGAATGAGTTAAATTAATCTGTGATGAGTTTGGCCTATAGTCTGGCAACTGGCAGGTTTCAGGAACCATCTGTTGCCCAAGGTACCAAGTAATCATTTTCCATAGCTACTTGTAAATCTCAGTTACTCAACACAGTTTTGGAGCAGAAGTTCTGCCAAGTTATCACAAACACTTCAGGTATCTTCCGTTTAAGTGTTGATTAGAGAAGCTTTTCCCTCTGTTACTCACAGACGTATTTTTGTGCTTGTGACAGGTGTGAGGTGGGAGCCTGGAGTGCTCCGTCTACTCGGGAGTTTATTTATTTATTTATTCTTGCCCACATATTTCAGCCGTATCTGAGGCAGAATGACTATGTAGGTGGAGAGAGGAGCTCTATTGTTTTATTCTTTTCTTGCTTGCTCTACTTGGTGCCTGTCAGAAGAATCCTTGTCGCTGGTGAGAGGTTTTGTGATGCTTAATTTAGATACAGGAGCTAATCTCATAGCGTTTCTCATTGGCCACCTGTTTGCTACGGGCTAGCAAACACCTCCATACCAATTTACCTAGAAGGAGGAGATAGAAATTGGTGCCAGAGAGGAGAAGGCTCCTCGCTGACTCATCAGCGGCCTCCCCAGCACCTCCTGAGCAGGCGCCAAGCAGAGCACGGGCCTTGGCGTGAAGGGAGAAAAGTGGGCGCCGCCAGCAAGAGCTGCTCAAAGTGTTTTTGTCAAAATAATGGCTTTTCAGACTGTGAAAACTGTGTTAGCAGGAAGGATGTATTATTCAAAACGTTCGGATTGCTTGTTGAAAGGGAGGGAAATACATTTAAATTTGATTTGAAATGAAAAGTTATGCAATTGCTAAGAATGAAGCTATTTTTATACCAAGTTTCAGTTTTTCCTACTTTTGGTCTTCTATGCCCCTTTCCGGAAGAAATGAAAGGAGGAAATAGCAGCAAACAATGACCAAAAGTTATTATAGCAAGAACCAATTAAGACAGAATACTTTGTTTTTGAATTAAAAACGGAAAATTGACAGAAAATTGAGTGAAGATGCTTTAATGTGACAAATGATGTTTTGAACTGCTTCTTCTCATAGCAAGCAATTGCCCTTTGTCAAATGTCCTGCTAAAGTTATGGAGGTTCATATTTAGTATAAGTAGAAACTGTATCTGTGCAAGGTGTTTGTTCAGCAATCCACAATTGCCTTCAAAAGTTTTACATTGTGAGATTTTCTCCTGTATGGTTGTAGGAATTCAGGTAATTTCCTGTCTTTTTTTCCTCTTTTTTTTCCTCCTCTTTTCTGCTTCTTTATTTTTCTTTTATTCCCTATTTTTAAATTATGTGAGCTTGGACCTGACTTGAGCAGGTCGAGCTGGGATTTTGAATTCGCAGCCCAGTCACTCAGAATGTCAATTGTCTTCCAGGGCAGTGCACTGTGAGTCCCAGGGCTGGGAGCTCTTTAAAAGACCATCTGACTTTTAAAGGAATATTTGCAGGAGAAGATCTGTCTTTCAGCTATTTCTAAACCTACGAAGTGTGATTGATTTACCGCTATGTAACAACTAATGCTTAAATAAAGAGAAGTGTCTTCTCTAGTGGTGTTATAACAAAATTGGAAATAATTTTCAAAGCTGTTAATTACCGTGGTGTTGCTCTTTTCCCCTGACACACCTGAGATGCAGAGTTGACTGATGATGGATTTGGCTTTCTGGGTCTGTGGCCCTGGCATAGCACTGCCTTGTCTACTGCCTTGTCTGGGGTTTCCAGCAGTGAGTCATCAAACACAGGCAGGGAGCAGATCTCTGCTGGTGCAGTGCCACGCTGTCTGTGTCTCAGGTGGGTAAGGTTGTTCCCTGTTACGTTCTTTCCTTGTGTTTTTATCCTGGTTCATTTGAAAATATATTAGGCAACAGAGCTTGCTCTGCACCTCCCCTCACACGTGCCCAGGCTGCCTGGAATGTGCTCTGGGACTTGTTTTAGCTGTTGTCTACCTCTTAGCCACCCTACAGTTGCTCTTCCGTTTGAGTGCTCTTTCCCTTTCTTTTTGACTAGTCATTTTTCACTTGCTCTGAGAAATGTCATTATCTCACCATTAGGTGTTTTCATTGAAGTAAATAGTTCGTTTATGCTTGTACTTTGCCAAATTCCTTTTGCTTTACACAGCCTCATGTTTGTTTCTGTGCTTTGCAGAAGCAAGTCTCTGAGGAAGAGGCACAACTAGAGAGAAAAGTTATAGGGCAAAACACTGTGAAGCACAGATATATAATGCAGGAAGTTGTATGTGAATTGAGAAGAAATCCTGTCCTGAATGCAGCTCCTCATGCTCTCCAGGCTGATGGGGTTACAGAGCTCTTGAGCACAGATTTATCTCACTCAGTAGGCTTCCTTTCAGAGGATACACTGCCATGAGCACCATAATTCTTCTCTATTTTGAGAGCTAGATCTTCTTGCAGCCTAGGGCTGCAAGGTGGCCTTTAGCAGAGATGCTCTTGCTCCTTGGTGGTGTAGGCACTGCTGTGGCAGGGCAACGACGTTGTTAGTCTGGCCTTGCCAGCAGACTGTCCTAGGCACAGCATTGCTTGGCAGGGCTTTCAGGCTGCTGCATGACACTGTGGGGACCCGCCAGGCTGCAGTCAGCTCCCCACCAGTGCAGGGAGCTGAGCAGATCCCTCGCCTGCCCCATAAATGCTGAGGAGTTTGAAAACTGTCCCCTGTCATGCAAAGCTACAAGCCATTTCCTTGATAGTCTGGAAAGTTCTCAATATCCTGAGACATTTCAAGGACGAAGACCAATTTAAGGGTTTTTGCTAGCAGTCTGTCTGTGCAATGTTTCTGCTTCCTTTCCTGGCACTCTAGAGCTGAGGACCTTATCTCTTTGTAACTCCCCGTCACGGCAGAGCTGTCCTCCTCCAGCTGGAGGAAGGAATGAGTTCCTCCAGCAGAGCATTCCCAGCCTGCTGTTCCCTATCTACCAAAAAGGGAATGTCTTTCTGGATTTAGTGCCAAAGAGGAACATGACTTGGAAAGCAGGCACTCAGTGCATAGCCTTTTAGAGTATTTTCCAGCTGGCAGATGTCTTTGCTCCCCCTTGCTGGGGAGCATCAGTGACCACAAGATGCGCGTGAGTGTGGATCCGGTGTGCAAGCAGGCTCCCTGGGAGCATGTCCCATCTGGTCCACAAGCAGGACATAGGCTATGGAGGATGCTTAGGGGCTGAACTGAAGGTTCCCTGGGCTGCAGACAGCTTGGTAGCCTTGTGTATTGTGTGGATTTGTTTTGGGGGAAGCTCGGTAGAAATTTTGTGTGAAATTGGGAAGGTGCAATAACATGGAGTGCTCTCTCTACTTTTTATATAATGGGAAAAGAACACTGTTAAATTTCCATAGATGTCCACAGGTGCTTTATTTACTTTTTAGAGTGGGTGCTGCTTGTTATTCCACGAGCCAGCAGGTTATAATGAACTACTATTGATAGAAAGGACAGAGTTCTGGCCAGGTGCAGTTTCCCCTCGATGCCATGGTGCTTCGGTGGAAGAGCCAAACTGCATTGGCCTCTCCGCTCAGCAGTATCCTATCATGTCATATTCACTGGGTCTGCTAACGGAGGAAAGAATTAATTTACTCTTTTGCTCTTTGCTTTGCTCTTAGTCCTGTTGCATGTATTTTTGTTTGTTTTTAGGAACTACTGTAACCCCGGTGGAATTCAGACACACTTCAGTACTATCTCAAATAGAGAAAATCACAGTTATTATTTATTTGTACTAGGTCGTGCCTAGGAGGTCTATTCCTGGCTGTGTTGTGCTAGATTCTATACAAGCAGAGAAGAAAAACTGCTCTCACTCTTTAAGAACTTGAAAAAAAGTGCACGTGAAATGAAGCAGATGAATAGACAGGGAGATGGGAAAAGCAAGGTATTATTAGTTATAAGCTAGATACTAGTTTATTTCCTTGTCACTTTTCATTCTTTGTACCTTTTTCTAATTCTAAACACCTGATAAAACTGACTTATTTTCGTTTCCTTGCTCAACAGCAATAGCCCTCCATGTCCCAGCTACATCATTTGGAGAATGTCTAGTGCAAGCCTGATTCTGTGTAGAAAGAAATCCACTGGGGAGAAAACCAAACTCATTCTGGTTGCTTACTCCTATGAAAATCTTTTTAGAAATGGCCTCATTTTGAGACGCTGATGACATGCTCAAACTTGAATTATCGATAGTGAGTACTACAATTTTAATAAGACTTAATTTTTATTAAAAAAAAAAAAAAAAAGAAAAAGAAAGGACAATGCGTGTGCCAGATCTGGGATCAGAAAGAAGTCTTGTCATTTATCAGTAGTGTCAGCATTGCAAATTCAGAGAACTCCCTGCCAGCCTTCCCTGCTGTGGTGTATTCGTCTCCCTTGTTTGCATGTGGTGCATGGAGCCTGGTGGTGGCATCAGCAGTGCTGCAGATCCGTGCAGGTGTCTTGAAATCCAGAAGGGAGACGATGCGGTGATGGAGGTGGACAGGCTACAGTCAAGAATAAAATAAACAGTAACATTTTGTTCAATTTAAAGTCCTTAGAAAAGTGGGTATTTATCTTTCCGTTAGAGGGAGGGGGGACTCGAGGAAGGCCAGCGTTCCCAGCCTGGCTGCCCTGGGAATTACAGGAAAGGCTGCTGAGTTTTGCAGGAATTGCTCACCCGGTTCCGAGCAGCTCATATGGAGGAGCCTGGCTTCTCCTGCGCGGCTGCACGGAGCAATAACTGCTCAGCTGCTGCCAACGCTTCCTTTTAGCTAGTCCTTGTTAGTGGAGAGTTTGTGATAATGGGAGTAATTAACACACTGGGAGTCATTTCTGTGTCCTGGAAGGGAACAGAAAGCCATCAGAGCAGCCCCAGACATGATTGCTCTGCAGGGTTATTTTCTCTCTTTCTTTCTTTTCCATTGTGCTTGGGTTTTGATTTTCCTTCTTTGTGTTAAGAAAGCTGGAGAGCAAAAATGGTCTGTAAATTGCCTTCCCGCTGCGCGTGGGCTAGGTAGGCTAGTTAAAGGTCACTCTCTGGGCTACACGGCCTGCTCTTGTGGGGTGTGGAGAGTGTTTAAGAAAGGAGTCACACTGTCCCTGGGCTCTTTTTAACCCTCTTTCTTCCAGCCTAGTGCAGAATTGAATTTAATAGCCCCAGGAGGCGAGGGCTTTGAAGGGTGATTATGTTCATTATAAAATATTAACTCTTGCAGCAGCCGGCTGCCTTCCTGGCCTGCGTGCCGGGCTCCCGGCCGCTCGCTGAGCGCAGCAGCAGCCGCCGGGTCCTGCCCCTGCTGCCCTGTCCTGTGCGAAACGAGGGCCTGTCATCTCGGCCGCCCAGTTTGGGTGCTGCACAATTCCAGATGAAGGACTGTGTTTATTGAGCTGAGCTTGGAGAATAGATATGTAAGATATTTTTTATATTATAAAAATATGTAATATTTTTATACATATACATACATGTGCGATACCTATGTAACAGTTGCTCTTCCCCTCCCCAAAGGAGGACTGTGAGAAGCGGGTCATAACCTGCTTGAGCCCAGGGTACCAGGAAACATGGAAACTACTTGCAGGTCATGACTAGCAGTGTATTTTTGCACATGTGTATGTCCTAATCTGCTCATCTGCTCCAGGGGAGAGGAAAGAAGGGAGTTGCTTTTTTTTTTTTTTTTTCTTTTTCCTTTTCTTTTTGGACATTCCCTGACATCCTTTTGGATGTTCCCTTCCACCCTAGGAGGGGTGGCGAAGGTGCCAGTGCAACTCTCTGTGCTTGCGATGCTTGAGATCCAGGTCATTATTATATCCTTGAAAAGCAAAGTGCCTTGTGCCACAGTCCTCTTTCTGGTGTTTATCCCATCTCTCTGTGCCCAAGATAAAGCCATAAAAATCAGTGTTTGCTCCTTTTTTCCCGCGGGCAGCCCCCATGAGATGCTTCCTTGTGTGAAGTTCTGTGACTTGAGCAGGAGCTACACGCGTTGGGCTCTGTGCGAGATGACTTGCCCTTGTGGCCCATCACATTTTGCACATGCCTCATCCCTGTCCCCCACGAGCAGTGCAGCATCCCCCAAATCTCCTTTGGGTGTGAGTGCCCACTTCTAGCTCCAGAACCCCTAGCTCAAACTGCACTGGTGCCACCTCAGAGCCCTACTGAGCCCAGCAAGGGGATGATGCCAGAGATTTATAGCTAACATACAAACTCTGCTAGAAGGGTGAAAAACTAAATTAATCCGTGTGCCTTTCTCTAGTCTTTTGAATTTCAAAGCCTCCCTGTCCTCTCAATTCTCTGTAAGCATCTTACCAGGCGTCCTTGCTGAGAAGGCTGTGAGATGGGAGGATTTTTGTGTTCCTTTTTTTCCCCAGTGACAGCAACAACTCACAATTTTCACATCTGCATTTTTCATAGGAAGGTTTAATTTCTTTTTTTTTTTTTTCACCTCCCTTTTTAGCCACAGCTCAGTTGGGCATAGAGGAGGCAGGAAGATTTCTGCTTTTAAGAAATAACAATCTCTGTGGAGACCCACACTCAAGAAATCATCCAAAAAGAGCCTGTTGCTCACTAGAAAGCTAGACGAGTGAAGAAGGGCTGAATAAATACTATTAATTCCCTGTTTTTCCAGCGCTGGCAAGCCTGCATTTAATATCAGTTATTGACTGTGAATCTCACTGGATCATTTCGAGCATCGTGTATCATGGAGCCCTAACGATCTGATTGCTCGGCCTTGGGCTGCCTGTGGGAACACGCGTTGGAAGCGGAGCCAAATGAGAGCTTCCCTTTCCCCGGCTTAGAAGTGCCCGGCTTCCGCAGGGCCTGGGCAGCCTTTCCGTTCTCCTTCGTTCGGGTGAGGGCAAGGACGAGGTTTAGTCACGTGGGGTGTAAATGTCTTAGGTCACCGAGGTAGGTGTGTGTTTTTTTTCCTCCTCCACGATGAAGCTGGTGGGATGAGCCGCGGGATGAGCCGTCGGGGTTGGTGGAGGAGCGGGATTGCTGGGAGCCCGACCCAGCGGAGTGTGAGGGCGACTGTGCTCCAGCATCCTCCACTTAACTGAGTGTTGGGGCCTGTGCTGGGCCGAGCGGTCGGTGAGAGCAGCCAACCTCTACCCACTTCATCACACCCTCTCATTCCTCCTGCAGTAGGAATTGATGACAGTTACACATAAAAAAAAAAAAAAAAAAAAAAAAAAAAAAAAAGCAGGAAAAAAGAAAAGGGGTGGAGATTGATTGTTAAGAAAAGAGCAGTCAGGGAGGAGGAAGCAAAGGATGGAGGGCAGAGAGCAGCCAAACGCTGGTGTCCTGCAGCCTTCCTGAGCAGTTAGCTGGGTGAAGAAGCCCCCGTTAGCAGTGTGCCCAGCCCTGCTGCTCCGCACGCAGGGGCAGTGCGAGGTGCTGGCAGGGACATTAGCCCCACACACAGCGCCTGCCCCTCGGTAATTATGGAAATGAGTGGCAATTAGGTAATGTCACTCACGCTAGGCACGCAGCTAATAGCAGTTGAGGGCTGCTCCAAAGCGACGGTGAGACTCCCTCCCGGGGCCACCAAGCGGGTGGCTTTGAACTCCTGGCTTTGACCTCCTGGCTGCCCTCTGGCTAGGGAAGGTGATGGTGGCGGGTGGGAAGGTGATCCTGGCAGGAAGGAAGGTGATGGTGGCAAGCAGCATGGTGATCCTGGTGGGTGGGGAGGTGATGGTGGCAGGAAGGAAGGTGATCCTGGTGGGTGGGAAGGTGATGGTGGCGGGCAGCGCTTGGCAAGGCGCTGCTGCCTCCCTTCCACCTGCTCAGCAAGCAGTGTAGTTCTGCGCCCGGAGCAGGAAATTGGAGCAGCGCAGGCGGGCGCGATTCCTGTGGTGGGTCTGTGAATCTGTGGGGTGTGTCTGCATCCCTGGGATGTCTCTGAGTCCCTGGGGGTGTCTCTGCCACCGCAGCTCTGGCGCATGGGCTGCTCAGGGGTAGCCCGCTTGATACCCCCTTGCTGCAGGGCCTTAACTAGGCCTTAACATGCTCCGCGAAGGCATCCTTGGGGTCTGCGAAGGGGCTGGCCACGTGCGACTGGCCTTGGAGCTTTGTGCTGCTAAATGGCGCTGAGGTAAGAGCAGCGCGTGGGAAATGTTTACTCCTCTGCTTTGCCTTGTGAGCATGTGGAGGTGCAACTGGAAGGCAGGGGCTGAGAGTCTGTGACTGCGAGAGGCTCTGTCCGTCACAAAGTCCTTCTCTGTCAGAAGTGTTTGTGCTGTGAGGAAGTTAAAAGCTCTTGGAGATGATACGTATAAGAAAATACTGTGGGAATGTATAGTTATTGTCCCAAACTGTAAGGCATTGCCGTGGTTGCACTGTGCTGTGCGAGGTGCAAGGGTAGTACTTAATCCAAAAATAAAATGGTAAGAGCAGAAAATTATTTGTTCCCTGTGTGTCTTGGAGGCTCGTTGTGGGAAACGGGTAAGACGGGGTTTGCACTGTCAGGATTTGCACTCTCAGGGCTCGGGTTCATGTCTTGGTCTAATGGGCGCTGTGTGGTCTGAGTTTTCCTCTCAGCCCTGCTGCGTGGTGACGTTGGCTAGAACTGCCAGAGCTGCGCGGGATGCAGGACTGGGGCAGCAGGAGATGCCACCAGGCAGCTCCTGTGACATATCCCAAGGATGAAGGACCCGCAGGGGCTGAGATATCTTCTCACGTGTGTAAAACGGTGTCAGCAGCCTGGGGCTGGAAGAGGTCTGGCTGTCGGGACACGCACTCGGACTGTACCTGGGCATACACTTCTCATCTGTGTTTGTCTGGAGGGGGTCCACACCTAGTGCTATGAGAATGGTGCTCAAAGAGGTAGCTTTTTAAAACAGGGCCAGAGGAGCAGCAAGGCTGAGGGCTGCTTCTCATGCAGACGGAGTAACCCACTCACCAGGAGGACCCGGAGCTGCGGCGAGAGCCCCTGTGCCCGGGTCTGGGCAGGGCTCCCTGCCCGGCTCCGAGCTCTCCGGCCTGGCAGGCAGTTGGGCTGCGCTGGTGCCGAGCGCTGCGGGGAGCCGGGAGCTGCTGGGAGCACGCTGCTGGCTAATTTACACACATTATTATATTCCTATTCCCATCTCATCAATAATTCCAGGCTTGGGTCATCGCTTTCTCTCCTCACTCCCTCTCACTCTATTCTCCTTCTCCATAAATCATGGGCTATTTCAGTGGAGCCACCAGGGAACACAGAGGAGAAAGGTAAACGGACAAGGGCCGTGTACTTTTCCTTCAGTTGAGTTTCAAGTCCTTAACGTCCTCCTCCTCCAGGCCCTGCCCTGACTGAGCCAACATCTTGGTTATTGGGAAGACAGATGATTTGAGCCTTGGATCCTTTTTTCTTAATTATTATTATTATTTTTATTTTTTTGGTTTACACTTCTCCTAACACTTCCTTTTTTTGCCTCCTTCCATTCTCCTGAGCCAAGCTGTTAACAATGAAAAGGAATTATCTTCCCTCTGGTTTTGACTTGATTGTATTTGTGTTTGCAGCAGTTTAGCTAACAAGCTGCAGTCAGGCAGCTGCAGGGAGTGGGCCTGGCTTCCACTGGGCATTGAGAGCTTGCGTTTCTTTGGCTTGCAGGTTCTCTTTTAATTGATCTGTTTTGTTTTCTGAGTGAATTGTTTTTAGTGCTGACTAAATTTGCCAGATTGACAGCGTGGAGACTTAGGGCTTTTGTGGGTCCCTGGGGCAGGAGAGGCCAGGGCCGTGGCAGAGAGAGGCGTCCCCTCCTCTGCCTGGTGCTTCTCCTGCAGCCCCAGCTCTGTCCCGGCCAGGCAGTGACTTCCCTGGCACTGCCCCTCTCTGCACCAGGAGCATCAGCTCTCATCACCACGTCACCAAACACCTCCAGCGAGTACGTCCCAGTGCTGGTGACGTGGGTTGTGAACTGAGTGCTTGAACCAGCCCATTCTCCTGCCCAGCCCGTCTCCGTGAACAAGCGGCCGTGTTAGTGAAAAACTTTCTTTTTCTTTTTTCCTTTCTTCTTCTTTTTCTTTTTTTTTTTTTTTTTTTCTTTTTTTTTTTTTTTTCAAACGGGATTTTCAAAGAATGAACCCAGTTTTTGTGCTGCCTTGACTTGTCATTTTAAAACATCCTCCCACCCCAGGCATGCAGTCGCCCACATGCAAACAGTTAGAAGTGAATTAAATCTTAATGTTAAGAGGTGTAACTTCTGCATAGTTAGAAGTGAATTAAATCTTAATGTTGAGACGTGTAACTTCGGCCTGCTGGATTGCTCGCTGTTAGCTAAGGGTGAACGTGGCCTGTTAGGCAAACCAGATCAGGGTAAGTGGTTAGTGCTTAGGCACTTCTCATCACATAAGCTACAGGTTGCCACATATCATTTGCATAGCATCTATTTTCAGGCTGTAAAGGCCCTAATTAGGCCTTCTGAAGTGTGCAAGACATGTAAAATAAAAGGAGAGTGACAGGTTGACAGCAGGGATGTCTTCTCTAGTGCCTACTTGGTTTGATGTGCTAGGAAGCATAATGAAAGCAGAGGAATGGTCAGTTTGGATAATGTCCTTCCTTGTTCTGCATCATTCTTGCGCTCTGAGGAATTCAGGTCCTTGTCCCATGCGTTTTCTGTGATGGGCAGTTGTTATTTGGGAAGTTTCAGCACCATTTTTCTTAATAAAATTGATAAGATTCTTTGTAAAAGGAGTTAAATAATGTGGTATATTTCTACATTGCTCAGTGTACTGGGGTGTGCACTTGGTGGGGTGTCTCTCTTGGTCCTCCTAGTGCTGGTGACATAAATGTCCCTGCAGTTTTAGAGGACTGTGTGCCCACCTGCAGGCATGAAGAAGTGTCCAGTATGTCAGCAAATGTTGCCCAATTGCTAAACAAGATATTAATAAGCCTCGTAGTAAAGATATGGCGAGTAGTGGGGTTAATTTTTTCCTTCTTCTCTTGTCCCCACAGGTCCAGCAAGCTGTGTGAGTGCCAAACACTGAATTATGGGCTGGATTGCTACCAGTGCATCATGAAGATTGACTTTATTTTTGCCCTCCCAAGGATCAAGTATCTTACGAATTCACCGTCTCCTCCACCTCACTGCTGCCTCCATCGATATTGTTACCACTTCTAGGAAAACAGAACTTGGGGCTTTGCCTTCAACTCAGCCTCTTCCCTCTCCTTGGATAACAACCAGTATCACCTTCGTGTTCTACCAGAACAACCCGCTGTGGGTTGTTTTGCCCTTCACAAAGGACGTCGCTTGGAGAAATCACTTTATATCCCCTTTTCTTCTGGGATAAAGGCATCCAGATCTTAAAGGACAATTGAAATCTTTCCTTGAAGAGGAGACATTTTCTCTCAGTCGTGTGCACTTGCTGTCTCCCTTTCCACCTACTTTCCCTTTCTCTGTCTCCCTTTCTGCTTTCCTCCTCCTCCTGTGGGATTTATCAGCTTTGGTGTTGACTGCTGGGGTTATCCTCGCAGTTCTGTGGCTTTTGTTTTTCTCCTAGGGAAGAGGAGGTTCTTGGAACAATGGGCTTCACTCTCCACTCTATCTACTTCACCTTGAAGGTGAGTTTGCTGCTGGGCTCCTTGCTGGGTCTGTGCCTGGGTCTGGAGTTCATGGGCCTCCCTAACCAGTGGGCCCGCTACCTCCGCTGGGATGCCAGCACCAGGAGCGAACTCAGCTTCCAGTTCAAGACCAACGTCTCGGCTGGGCTGCTTCTCTACTTCGATGATGGCGGGGTCTGCGACTTCCTCTGCCTGTCCCTCGTTGATGGGCGCATCCAGCTCCAGTTCAGTGTGGACTGTGCTGAGACGACGGTGGTCACGGACAAGCAGGTCAACGACAGCAACTGGCACTTCCTGATGATCAGCCGCAGCCACCTGCGGACGGTGCTCGTGCTGGACGGTGAAGCCAAGCCGGGGGAAGTGCGCCCGCAGCGCCAGTACATGAACATCGTCAGCGACCTCTTCGTGGGGGGAGTCCCCTCCGACATCCGTCCCGCTGCCTTGACCCTCGACGGGGTTCTCAGCGAGCCTCCCTTCCAAGGATTTATCCTGGATCTGAAATACGGCAACTCCGAGCCACAGCTCCTGGGCAGTCAAGGCGTCCGGCTGGACATGGAAGGGCTCTGTGCACAAAACCCGTGTGAGAACGGAGGCACTTGCTTTCTCCTGGACGGCGAGCCGCACTGCGACTGCTCCGCCACTGGATACGCCGGCAAGCTCTGCTCTGAAGGTAAGAGAAGCACTTTGCTGCTCCCCATTGATGTCTATACAGCCCTAACGGCTGGTCTGTTAGCGGGGCTATGGGAGAGTTCTTATCCCTGCTGGTGGTTATCAGAGGAATTAAAATTCCATCATCCTTTTCCCAGCTGGAGATAATGAAATGGGAATAGAAACATGTGCAGTTGCAGAAAAAGTAACTTTCTGAAGGCATGCTGCATTTAGAGCACAAGGAGAAATGTCATCAGCAACTTACTAATAAGAGTGGAGAACATAAAGTGGTGAATACAACAGTACCGGGTGTTGGTAAGAGAAATAAGAAATTCTCTTAGCTGTGTGGGTGAATTCAATTGCCTTTTGCCCCTTAAACACCTTGTTTACCTCCTGATGTGGGTGAAGGGGAGCTGTGCGTGTCTGGCAGATCCAGCTGGATGCAGAGGCACGGCCGGTGTCCATGGGAGCTGCTGCTGGTGGCTGCGAGCCCCGTGCCCTCCTTAGCTGCACGTGCACTGCTCGCTGAGGGCCCTTGCGTTGGTTTAGCATCCCTGATCAAGCTGGTTTGAGATCTGCTGCAAGATCTCGCTTTATAGCGAGAAAGAAGCACAGATTTTGAGGTTTTTCTACACTGTTTCATGATTCCTTTTAAAATTTCAATCCAGAAGTGTGAAATAATGCAGACCACCCAATGGGGTGTATTTCACCAAATGCAGACAAATGGGGTGTAGATCACCCAATGGGCTGGCTCCTCAGCAGCCTCATGGCAATTGACTCTGTATATCTGTAGTCAGTTCACTGGAAATCACAGTGTGAATTTGAGAACTGCAGCACAGCATTTTTTATGACATTTGAGTTGAGGCACAACAGGAACCAAGGTGGAATCTGAGGAAGGATTGTCCACTCCTTGTGGGGAAAACAACAGCAAAAAAGCCCCACAATGTTAAAATGGAAGTATTTGCAAAAGTACCTTATCTAATCAAAACTAGCATTTATTTCGTTCCTGGGGGGAATAAAAATGGATTATGCAGAACTCACTACATAGATGAAAATAAACTTGGTTTGTAAGCAAAAAGGAAGTCAGCACCCCTCAGAATTACTGTGCAAATACAGATCTAATTTTATGGTATATGTGGAGAAGAAAACTTGTTCCTGTAGGAGGGGAGGGTTGGGAAAATAAACACAACATCTTCTATGTGTTTATTTTAATGTGATGTTAATGATAACAAAGTTTGGCTTCATATGCAGATGTTACAGCACCAATACACGATCACTGCACACAGTATTTTATTCTTGACCAAATTAGCCATCTTGCAGACAAGACTAATATGCCTCCAGGGATAACATCAGGTGGATGTGCTGTAGAGGTCTACAGTGTGCTGAAGAAATAACTCCTTAATTTTACAAGTTTTCAGCTACAATAATAAAATTTGAAGTGTATTAATTAGAAATAGCACTTTGAAGATTTGAAGTGCAACAATAAAATCACTTTTAGAATGACCTGCAAGGGACTGTCTAAAGTTATTTCTTTTCCCCATTTTTCTCCAAATTTTCAACTCTTCTGAACTAGATTTCAGAGGAAAACAGAAGAGTTTGTTCCAGCAAATACCCCTCTTTTTTTGGATCCAAATGCCTTTAGACTCCAGGAAGACATGGTGGATATAACCTAACCATAAATTCCCACAGACTCTGCGGTGTGAGGGCAGAGTCTGGGAAGAGTGTGTGAAGTCCTGGTTGGAAGTTGCCTCAGAAAAGAGGTGTGAGCCTGAGAGGTGCTGAATACCAAAACTCTTCCTGACTTTATGCTCAGCACCCATCAGGCCCAAACCAAAAAAGAGAAGCAACAATTTTCTGTACTTGAACCCTATGGAGCTCAGGAGACTGCTGGGCAGGGGGGAGCAGTTTGTAGCATGGCCACTGGCCTCCTCCTCCTCTGCCCTTGCAGAACAAGGACATCTCGTGTCTGAATTGGAGTTCTGGGTGATGGAAGATTGCAAGAGCCACCCACACAAAATAAAGAAAAAGCCTCTTTCTTCTGCTGGGTTAGTGGATGCAGACACCACAGAAAGCTGCTCAGGACATCAACAGCATATGGTTTTCACCAAATGTCATGAAAAAATCCTGTGAACCAAGTGTCCTTCTACCCATGGGACAGCTGCAGGCAGGGCTAGGAGTGGGGGGCTCTCTGTATTTCCAGGGAAGGTGGAGCTGTATGAAACACATCTCCCAGTGAAGCCAGGACTATTTCTGTTGTAGACATCACGGATCAAGCAGTGCTATTGTTGCCTCTGGAAGTCATGCGTCACCATGGCTGTTTGTTTCCTATAGTGATTCATCACTTCCCAGCCCAACCTTCTATTAAGGGTGAGCAAAGAAGTTTGTCACGATGTACCTTTTTTTTTAATAAACGTTTTTAGCTCTTTGTTGGTTGTGGTCTGTTTACTCACACATAACAATATTGTGCAGAGAACTTTTCTGTTGAATAAATGCAGAGATTTCCACAGACATTTAACTAGTCCTGTTTTCTTTCCTGTTACTTCGTGATGCGTATTTGCTTTATGTTTGAATTTTATAATCAACCTTATTTTCTGTTTCCTTGATTCTTCAAAAGTGGTGATTTTTGTGCACTGTGTGATACCACCTAAAAATGTTGCAATGTCTCTGAAGATTCAGAGAAAAAGGGGAAAAACAGAAGAAAAGCTTTCTAGCAAGTGGATACAAGCACACAAAGAAAAGTGACAAAGAAACAAAAAAGGAAATGTAAGAAATATAGTTGTGTGACTTTAGAAAACTTAGCAAGCTTCCAAGAATTTCAAAGAATTTTCTTTCAGTAGTCTGGATGTGGCCAAACTTCCCCAGGTGGACAGCAGGATGTGGGAGGAATGTCAGGGCTGGATGGCAGCTCTTCCTGCCCGTGGCTTGATCAGCTCTCAGTCAACTTATATTTTCTTTGCTTTTTTTTTTTTCACCAGGAGATTGAGTTTTTCTTTTTTTTTTTTTTATAAGAACTGTTCCCATTTGTTTCATTTTCTTATGCTGCTTCTGCATATTTGCAGAAATGTTGTTCAATGTGGTTGTTTTATTCCCAGTCTGATTCTTTCTTTTTGAAGAGACATGCCCTTTCAGCTGTATCAGCAGCTCCTTTTGCGGATCCTTAGCCCTGTTACACAATTTTCTTGTCTTTTTGTATGTGTGTTTTCAGTTGGTCACTGGCATTGGCTTTTGACTGGTGACTGATGGGATCCAATCAATAACAGCTTCTGTTTGAACAGCTAAATGCAATATGTACCTTTTTAATAATGAGTTCTCTTGACAGGGTCCAGGCCATTACTTGGCTATTGACTGATACCTACATCTGCAGATGGCAAAACCACAACAATCTCATTTATTCTGTGGCTAAAGAAATAAAAAATAAATAGAAAGTGGAACCTGCTGATCATGAACTGTGACAGAATGAAGCTCCATTTACAGTATTAGGGGTTATTGTAATGCAAAGTGCAGTTCCAGTCATAGTGAACCTCAGCAGAGAACAAACCATTCCGTAGCGAGACAAAACTATAAATCCTCTGCAGATCTGTCCTTCTGCGCTGTGTGAAAGCTTCTTGGCAGTTACCAGGACTGTGTATGTCACGGTGAGTAGCTGTTCTGGTCAATATTGGTCACCAATAAATGTGATTTCTCTGAGTGTATTCAGTCGGTGTGCAGATTGGTGCCTACTTGGGAAGATCTGACTGAATAAAATGTGATCCTATTTTCATTGCAGTTGGAGTAAGCTGGTTCATTGAATCTGACATCTCTGTAGGGTACAAAGGCTGGCTGATTTGAGTAGCAATTAATTTGTACGTTCCTGGGCAATAGTAGCATTAGACATGAAAGCTGAAGTCAGAGACACCTTCCCCTCCAATAAAGCTCACCAGGCTCTGTGGGATCAGGCGGCTGCCAAGCAAATGAGGCTCCTGTAGAATTTGAGCATCAGAATAGATATGTTCATGTCACTGAAAAGAAAAAAGAAAAAAACCCTTCCCACGCTAATTTTGCAAACAGTGCTGCTGTAGGAGCCTGTGTAGCCACATGCGTGTGCTCATCAGCCCCCTGCAGGATCCTGCTGTCTTGCTTCGTCCCAGAGATGCTTCCCATTCCACCCATGTCAGGGTGTAGGGAGTGGGTTCAGTCATAGGCAACAGTCCAAGTGCAGTGTTTTATAATAATAATAACAATAACAATAACATCTTGGCCCAAGATCTCATTCCTCTCCTTAGGCCTCTTCTGGACTTTGGGGAGGAAGGTGGCCCAAAGATGGGCTTAGAAATGCCATGACCTGCGCTCGTAGGTGCGGAGGCAAGAGGCTGATGTGATCACCAGCCTCACAAAGCACCACGCTGAAGCCTTTGTGCTGCCTGCAGGGGCTGTTTCTAAACCAAGCCTGAATAGGGGCCTGATTGCACCTCTTCCCTTGATTACAGAGCAAGATTTCCTGGGGATGCTGCCTGCTGAATGACAGAGAAGCCCGTTGCTCTGTAATTATAACACTTTAAACTGCACCAGGCACAGATTTTTCTATAGCCCCTCAGTTTCTTTTAAAGAGACAAGATACTGCAGGATTTATCCTCCGCCTGCCCCTTTGGAGCAGCCCAGTTTTCCCATTTTGGCTCTGCCTAAAAAGTGGTGCCTGCCCTTCCTTGCAATAAGAGGTGATCCTTGCCATCCGCTCCAAACTTTCTAGCACCAAGGGCTAATTTGGCCCTTTGCCATAAGCCTGATGGCTGCACTTAATCTGCATATGCATTTACATACATTTTGTAATCAGAAACAAATGAACATGGCCATAATATTTGCTTTCACTTGCATGTTCCTTGATAGATGAATATAAATGGGGGGTTGCTGCATGCACTGGCAGCAGACAGCAGCAGCCCCGGCGCTTGGTTTGTCTCTCTGGTGCTGCCGAGGGCAGTGGCAGCTCTGGGGGCCTTGGGAGAGGTCCAGCCCTTCACCCACCAGTGCAAACCCTGGCCCTGCTGGTGCCCCACAGCTGTGGGGTAAATACTGCCAGAGGGAAGTCCAGCTGTCTTGGGCCACTTCTCACACTCCACCTCTGGCCATGGGGCTGAAGGCTGGCATGAACTCTGCTCATGGCTTAAATTTGCCATTCCCCCTTTTCCCAGCATTTTTGTTTTCCTCATCTCCTGTGTGGATCGAGTCTCTTTGGGCCCATTTAAAATAGTTTTCCAGTTGTATTTTTTTGATGGAGCGTTAGCTGGGCTCCAGAGTAAGATGATGTGCAAAGATATTAATTAATGCCTATAAAGTGCTTTGGAACTCCAAAGTGCAGTGCAAGCATTGCTTCTTATTGTTAACAACAGGCATTGAGATGAGCTGGAGCTGCAAAACTTGAGTTTAGATCCCACACAGCCCTCCACAGCGATGGACTGGGACCATCTCCCCTGGCACTGGTGACTCAGCTAGGCCTGGCCGCAGCCCCAGACCTCACGGGCTCTGCTTCCTACCCCGTGGTGCTGAGGAGCCACATGGTGAAAGCAGGCCCTGATGCAAACGGGCTGGCACGATCCATGCTGACAGCTGTATTCTTCCTGTCTCGCTCTCCTGTATTATGGATGACCATGAGGCTACAAAGCTTTTCTGCTTGATTGCAGATCAGCTGCAGCCCTCGGGCAGCAGACAAGTTGTAGCCTGAAGTTAGGCAAAGCTTGGACACCTCCTTTTGCTAAAATCGTGGCTGGGTACAAACCCGAAGCACTCTTTGGTGTGAGATGGGAAAGGCTTGGAACAAACTGTAGGCAAGAAGGAGGTCAGCCAGGAAAAAGACAGGAGGGAAAAGCTGCTTTTTGATAAGGGTGAGCCAAAGCTCATGTATCAGTGCAGACTGTTTACAGCAGCTGCTCAAGCTTTGTTCTAGCTGCCTGATTGTACAGGAGAACAGTTCTTGCCTATCTAAAAGAATAAATTTTAATGGGCTGAGCGAGCTCCTAGAGCACTGAGTCTGGCTAAGCTTTGGATACCAGATCCCTCTATGAGCCTGTAGACCGGTTTGCCCTCTCCTGCTTTGTCCCAAAGGGTACACAACTGTGATCCAGAGAGGATCTTTTTGGCTGATAGTAAATAACCATTTAAAAAATATTAATAGCTGTTAATAGTTGTGAAAGTGAATGGAGGTAGAAATTTCTCTTTCCAATTAGCTTATGGCAGGTTGATTATTTGATATTGGATTTTTTTTTCCTTCTTTGCTCTAAAGAACAAAAAAAAAAAAAAAAAAAAAGAGAGAAAGTTGGCCCATTGTTACTGCCCAGACTGAGCTAGGCAGCCTGTCCTGAAGGTCAGTCAGCAGTAGACCCAGCCCCAAGCAAGAATGCAGATGCTGTAGCCCTGCTTTCATCCTTCTTCTAGGCAGGTTACTTGCCAAAGGGGGATCTTTGCTGAGTTCTGGTGGAAAGGAGGGAGGGAGAATCCTCCCAGACACCTTGAGGCTGCTGGAAGCTGCTGTGGGATGGGAGGAGTGCGGCAGCCAGAGGAGACGCGGCGGCCGAAGAGCGTGTGGCCCTGCAGGAGCAGCTCGGAGGAGAGAGGCCTCTGCACGTGGACGGCGGCGCTGGCGGCTCCCTGGCCGCAGAGAAGGGGGTAATCGGCGCCAGGAGAAGGGGGAGCAGCCCCTGTCCTGGCCAGGCTTCTGGTCCTGCTTTGCTTCTCGCTCTCTTGCTGACCACCTCGGCACTGGATGGATGGCAAAACTCCTTTCCCTACCTGTAGAAGAGGAGGCAGCGGCCGTGTTATTGCTGTTGAGGAGCAGCAGTGTGACTTTGGGGTGTACTTGTGCATTCCTCCTACAGTCCTTCATTGCAGACGTGCTCAGTGCTGGTGAAAGCCTCCCCGCCCAGCCCAGCGCTTCCCTCGCTCTGCGCCAAGCCCAGGAGCAGACAGAGGCTGCGAAACCATCACAGGCCTGAGAGGTGGCCAGGAGGGTGCAGGGAGGGCCGTGGGGAGGAAGAGGGTTTCGCGGGCTGCGAGGAGCAGAGCTATTTTGTGTTCGGAGGGGTTGGTTCTGAAACGGGGCTGGGACCTGAGTGTACCAAGGGTTGTGTGTTTTCAACAGCACCACTAATAACGTGTTTCAGCTGGGTACGTGCTACTTGCACATGTACTTCCTGCACCATCTTTCTGGTAGGAGACTGGTATAAGCTGTAAAGAACGTGGATTTGGGCAGCAGAACTTCTATTCCTGGCAAAGGAGAGAGGAAAAAAAATGGGTATAGGCATGAGAGTGTTATCTCAGTATCTAAGATTAATTTCCAGTTCCGCTGCAGGCTTCTTGCATCCATGGGGTGAATTGCTGGCAGGCTGAATGATTCCAGATTGAATCACCTGAGCTCCCTTTGCAGGAGGTATTTACTGGGTTTTGCTCTGTGTCATAGCTTCCCTATCTGAAACACGCAGCCAGTGGAGCTTCCTATCTCAAGGATTAAGAATCTTACGTGCTTCTGTATGACGATAATAGAGCTACGTCTATGTGGGTGTATGTATTTTATATACACACATATATCTATATTATGGTATCTGAACGTGTAAATGTTTTGCCCTGTGCAGCACTGCCCTTTCCCCATCGAGGGCCACGCTGCTGGGTGCTCACGGCATCTAGGCAGGGAGAAAGAAGAGAGTTTTCATCTCCCTTCTCAGGTCTGGCCCATGTGCAGCACTGACTGCCCCACAGGGCCCACTGTAGTGGGGGCTGCTTCGACAGGGTTCACTGTAGTGAACCCTGGGGGCTGCTTCGATGTTTTTCTGTCCACAAAAACTTGCCTCTTGCTGCCTCTTGCTCTGCTTGGGCTGCTGCTGCCAGCCTGGCCCTTCACTGTCTGGACCTGCTTCTCACAGTGATCTTGCGTTACCACAAAAAGCAAGAGGGTACAAAAGGCTACTAGAGCAGAGTGGTAGCGTTCTTGTATAAATCATCGCATATAGTGCAGAACAACAGAAAATAAAGCTCTTTTAGAAGTTGCTCAGTGCTTTCATTAGCCCAAAGCTGGCAAACGTGTTTTGAAAGCACTGAATGAAGAGGTAATATCTTCTTGCTATGTTTCTCTTAATGGTTAACTCCTGTCAACACTCAATTCCCACCCTCTAATTGCTTATTGGACGCAGCAGTTGTATTTGTGCTCCACAGTTTGCTACTTGGGCTAAGGAGAAAAGAGGTTCTTTACTGCTGGGTTTTTACACTCCAAGGCCTGATCTTCCTTTTTACTTGTGGAATTAGATCAGCAAAGTCAAGTGAGTGACTATAATGGGCTGGGTTGGCTCTGAATTTTTGGTAGAGACCTTTATCAGAAAGGTGTAGAAATTTGTAGGTGTAGATATGTGAGGTGGGGGTTAAAACCTGGCCTCGTTGTGAGGCTGCTGAGAGGCCCTGGAGCTTGTGTGGCTGCTGCATTTATTCAGAAGCCTTTCCCAGGCACTGAGGTCTCTTGGGTGGATTTTCATCTCTTCTCAGCTTGTTGCCTTAGTACTTGAGAAAAATGATACTGTCTGAATTTTACAAACCTCTGGTGTGTTCTGACAGACATGTGCTTGCTTTTCTGGTCTTTTTTTGCTACTTTTACTCTGGTAGCTTAGATTTTGGGGTCCAGGTGCCTCCTCCTGGTAAGGGAGGAGGAGTCCTTGGGGCTGAAGGCAGGTTTGTCCCCTGGGGCCTTCTTAGCAACCCTGGCCAAGGCTGAGATGGCTGCCAGAGATGAGAGTAGCTTGGGTTGTGATCTGCGAGTCTCATAGCTCAGCGGTGTTTACAGCTAAGTTCCTTAAGCTCCTTCCTTTTTGATATGTGTCTGAAAATATATTGTTTATATTCCCCAAAGATCACTAGTTTCTTGAGCTTTTTTTAAAGTAGGGGAAAGAAAACCATATGGTATCATTACCTAATAAAGTGCCCCTTTAGAAAAGGGCAAAACTTGTGAAGAAGAAAGGAGAGAAAACATATTAAGTTGCTTGTCTAGGACCACCTCAAAGAGGAAAATAAAGTCCCTGGAAAGCAGCCAGAAGTCACTGCCTTTCCCTCTGTCTCTTGTCCTTTCTGGGTGGCTCGGTGGAGATGGGGCCGTATGGAGGGATGGTCTGTGCGACTCCTCCTGGGCTGGTGGGGTAGGTGGGGAGGACCATGGGGCTCAGCATCTCCAGCTGGTAAAGGGGAAAAAAGAGCAAGTCAGTGAATGTAAAAAAAGATAATGTGTTTGATTATATGGCTAGTTGGAAGAGGTAGCCTTGCTTCATCCTGCTGAATATGCCAAGCTGGACCTATGCTTACATTATTGTCAGCAGTGAGGGGCAATTCATACAGGAGGAGCTGGTTGAGCTTCAAATGTGCCAGTTCGGGTGCCGATTGCTGTGTGGTCAGGGCAGCAGGGCACACAGTGACAGCAGTGTAGAGGCAGGTTCACCACCAAGGAGAAGACCTTCCAGGAACGCAATGAATGCTGCAGAAAATGGCAAAATGCTCTTTCTTTTGTGTTGTTCTAACAGCCTCTATGCTGTTGGCAATCTGTGTTTTGAATTAAAAATGAACAGTGAAACAAACACAAACATTATGGCTCTGATGATCAAATTATAATTTAGATTATTGACTTGGCTGTCTCCTCGTAAATTTTCTGTTTTCCTATGTGAATTGAACTATTTCGGTTAGTGATGAACAGAATCCCCCAAACTGCTGTGTTTGAGCTACTGTGAAACATAAATAAGTTAGGTATTTGTCTCCTTTGGATCTTGGAGTTGAACAACTTTGTTTTCTGACTCTCCTACCCTGTGACATCTTTAAATGAAAGAGGTATGGAGTAATATTTGATCAGACTAAAACAAGTTGGAAAAAAAAGTTCTCGTGAGAAATGTGGTTTTCATCAAATCAGAATTTTTAGAAAAAAAGATTTTTTTGGAGGGAAGTCTGCATAAGAAAAAAAAAAGTATGTTTTACTTGGTAGAAATTCTGGGTTCTGGCTTTACATTTAAAATGTAATCTGTATTATTTAGGTACCTACCTTTATAACTTACTGAATTAGTGTCCCTTATGTGGTTTTAACAATATATTAGAGTTTATCAGTAGTAAAAAGTTACAGTGTTTGGGGGGGATGGACATATGCACCCACACAAACCAGAAGGTTTTAATCAAAGTCTGTGGACTCAACCCTTATCTGCTACGACTTAGGGCACTATTAGGCCCAAAACTGGAGGCCAAGGGCAAGGAGCAAGCCTGGATCAGAGAGGAGGGTAGATTTCTGTCTCTGGGACAATGAGAAGAGCTTGGATTGTGGACAGAGTGATGAGTGACATCAGTGTCCTTTGAAACCTTTGAGGGAGAAAGGGTGGTAGGAGGCACTGTTAACATGAAGGTAAATATAGGTGACAGATCTGCTGTGTCAGAAAAGCTCTACTAAATCAAGGGCAGAAGGAATCATCTTGGGTGGACACAACGGGGATGGATTTTTCACAGTTGTGAAATTGTAGCCTTCTCAGACATGGTGGTACCATCAATGGGGCAGTCTCTGAACAGTGGTGATGAGAGTAGCATGGCACACGTATTGAGGAAGAACCACCCTTGCTGGAGAAGTTGGGATCATCAGTAGTTTGCTCTTGGCTTTTCAGTAGGTTGAGCTGCACTGAACTGATTTGTAATGTAGATGGACATGAGGAGAGGGCATTCCTGAGGAACACAACAAATATCCCTCTGTGCAAGCAAGGTCCTTTCCAAAGCAGCCGGGCCAAGCCAAGCTGCGGCTTGGGCTGGGTGAGCAAGGCTCTGCTTATGATGGTCCCCAGGGGACTGTGGAAGTTTGGTGTGACAGCCATTCCTGAACTCCGGATATATTCCCTGCTATTGCCCCTGTGGAGACTCCCACTGTGCCTGAGGCAGGAGATGGCTAAACTGAGGTACTGAGCAACAGATCCTCTGTCTCCGGAGAACAATTGGCTGTGATTTCAGGCCTCATTTGTCAGTGCTGTTTAATTATAGCCATGCTACTATTTACAGTGGATGTCACTGCTCTGTTTTATGTCTATATGATGCTCCCTCTGGCCTTAAAAATCTATGAATCTCTATCCCACTCTTTGGGGCATTTGTACCAGTCTCCATTGATTTTATTCTGAGGTTGAAATTACTTTTTTTTTCTTTTTTTTTCTTTTTTTTCCTGATTACCCAACTGAATGTTGCTTTTGGAAGGATGATTAAAAGAATTTAAGCCACCATTCAGATCTGGGAGTGATAGGATGGTAGGAAACAAAATGTGCCTTTCATCTGCTCTATTTTCTACCCTTACACTTGCCCACTTGTTTTCTCCTTGTGAAGGACTGACTGCCTTGCAGAATGTGGATTCCTCAACTATTTGAACTTGCAAATATGTTGTCACTAATGAGCTGTTTTATAGAAAATATATTGAATACGCTGATCATTGTACCAAATGTGTTTTGCCGGTCAGATCACATGAATAATATTCCTCTTAAAACTAAACACATGCACCAAATGCTCCTTGTTCAAACAAAACCTTCTTTCATACTCTTGAAAGATACGCTTAAATAAGAAATGCAACCTTATCTATTTAGATGTGTTGGTCTTGTCAGTTTGAGGAAATCTTGCTTTTAAGTCCCGGTTTAGAAAAATGACCCAGGCACCTTGCAGTCCTATGACTGGTTTGGACTTCTAAATTGTTTATGTAACTTTAATTATTTTACCTTCATATAATATTTCTTTCCATCCTTATGTCCTTTAAAGATCTGGCCCAAAGAGGAAATTTTTGTTTGACATTATTTCCTCATCCATGTTTGCCTTTAACAATTTTAATAATCTGATACTGTAATTGAAAACAAAACTGTTCAAATATTGTTTATTAAAACTAGGTGAAGAAAGAAAATTAATTGCAAAAGACCTTGTTGTAATGCAGTGTTAAGGTTGTGAATTTCAGAATTAAATGATAGTACCTGCTACAATCAAAATGCCGCATGGCATCCATTCAGATGTGCTTCAGGCATCCTGCACTTGAATTGTGTGCAAGGCAGGAAAATACAAGAGCTAAAATGCTGTCAGGTTAATAATAAATTGTGCATACATGTGGCACATTTCATCAGAGTATTCCTAAGCATCTCAAAACTACTGATAAATCAGTCAACCTTCACATCACTCTACTCCGCTATGAAATGCCTGTTATCTCCATTTTACTAAGGGAGAAACTGAGAGAGGCAACCAGAATGGGAGTTATTGAAGGGTATTGAGTCAGAAGCTGCCTGTAGTGGGACTGAAATCCAGAACACTAAATCCTATGTATTAAACAAGATGATATTTTATCATCTTTTATCCGAGTATGCTAGAAAAGTAGCAAAATGCGGTGATTTACACTGAACGTGGAGCTAGAATGGAGCTTTGGGCTTAGGAATTCTTGCAAAACTTCATCTGAAATTTCAGATCTGTATTCTTTCTGGCAGAATGCATTGTCCGTAATCCAGTGAGTTCTGCTACTGTTGGCTGTTGTCCTTGTAACTCAATCAGCAAGAACCACTTTGAACCAGTCATCTTGTTCCCTGTTTGGACTGGGCTCAGCAGTGTGTACTTCCATTTAGTGTGGTCACTAAATATAGTCACTAATGAGGAAAAATAGATTGCAGTAATAAAAGTTTTAGCTTTTTTTATGTAATTTATGTCTTCCTTAATATCCTTTCAAAATAGGAAGGAGAAAAGCAGGAAAGGGAAAAGCCAGTTCCTTTAAATGATTCAAGTAGAAATGTATATGATTTCATTAATAGCAGCAAGCTGAAATGTTAATTCCAAGTCTTTGGGTGCTATACTGAGCATTTCCTTGGGACGGGAGGTGGTGGAGGAAATAAGAAGGGAACTAACGTTTCCCCTCCCACCTGTACTTCTGTAATCTGCTCAAGGTGATGCTCTGCTGTGACTCTGCTTTCCTGGTGAACACTGGTCCTTATAGAGGTTGCTTATACCTGGTGGAGGCAGAAGAGTTTTTATTAGGGCTTATTGGTTGATTGACTTTGGGTAGTTACTTTGGGAAAAGATAACAAGGAAATAAGAACTCCTAATGTTGTTTGTGTTTGAGTACCTCAGATTGTTTTAGAAGACTTTTTTTTTCCTTCCCTAAAAATCTCCATTTGAAGCACTAAAAGTAGTTCCAGTAAGTCCCATTTTTGATGTGAGCCCTTGAAAACATGTCTACCTGGCAAACAGGCACTCAAATGAGTAGAACAACTGCATGAAACAAAGATGATGACTTATGGGACACAATGCCCACATTTTTATTCCTGAAATGGTAATGGGCTGGGGAGATACCTTCAGTTCGGAAGTGTTCTCTTATTTTATTTATGAGCATGGAATACTGTGTTTAATCATATCGACCTCCAAATGATACTCTATTTTACTAGATAACCTTTAGGAGTGTGAGTGTAACTCCTCAGCTCAGAGGTAACTGGGCATCCTGACTTGACACTTATTATAGAAGCTATTCTTTAAATAAAATTAATAGAAGCTGTAGGCGTTACTTATGGATAATTTTAGTCCAACACACAACAGAAAGTTACTTGTTGGTGCTGTGAAGAAGCACATAACTGGAATTCCTTCAGGCCTGTTATAAGACTCATCAGCAGAACTAGGTCAGAAGGAAACAGATCTAAAACAACAGGCAATGCCAAGATCAGGAGTGACATTTGTTGGTAGTGCTGTCAAAGCATATCCTGAGATACTCGCAGAAGGGAGAGTGGCCAGTCTGGACTGAGGTGTCTTGCTGGAGCAATTAGCTCCATGATAGATGGTTGGAGAGCAGTCCCTAGAAAAGCAAAGATGCTCTGTGATTCCCGTAAATGTTTCTGGCAGTCCTCCATGAGCCAAGCTGTGCCTGAACCCTGCAGCTCCAGCTGTTCGTTCCCCAGAGCTGAAGTATGATGAGCTGATTTTTGTAGCAGTTTATGGCATTGATATTTTCTAATCTTTCCTATTACTAATATTTCCTGCTTTTCCTCAAGCTTGATTGTCCCATCCTGGCTTGATCCCAGCTCCCTTGAGCTCATCCCTGGGGTAGATGAGCCGCGTTGAGCTCATCACTCTAAGCGGAGAGCGCCCCGACTCTGGTGCTGTTTCTCTTGACCCCGACCCTAGTGTGGTAGACCGTGAGGCTGGTTTCAGGAAGGGGAGGTGGAACGAGGGAGCTGACAGATGATGTGAGGAGAAAGCAGAACTGTCAGAACAATCACGGCTGGCAGGGGAAGAGCCTCCCGGTTGTGACTTGCCAGGCCAGCTTCTGTGCACTGGCACTGGGAGGCGAGGCAGTGTCTCCAAGGCAAAGCTATGGGAGACTGGGGGTTGGGCTCTCCAGCATGGGGAGAAGGGGGCGAGGCAGCAAGGGAGAACCTCATCACTGTGTGTATGAGGTGGAAAGGCTGCCCAGACGTGGAAAACTGATCAGCCATTAAGGCATCCATTTGTGTTTGCTTCTTAGTATTTGCTCTCAGTTAAGTGAGATACCAACAGCACTTTAGGATCTGAATCCCTGAGCATCTGCTAGCAGAGTCCTAAATCTCTTTCCTTTTGATCTTTGATTACTTGCTGGAATTGGTTACCTGGACAAGCGCCTTACATCTTCTTAACCCTCACATACGTCCAAAGACTCTTGCTAGGTATAGTGCACAGCACTGCATGAATCTCTTTGTTTTCTGCTATGCTCAGTTTTCTGCTCATTCCTCTGCACTTGGAGTTGGCCTTGAAGGTAGAAGGCTTCCAGGTCTTCAGATACTACTGCATTGTATCACTATGGATCCATATGTTCTATATATATGAAATCAGCAGAACTTGAGTCTCCCTTTCCTTTCGTGTGAAGTCATAAAGGTGCTGTGACCCTCCTTCATTTCCTTCCAGGGCTTATAATGGAGAGCTAGAAACTGGAACATGTCCAACACTGTCAGGCAAAACTCATTTAAAAGAAAATCCTTGTAGCTGCCGCTTATCTTTTAGACCGCTTGCTGTGTGCAGCCCCTATCTGCCTGAACTGATTCTGGCTGACCAGAGCCCTCCAGGATTCAAAACCTACTGCCTTTAAGACTCTCTGTATCTCTAGGGTTAATCAGTATAAGGGATGGACACAATAGGATCTCCTTTGTGTCAGGGAATCTCAGAAGAGCAGATACCTGGTTGTCATTCTCCAAAAGAATGTGTGAGTTGCAAGATATGAGGTAAAAGCTCCATCTACTGGAACAGTCTTCCAAGGCGTTGTCAGAGTCAAGCTTCCACCTTCTCCTGGCTTCAGCCAGGGCCTCTCCTAACAGACAGGAAAGCAAAGAGCAGTATGGAAAAGGTAGCACTGAGAGAGCAACCAGAGCTTATGTAGCTCTCATGCTGAAACAGCAGCATCAAAGCAGTCTCAGCACTGTTCATATTTAGATCCTGCCTCAAACCTTGGCAGAGTTCACCTATGACTGGCCAGTATCCAGCTGACCAGCTGGAACTTGTGTGTCATGAGACCATGCACTGCAGTGTGGTCTGGAGCTTACAAATACAGTCATGAAGAAGTTAGTTTTTGCTGCGTTTCAGATAAAGCAAAATATCTCCCCACATGGCTTTGGAAAAAGACTGGGAAGAGTAAGACCTAGCAACAGAGCAGTAGAAACGCTTGCAACCACAGTATCTGCTGCATCTTTGTTACATGATGAAGTAGTATTGTGTAGAATAGAGTATATTAAAATGTTTTAAGTGTTTAGAAGCTGATAATTTCAGAGATCCTGAAGATCAAGACCTGGAGTATAGCTGGGAGGATGTGAAATGGTCCAACCCAAACTGCTGTAGTAATAACGTAGACCCATTTGGCTATATTCTTTGACAGAACCAGTCAGGTAACGCCCAGTGTGAACTGAGTAGAGTTCTTCCTATGGGAATAAATATGCCTACAGTCATTACTGCTGGTAACAGGATTTCTTTATAGAAGAGAGTTAGGCATTTCCTGAAGGAGTTTCCATAGGGCACAAAATTACAAGGAATGGTCAAAATCTAATATGAAAAAAGCCAAATGGTGTTTTGGGGGATTTTACATTCTACCAATGCATGTCAGTCTCAGATGAGTTTTATTCTTAGCAAGTGGAATATTGTGCCAAGAAGTTTGGAGCTGCTGGTGGACAGCAATCCTCCTCTACCTAATAGTGCACCCCTGTCACATTAAGCATCTGTAAATCTGTAGTGATGGTCAGAAGACATTTTGGAGTTTAACGAATAAACATTTGGAGCCAACCTCATCCTTTTTGTAAATCCTGGTAGGGCCATAGCTACCTGTCCAATTTAATCTTTTATATCCTTTTCCCTATTCTTTTTCAGGTTTTTCATACAAGCTGTTTTCACTGGTGGCCAGCGATAGGACGAGGAGCAATGGCCATAAGCTGGAGCACAGGAAGTTCCGTCTCCAGCTGAGGAGGAACTTCTTTACTGTGAGGGTGACAGAGCCCTGGAACAGGCTGCCCAGAGGGGTTGTGGAGTCTCCTTCTCTGGAGGTCTTCAAAACCCGCCTGGATGCCACCCTGTGCCACATGCTGTAGGTGTGCCTGCTTGAGCAGGAAGGTTGGACTAGATGATCTCTAGAGGTCCCTTCCAACCTTAAATATTCTGTGATTCTGTGATTCTGTTATCACCCATAAGAAAACTTGCAGGAAAGGATGTAAAAGGTGAAACTTCTCTCAGTAGGTATAGGTTACAACAAATAATCTTTCACCCATTATAAGCAATTAAATTTACAGACCTTTGGACAATATTCTTCTCTGTTGAATGGTTTCTATTTCTGTAGTCACTGGCGAGTGGGGATTAAAGCTTGTTATAACAGTAAGAAAAGATCTGTGCCTCCAAAATGCTTGTGTGTGTAACTGGTGCTATTTTTTATGCTACATCTCTGACCACCTGAAGGATGATTGAGGTCAATATATTCCAGGTCCCTTAAAAATGAGGGGATCACAAGTTCCTACTTTACCCCTACATGGCTAATCCAAGAGGGGACAGGGAAAGAAAAGAAGCTGCTGTTTGTTCCTCCAGCAGTGACAATGGCTGTGACCTTTCCCAGGCATGGATATGTGCGTGGGCCATGTGCAGTGGTTGGTAGGGTGCCCGCAGGAGGAGATGAAGCTGTAGTAGCAGCCTGGAACAGAAAGCTGCCAGGCTGGTCAGGGTAGCATTTCTGCCTGTTCTGCACAATTTTGTGGTGCCACAGCTGATGGGCAACGTGTCCCTATAAATGATACGTTATATAACCAGCTAGGGAGATGTACTCAATTGGTCTGTGGTTGGGAAGTCATCATGCTCTGGATGTAGTATCAACACGAAATCATCCTGTTGCTCTACACCTCCAACCTGGCCAGCTTCCTCACCAGACTTAAATTATCCAGCAACTGGTAGCTGCTGAAGAAGTACCTATAAATATTCTTATATATGTTATGTTGATACAAATCTCCCGTGACAGACTTGTTTATGAGGGAAAATACGATGCGTTCCAAATGCTGCTCCATATACTGTCTGAACCTGGATTCCTTGCCAGATTTTTATGGGCTTCAGTTTGCAACTTTGCAGTTTTCTACAGCTTTGCCTAATGTGTTGGCTAATATTCAAGATCAAGTGGTACAAAGCTATGATATTCCTGATCACCTTTTACTGAATGACACAGTTCTCACACCTGTGGAGATGTCCAGCTGGCCCTCACCCTTCTACTGGCTCACCTGGAGGTGTGCCAGAAGCACATGCCAGTGATGTCCTTAGTTGAGTAGCTGCTGTGTCTGACAGGAGAGGGGTGAGCAACTGAGCACCACCACCAATTTGCTACTTAAGGATTCAGAAGGTTGTCACACCAGCCAGTAAATTCTTATCCAGCAGGAGCTGCATCTCACAGTACCAGTTTTACTTAAAGCAATATGAATCTGCAAAAGGTTCTGGTATAAGAAATGGTATCTACCTACTGCTTTTGCAAAATGCTGGATTAATTAAAAAAAAAAAAATCATGTTTTGCCTTGCAACAATATGAGCATCTCACATACTTACACAGTTACACTGGGTCTCTTGATCTATTTGAAATTCCCTACTAGCAAAATGCTACAGCTCTCTGTTATACTTGCTTTCTCGTTAGAGATGTGACTTCTACTTGTTCTCTTCTACACATTTGGGTGTGTTTTACCAGCTCAAAAGCTGATGCTTCATCCCACTCCTGCAACTGTTTGATCCTTTTTCTACTCTTTTTAAGCATTATGCCCTTCACAAGGCAGCTAGGTCAGGTACCAGTTCAGGAAAATGTTACTTCAGTCACTGTTTGATAGAGCTGAAATAGTTGGTTCCTTCTGTCCTGGAGGGCTCCTGCTTGCCAGTCATTTCCAGTGGGATCCACACCAACATGTTTCTGAAGAAGAAAAAAAAAGACATTTTCCCTTTAGTAACTGGAAAAGGAGATAAATTCTGTCTTCCAAATCCCTCATCAGTAGTGCTCATGGCCATCACTGAGATCTGAAGATCAATTGTGTCTTTGCTCCCCAAAGAATGTTGTTTTGTTTCAGATCTGGGTCTCACTGGTGAAGAAAGTTTTTATTAGCTGTTTATCATGGGACTGATCATTCACCTTGCAGAAAATGAGGCCCTTTAAGATGTAATCAGTATAGGCTGAGCAGCTTTCCCTGGCTTGTGCAGCAGCGTGGTTTGACTGGTGGGAAATGAGGGCCGTGCTTCTCCATGATCTCACCTTAAACGGGGTACAAGCGAAGTGGCACAGCGTGACATGCCCTGTTGGTCCTAACACTTGCCTTCTCAGTGCTTGTGCAGTAACAAATGCTCAGAGTCGCTCTGCACTGCTGAAGAATCCAGGTTTCTGCAGGAGAGGTGGCAGCCTTTGCTCACACAGCATCTAGCAAGAGCTTTCATTTCTGTCCTGACGGTATATAGCACAGCCCTGCTGCAAAGAGCTTCTTTAAGGGGGAACAGCAGAAGTATTTTTTTTGTTTGGGTGGTGTTTTGTTTTTCTCCTGTGCTGAAGACTTCGGGAAGGCGTCAGTTAGTGTCAGTGTTTGGCACTGTGTTTGGCAGTGAGTCTCCTTGGTGTGGGGACTTCATCCTCTTTGGTTGGTTTGTACAGTGTTGCATATGTTTGTGTGCTGTGATAAGCCAATCATTATGGTGCCAGCTCTTCTGGATTCCAGAATGAGCCAGGTTATGAACTGAGGAATCCACCCAGCTCCTTTCACTTAGGCAATGGCACCTGGGAATGATGCTGCCTTTGTCAGCTTACAGTGCATTTGACTTGATGGCTTGGAGGTGAAAAGGTTTGTGTTGCTCAGCTGTGTCTTCTATATATAACAGACCAGAGAAAATGAGCATGGAAACTATTTACTGTGCCTAGTTCTTTTCAGAGATTTCAAAAGGATTAGAATTTTAAAACTTTGGGTTTTTTTTTCTCCGGTAAAAATGAAAAATACAGCTTGTTTTCTCCACATCATTTCAGGTTTGCTTCCTGTTGTTCTAGCTATGAGCTTATTTGGATATGTTAATACAGTAATCAAAAGTATGTTGGACTATGCATTCAAAACAAGAGATTTCTCCTGCGTGCCAGCACCCACTTCCACGCTGCTCAGTGTTCAGCTCTTGCCACCTGCAATGGGTGTGTGGTGACCTGGCCCCAGCCTGTCATTATGCAGTTGAATCTGCATCTGCATGGATCCCACTGCAAGCTGAGGTCGGCATTTAGACATTCATGTAAGAAAATGTAGCGGTTTGAAAGAAGGAGGCAGCTGTTTCCCATCATTATGTTTCACATTTACTTAAGTCAGCAGTTACTCTTTTTGAAGCAGTGACTTTCAGCAATAAACAAAGCAAATGCTTCCAACAGAACCTCTTGATGACTTCTATTTAATTTAAATATATATTTTGTGGCAGCAAATACAGCAATAACATGGAAAATAAACCCACTAACATATACTCTAAAAATGATATGTAGATGTAGGAGGGAGAGGAAAAAAAGATGCACTTCTTTTGATTACTCATGCTGTATTTAGGGTGATTATTGTAAGCTAGAGGAGCAGGCACTATATATTTTTGTGTGTAATAAATAGAGTTCTCACTTCACAGGCAAATTGGAGCTCCATCCTAATTAGAAGTGGAGAGAATGCATCAATAATTAGTTGATACTTATCTATATGAAACCCAGAGCCATGCTAAGCATGGTAAGGAGACCAAGTAAATTTTGAGACTGTGGTGTTCACTTTCAAGTCAGTAGGCAATTCAGGGAGAACAGTGTTTGCAGCAGCAGATTGTGAGCAGGTTCTTGACCAGAGCAATCTACAGAAGTACAAATCATGGTGCCTGGTGAGCATGTCAGCCTTTCCTGATGAATTCTTCTCTTAGAACTGAGCTACTAATAAATCCAGTGTGAATCCTGTAAATAACAAACCTGAAATTCAGTTTTTATTAGCTATGATTGATTTTGAGGAAGCAGGTGGAAACTTTATTTTTCCTACCACGCACACTTTTTTTCAGTAGGAATTGATCAATTGATCAAATCTCAGGGATCATAAGGAGGAGTGTAACATTGTTTGCGCGAGGTGGTTTCAGTGGTTTCTCTCATAATGCTGGTTAGACTTTCCATCCAAGTGATGCCCTAATACTGAAGATGTCAAATCTGGCTTAGTGAATGGAGTCTGCTCAAGTTTCCTTTTAATTTGGAGAACTCCACTTCTCTCTATCTAGGAACATCTGTGTGTCCATAGACAGATGTACTCCATCACTCCTGTTTTTGGATATTGCGGTCCTATAAAGGAGGAGTGTTGACATAAAGTGCTGGCAAGTGCCAGGTTTTGGACGATGAAGGCTTGTTCCTGACCCTCAGTGGCTGCACAAGCAGCCAGCTCTTCAGTGCATGGGTTTTAGCAACTGAAGCACCTCAAGTGGGATTAGCTCCTCACCAGCACTTTCTGTGTGAGCAGGTAAGTGCTCAGGTGGCAGAGGGCTCCCAGGGCACAAGCAACCTTCTCCAGGAATGTCGTTAGGTGGGTTTGGAAAAGGTCTCCCTTTTCTCCCCCTCCACCATCGGCCTGCTAGGCTCGTCATGGCCTTGCGTGCTTCCAGCTCTGCTTCTTCGAATCACCCCGGGGGGAATATTAGCATCCTCTATTAACTGTCAGACTTATCGAGGGATTTGTTTTATTAATTCGGTGACTGGGTACAGCAAATAGATTATAGCCTGGGCCACTGCATAGGCTTAACAAGCCCTTCCTGTGCTTGCTCATCACTTCCCCCCCATATTTCTATATGTTAATTCTTTTTCCTTCTCTTTATGTTACTATTTATTGAATATCCACGGTGCTGTACATCATGTCACAGGGAATATGTCTAAAGTTCTTTACCATCCATCATCTTTTGTGTGATAAGAGAGGAATGGAGTAGGCACAATTCGTGATGGATGTTGAGGTAGTAGATGATTTTGGTAGCTGTTGTAGTGATGGTCTGAGGACAAAACAGAGGTGAAAATATTTAGCATGCACACGGGTTCTTGCTCAGCAGGAGAAAAGGCGCCTGTTTCCGCAGTGTATGGTGGGCAATGCCCTAGCTCCCAGTTTGTGTATCGCTCATGCAGGTCACGAAGCTCAAGGTGAAGCACTATGGGCCTGGTTTCAGTTCTTCCAGCAGATTGCAGGGCACATGCAGTAAATGGTTAGTTTTGGCTTCCCGATCAGATGCCTAGCTCACTCTAGAGTAACTGTGAGACTGATCAAAAATAGGTAATTTTTGGAGGTCAGCATGGAGAGGTCCAATGTCGTGCATCATCATCAGCGTGCTCCCTGCCTCTTTTATATCCTGCTAACCCTCAAACATTATCCTTTTTGCTGGATCTGAGAAGCAGCAGCTGTGTCACTGAATCTGGGGGATGCTTCCTCCTGGGGAGGGAGACACTTCAGGGAGATCCATCCCGTTGACATCTCTTCCTGCTGCCTGTGTCACTTAACAAAGAAAGTCTGTAGGAACAAGTCTGGCTCCTGTATCCCTCAGGTACGTTGTGTGAGTCACCTCCAGCTTTGAGGAACGTCTCTCTTGTGATATGCTGCAGCCCTTGAAGTGTCACATTAGTTGATCCAGTCCATGTTAAAGTCAAAATTGCAGAGAAAATTTGGGCTTAGTATGGGAAACTAGTTTCAACTCCAGTTAGAACATGAGGAAGGAGCTGTCTGTAAGATGTAACTCTATCTGCAATTAATTTTTGAAAGGCTTTGTGCAGGGAAAGGCTCTCACCTTGAAGCAAAATCTGAATGAGGGGGTGGGAGTTTCCAGACAGAAGTGGTTGCACAGAAGCAGGTACAGAGATGTCTGCGTAATGCTGAAGAAGGGTGATAAAGCAGGTAGTAGCAATGCATGATTCTAGAAGGTCATAGATTCTAGTTGCAAACAAGCTGGAATTACTGGGAGGGAAATACAAATCTTCTTGTTACCATTGAGGAAGACCTGTAAAAATGTTGAACTGCTTTCTAAGTAACTTTGCCAGTATCTGGAGGGTTTATATAAAGTGGTTCCAAGCATTGTAGCAAAGGCAGGAAAATCTTGCAGCTTTTTTTTCTTGTTTTTCTTTCTCCTGATCCTGGCCACTTGTATGGAAGAAGTTATGGCATTTCTGGTTTACAATGTACTGAACTATAGGGTGAAGTTTTTGGTTTACATGGAACACAGAATGCCAAATAAATGTGTTTGTGAAGAACTGCATATAGTGTGTGTACTCACCATCCCAGTATTTGTGTTTGTGACCTGATTTGTGTCTCCTCTAGTATCTGAGCTAAACTGGAAGGATTCCTCCTTCATAAGAGCCGTAATTCTTCTTTCCTTGAGTGTTGCTAGTGGATCCTAGAGTGAATGATCCTCTTCAGAGGGCCATGTGCGTGGCACTGGTTAATGGAAAGGGAAGGGGGCTCTGAATCCACACCAGGGCTTAATGAGGAATGAAGACCTCCAGAGAGGTAATGTGGTACTAGGCTCACTTGTTTAAGCATAGTCTATATTTCTTATTTACAAACTTTCTAGCCTGTGTTTTTCACAAGAAAAATACGTTTGTCCGTGTTGGTTTCTTCATCATTGTCCAGATTGAGTAGGAATGCGCGTCCCTCAGGGAGGGATAGGCTTTAATGGATTTAGACCTGTGTTAAAACATAGTGGATGCACAGATTGCCCAGTACAACTGAGCCAAGGCTAAAATTGAACACCAGTCCTGCTGTAGATTACTTCTATGCCTTTTCACTAGAGTCACAGACTGGTTTCCATTTGGAAGGTCTTGGTAGACCAGCGCTGTTCAGCTTGGGAAAGATGTGACTAAGGCAGCCGGTTGGCAAGTCGCTATCATCAGGAGTGCTGCAGAGAAGATGAATAGGAAGTGACTCTTCAGTATCTTTCAGAAAACTGTAGATAGGGAATGCCCAATGTGATATAATCAGTTGCTGGTTTTAAATTAACGAACAGAAGTGCTGTTTTGCACTGTAGAAATTGTAGTTCTGAAAGAGACTAGACAAAATCATAGAAAAAGTTCATCAAGGTCTATGAAACATTTTGATCTCAGTGCAACCTCCCCCCCGTCTCTTGGTTGCTGGAGGCTGGGAATAAGGTTACCCTTTATGCTATCTTTTCATTTGACTTGCCGAGCACCTGCACTTGACTCCCGTTGGAGGCCCAAGGGGGTTGTCCTAGTGTCTAGCAGCTGCCACTGATGGGATTGCCTGGGGACAGTGCGTTTTGAGGTAGAATAACAAAGCCATAGAAAGTGGAATTGGAAGAGGTCTCAAGGGCCAACTAGTCTTTCCAAGGCAAGATCAGGTGCATCTGAAAAATTAATGAGAGATTTTTGTAAAGCCCTTCCTGGTGCTGGTTACCAACTCTTGGTAGCTGAGTTAGTCCATGGCCTCACTAACCTATTTCTGCTAAGTTTTTGTCATCTTACAACGTGGAAAGAGAATTCAGGTTTAAGCTTCTTGTATCTGCACTGAGCACAAGCTGCAGTTTGTTGTCTTCTGCTTGTTGCTGCCGTTCAGAGGATGCCCAGTTCCTGAGCCTTGCTGTGCCCAGGGCTGGGGGCACAGGGGGGTGCTGCATAGGGCCTGAGCAAAGCAGCAGGGAGCAAACCTGCCTCTTCTCCAGCGAGCAGGCTGTAGGACGAAGCAGAAACTGGCTTCACCCTGCAGTGCTCGGGCAGTGCATCTGGACAGTTTAAGTGAGGATGAACACTGATTGTTCAGAGGATGCTGAGTAATGAAATTTCTGTTGCATTTTTTTGCTAATAGCAGGTTACAGGAACACTGGCTCTTTCCCTAGCAATGCAGCGAGGGCCCTAGGGAAGGTCCATGAGCATGTATGTTGGGATGTGTGGGAGGTGATGGTGCTTTCACTGAAAGCTGGGAAATCAGTGAGCAGCTTTATCCAAGAATAGTAACAATACAGAGCTAATTAGAGGCATTATTATAAATTCATTTCTCTGAGATGTTTTTGTTTCTTCACGTTACTGGAGCTACGTAGTTCTGCACGCTGGGTTTGAAAGCATTGGGCACAGCTAATCCCTGCACACTATGCTGGTACGAGAGCAGGGTCCTACACGGATGGGCAGTTACAGCAACCCCCAGGTTGCTTCCAAGTGTCTGCCCCGCTTGCTGGAGCGCACGCTGCCTGGACATCCTGCGTGCCCGAGAGGAGAAGGCCTAGCCCCTGGAGGTACAGAATCTGTTTGCTTTAGTACATGTAGGATTTGCTGACACTTCATATGCCTTAGAGGGTGACGTAGTCAGGCACATGTCAGTCAATCTCCCGTTTTCCTCCAGGACAGCACAGGCTACCCACGACATTCATAATGATGGAAGCACGTGGAATATGGAGAAGAGCACTGGATGCATCAAATCAATGTTAATCATTCAGATAAGATTTGAAATCAAATCCCTTAACCTCATTAAAACCAGAAGTGCTTTAAAATCACATGCCACTTTTAGCAAAATCAGCTGAATTAGAGTAGGGCTTCATTCTGCCTCTTTAAGTAGTTCTTGTTCTAACTCTGACATGCTGAACGGTTGTATGGCATTGCTGTAAGCTGCTAAACATCTGTCTCTTTCACTTGCTGGCTGCATTTCAGTACTGGATGAATGAATCCTATATTCACAGCTAATAAGTGCTTTGGGATCCCAGCATTAGCTCTATGCACCGTACCACAAGTGTATGAAGTTCAATGGAACATATGAAGTGAGTACTATTCCTGAGAGACTGATACTGAAGAGTTCCTGTGGGACAAAGGACACAGAGAAATGTAATTGATTGTAATGAATTTGTGTGTGTATGTCACCACTTGTCTCTGCTGAATAAAATCAGGAGTGTTCAACACTCCATTAACACAAATTGTAGGGTCCTGTTCTTGTGGAGTGAGACAATAAGGCTACACCTGCCAGCGCTGCGGGTTCCTCGTGGTCCCAGCACGCAGCTCAGTGACAGGCAGCACAGGCTGATGTGGTCTTGGATTTGCTTCAATGTCAAGAACATTCAGCCAAGTAGATAGAATCACTCAAACCCAACTCCGTGGTCATTTCACGGGAACCAGCAGAAAGATGCTAGGGATGGATCCTAACACCGGAGTAAAAGGAAAGATGCTAAGTGAACATGAGGGATAAAATCCACATACTGTCAAAGTAACTAGCAACATTTTTATACATTTAATGGAGTCAGGATTTTTACCTACTTAACCATAAATGTAATGATTTTGGAAGTGCGCTTCTCCTCTGTGGGCCCTTCAAGGATGATTTCCAAGTGCTTGGAATTGATCTTGTTACAGAGTCTGTCTTCACCCAAGCAAACATTGCAAGCAGCTGTTTATACAGTTTAGATGCCATTTCTTTTCTATTTCCATGTGCTGCTGCCACTGAAATTGTACGTATATGTGCTCCGTGGGGAGAGCCAAAGCTGTTCTAGAAAGGCTTTTTCAGGTCTCCAGATGTGACAGGTTCAGAATAAGGACGTTTTGCTGTCTAAGGGCAGGATCTCCGTTTATTTGGGAAGGAGTTTCCAGTGAAGGAGAAGGAAAGAAAGGTTAAGTTTTATAGCTCTTGCTCTTGACCCCCTCGTTCTAGTTCTGCAGCCTGTGTTCTGCCTGCTGCCCGGGCCTCTCCCCGGGCCCTCAGTGAGACCGCGGGTAACCGGAGAGCCTGGCGGCTCGGGCAGGTTGTAACACAAGACGGAGCCGCTCTTTTCTGGGTCACCGGCTCCCATTTGGCCTAGGATGCTCCTGTCTGACGGCTGCCCGCTGTGTGAATCCAGCGGGTGGCTCTCTGCGTAGCTGCCACAAGGCAGGGGTCCTCCCCGTGGAGGGGAACAAGACGGAGCAGGCCGTGGAGACGGGACCTGAAGTGGGTCTCTTCAGGTCGAGGTGCACAAGGCTGGTGTGCACAGAAAATCTGTCCCTGTCATCCAGGTGTTGAAATACGTTCAGTCTCGGTTGTCTTGGCATTCTCGATAGACTTCTGTTTAAAAATATTAGATGGATACTTGTTACAGGCAACAGTGATGTGAGCGATAATATTTGCTTTGTTTCTCTCACTGTCCTTCATCCTCCTCCTTCCCCTGCCACCCCCTGGATGGTTGGGGCTGCACATGGTGCAGGCAGCATATTCTTGATCCCTCTTCCAAACCAGCTCTTGACATCAAAGCTCAAAAGCCAACGGCACCAGCTTGTGGCTCAGCCCTTTACAAAGGTGCACTAAACAGAGCTTGTGTGCAGGATAAAGGAGACAAAGCAGACCCTGTCTTGCCTTTTGCTAAGAGACTGACCTGTCTGTGCTAGAAATGCTCTGAGCTGGAGGAAGCAGCTCAGCTTCCACTGACGTGGTGAATCCCGTGGCCCCTGAGCCTTCTCTTGGCCATGGTCTCTGCATGTTCCTTGTATTGCTGGGAGCACCATCTCCCCAGTCCATGTGGGAGAGAGGGATTGCTGATGGACAGGAAGAAGCTGGGAACATGTTTCATATTGTCCTTAAAATGTGGGAAACGTGACCAGATTTGAGAGAGGGTCTCGGATGATGGGATAAAGGATGGTCAAGTCAGCTCCTCAGAGCTGGCCTATCCGTGCATATCTTTGAACTCTATCCTCTGCCTTTCCAGAGGGTTTTCCCAAGTGCGGAGCCACCAGCTGTGCAGTGCTGCGTCACAGAAACGTGTTTCTTATTAAGCAGTCCTTCAATCAATATGTGCAACCACACTTTTAATTGCATACCAAAATGGAGCTGGAAACCACACCATAGTGGTGCTAGAGGATTTCCTGCAGGGCCTTGCATGGTGATTTCCATGGCATGCCACAGTGGTATTTACTGTAGGGCCTTTTGGGAGGGCTTAGTGACTGCGTGCAGTGCTTTCCAGTATGTGCTTTAAAATCAAACACAAGTGTTTTCACCTTTGAAAATCAGCATTTGCTAGCAGATACCACATGGTGGGGTGTCTGCGATACAAGAAACTCCTTTGTATTTACTAGGGGAAAAACTCTAATGACTTTGACTGTCACATAGATAAATATTGCCAAAGTGTCACAGCAGTGCTAGCAATGACTTTCCAATGGCAACTGCTGTGTGTGGAGTTTGTGTTGGGGAAAGACCTTAGGGAAGGGTGGCTTGATAGGTATGTGATGAGCTGGGTGCACTGTTCCTCAAATGGTTCCAGGGCCATTGCAAAGTGATGAAGAAAAAGGCAACACGCACAGGAGTCACTTGCCCACCACTGAAAGGCAAAGGCACCCCTGGGTCGGACAGGAGCGGGCGATACTGATGGATATGGGGCGAGGGGGATGAATATGGTGTTAGACTCAGGCTTGTAGCCAGGCGGGCAGCACCCCCTGCTCCTGGGCTTGTGGCAGAAGTGCCCTGGGCACTGTGATAACCCGAGTGTTACTGCAGCGCTTTGAAGCTCTCCTGAGGGGCTGACCCTGCAGCAGCCCCGGGAGGAGCAACTGCCGCTGGGCTCAGCCCCACTGTTCCCTCCAGCAGGCTCCTTTCCCCTGTGGAGGGCTGCATTCCAATCCAAATATTGATTTCGTCTAATCCCGTGAGATTCAATTATTCTGGGAGTAATGTGATTGATTCCACAAAGCAGTCTTGGTCTGAATCCAGCATCTTCTGAAAAGGCAACATGTGGGATGTGCAAATCTCTAGTCCTGTTTCTCCCCCACCCTCAGCACTGTCTGCAATGAAGGATGTTTTTTGGGAATGATGGGCAGGAGGAATGAAAAGGAATGGTCTTTCTTCTAGGCTTCAGGACTCTGTTGAGTGTCTTGCACCTTCTCATAAATTCACGTGGCCCCTCAAAGGGGAGCAGGTTCCTCTTCTCTTCTGAAAACTTGCTTGAATTTATGTGCAGTGGAAACCTACTGCGGGCAGGTGAGTTTTTGTTTCTTTGTTTTGCATTTGTGTGTGACGTAAAGTAGATTATTTTAACCAATATTCTTACAGGAGCTGACTTAGCTTGGATCTGATTCCAGAAACTCACTCCAGACCGATGCGATGGTGGACTTGCTTTTACATGCACAGTGGAGAGGGAGTCAAAGCCTTCTCCCTTGCATGGCTGCAGATGGGTGGCCTTCAAAAAAACCTAATTACTTCTGGTTTTGCATGAAATTGATTTCCATGCAAGGATATGGTGTTGCTGTGTGCATCTCTAATGGCTTTTCTCTCTTCTCTCTCTTTCTCTCTTCCTTTTTCCCCTTTCTGCTTACCATGAAAACACCTCAACAGATGTCAATCATATTCCAGGTAAGTGTTATTTTTGAGCTGAATTTTACTCTTTAAGGTGCTGGGGTGCAGCTGCTGGGGGCAGAAGTCTCATCCTGTATCCCGTGAGTGGGCAGAACAAATCTTCCTGATGGACACCAAAAGGTCTGGATGGCCAAGTCTCTGCAAAACAGAAGGGCTTCACAGAGGCAAATGTCACAGACACTCCTCTTTAGGGATTGCTACGTTGGTCAGTTAAAGGGATGCTTTCTGAATGAAAATTACATTTAAATGATTGCATATGTTGCGAATAACCTGGCATTTAGTTGTACACCAATATATTTGGTCCAAGGGGGGACTGCATGAATATCTTGTAGATATTCATGCAGTTAAAAAACTAGTTCAGTCATTTTCATTCTCCCACTGTTAACTACTCTGTTTACTGGTCCCACTGAAAAACTGGTGAGCTTCATTTTTGCTAACTCAGGGAGGACTTTGGTTTGTGTGAAAAAGAATGAACACATCTTGGGCAAAACGTGCAAAATGTGAATGTGTGATCTTGTATGTGCAATCTCTGAAGCCTTAATTCCCTAGAGGGCACAAATGAGTCATTTAAAAAAATAATTTGTCAATGTGTTTTTTTTTTTTTTTTTTTTTTTTTTTTTTTTTNTTTTTTTTTTTTTTTTTTTTTTTTTTTATTCTTCTGAGATTTAGTTCCATTTCTTGAAAGTTGAAGCCCAAAGTCCTGCATTTTTTTATATCTTCTTAAACATATCTGATACTACTGTTTTTTTTTTTTTTTTTTTGTGGGAGCAAGAGGGTGTCTTTTTCCCCCGCCAAGGGAAGTGTTTTACCACAGAGAACTCCAGACCTCTCTCCCCATGCTCTATCATTGCTGAAGGGGTTTGCTTCCCCCAGCTGCAGCTACAAGGGGTAACTGAACTAGTCCAGCTTGCTCCGTGGTCCACATCTTGGTGCCACTGAAACTTAAAAGACTAATTTGTACTTCATACTGAGGCAGCTCCACCTGGTATATCACTTTGTGAAATCGAAATGAGAGCCCAGGGAAGCAAGTGGCATCACCCTGGCTGGGAGTGAGATGATGGGAGAAGGAAGTCGAATCCTTCTTCCTTTTTCTGCTTTGTAGTGTTTTTGCTAATTTGCCAGACCAGACGTGGACCTGGAATGAGTTCTCAATTCAATTTGCTTCTTCTCTACAGCTGGACAATCAGATTTTGTAAAACACTTTAGAGAAACGCAGTGAGCGCCACCGGCTTGGGTCATTTCCTTGCATATTTAGCCCTTTCTGGCTTCTCTCGTCAATCCCTTTTTGTTCTGCTCGGATCCTTTGCAGTCTGTGTGCATCTCAGCTGGCAATGATGGGGAGGAAAGTGGCCAAATGGCAAATATAGTTGTTTGGCATGTGCCTTGGGAAGAAAGGTTCTAGCAGCCGTAACACTGAATCTCTTCTGCAGGGCCTCAGCATATGGCCAGGCTGCCCCGGCTGGAGGCCGGCAGGACCTCCGCGCTCCACTCTGGCCAGGCAGGACATGGGCTCTTGGCTCAGGGCCTCGGTCCTCTCCACCAGTGCTGAAGCAGTTGGTGCTGAGGGTGGATCAGTCGGGAAGGCCCAGCCTTGCTCTGCTTCACCAGCAGAGCTTTGGCATAAAAACCAGCATGGCCTTATGCCATGAATGAGTGTTGCCCTGTGCAGCAGCACGGGCCTCTTGGAGACCTTCGCAGCGTGCAGAGGGTGAGGAGGGTGGCTGTGCTGCTAGTAAGGGTTTGAGCAGAGGGAGCACAACCAGGGCAGGACTACACTGCTGTTGTGATTGGGGGCCCTGTGGAGTGCTTCGTCCTTCACTGTGAACGGGCTCGTTGTCCCTGCTGCCTCTGTTTTGGTCCTGCTACCTCATCACTTACATGCTACAACATCCTTATTTATTTATTTTTATGCTCCCCATCGCTCATGCACACACACTGCTGTGCTTTCTGCTTTCTCACTTGCACTCCATCCTTGCTCCTGGTGGCTCCTCTCCATGTGCTCCCACACTCATTGGTTTTCAGCTCTTTCCATGTTCATCTGCAAGTCTATGGCAGCAGTGATCATATGGGGTCAGAAAAAGAACTCATTTAGCTCTGAAGCCTCTTTTAAAAGGTGGATGCTTCAGGAAAAGTTTGAGAACCAGAGAAAGTTAGCATGGATCTTGCCCAGATACACCCTTGTCTTTCTGGTAACTGCTGCTTTAAGGACTTCCTGACTTGACATTGCAGCCAGATCACAGTATTTTACAATCACCGATAGACCTATTTTGGGGGAGTATCCAGGCTTTGTTTTTCTTAGTCTATTCAATTCTTTTCCCTCAAAGTTGTCCTTTGATTATGATTCACACTGTTTAATTATGCAAGCATGAAAAGTACTTCCTTTCACTTACTTTTACACCTCTTACCAGAAATTTTCATTCACTGCTTCCTACTCCCTGTGTTCTTACAAATAGGAATATTTTTCTCTGTTCAACTGTTCTTATTATCTGGAATTTTACCTCTATCATATGTTTTGTCAGTCATCTCTTCCAAACTGAGGAATCCTATTCCATGCCTAACGGCGCTCCTTTTGCCCCTTGTGCACCTCACTGGGTGAGATTCTCTGATATGTGCTGTGATTCTGTTACACATCTTTCTTTTCTAGCCATAAAGTCATCACCCTCAGCTCTTTCTGCCTGCACAGGATCTCTCGTGCATGCAGTTGTCTTTGTAAGCACTTGTGTACGTGTATTCAGGCTTTCATACACCACGATCTTTGTAGCCCTCTCTGTGCACATCGTGTACTGGGATCATGTCACATGGAATATCCAAGCAGGATAAACGACTTTCTCTTTGTCTCCTCTCTCGTGCTCTTTTTCCTTTGATCATTTGGAGTAGGTGCCACTCGCCCCGGCTCGCTGCCCCCATCGGTGACAAAACCTCTGCTGGACTCGCACTGCAGAGGAGGCCGGGGGATGGAGCTGGGAGCCCGCACAGCTGCCCTGTGTAATTGGGTTGGAAGGGGGCCTGGGGCTACGGAGCAGAGCCGCGCTGCTGGCTGCCCTCGCTGCTGGGCGCTGCCAGGAGCCCCGGCGCTGAGAATCAAACAGGAACGACTGGGCCCAGCCTGTGCTCAACTCCGCCTAGGTAGGAAGAACAAGCGCCGTGTGTGCCCGCAGCCAGGAAATCAGGTCACCCCCTTGGCAGAGCTCACCTGTCCAGCATGTAGAAGGTCTGAGCTAGGTCTCAGAATTATTATTCTTTTCCCCTCCCTTTTCATCCATTGCTTCAAATCCTTCCAGATAAGGATTTTGCTCTTTTCTCTGTGTCCCTTCCTTTGGCCTTGCTGGGGGTGCTCCCTATTTTTTTTTTTAACCTGTCTTTTTTCTTCAGTGCATGGAGTCTCTTGAGGAAACCACGTGCCAATCATGAGCTTTCTTATTCTTTGGATATAGGAAAATCTCAGCATGCCTATTTGGGGAAGGATATAGGAAAATCAAGATGCCTATTTGGGGAAGGGCCACTTGGGGACGAAAGGGACTTGTCACCTCTCCTCCCTGTTTAGAAAAGGGAACTGCTGATGGAGGTGGAGTAGGAGATTGTTGAGGGGAAAAAAAGCTATCTTTAAAGAAGTATGAGTTCAAGGAATTTAGGAAAGAAGGTGTCAACAACAGACTTCATCATGCATTAGAGTGTTATGGTAGCTGATGTTTTATTTTTGAGAGAATCCCTGGCTTGCATGACATCTTTCCACATCTCTGCTGCAAAGAATGTGCACGTATGTCCTGAAGCAGCAAGGCCCTGCCTCGGACTCGCATCGCTGCTGGCCCCGTTGTGGCTTGGATGGGTCGTGGTGCCCAGGACGCTCCGTTGGCAAGCGTGCCCCTAGGGAGAGCTGCTCTGGCAGGGCCCAGGAGGTGCTTTCGGGCTCGTCATCCGGCAGTGCTGTCCAAAGGGACACATCGAGGGCAGGCGCCGTACCGGAGCGGCTGGAGAGCGCGCGGCCGCGTGCGCCCCCAGAGCACGGGCCCGGCAACACTATAGCTGGTCTGAAGCCACCTTTCTGTTCTGCCTCCATCAGCTGTCACTGTCAGCTGGGCTTTAAATTCTCCCATGCCCTTTTAGGCTTTAATCTTCCCTGTTTTAAGTAGTAACTACCCAAACACTGCAAAGTGTCCCTTTTAAGTCCCGAAACGTGAGGGCTGCTCTTTAATTACATTGCTCTTTCATACCTTAGTACTCTGAAGCTACATCCAAAAATGTCCTCTGGCTTTGTAAGAATTGAGCGTTGACCCTTGGTACTTTTTCCAATTAGAGCCGCTTATTTTTACTATTTGTATATGGAAAGCAGATGGTTCACATTTTTTCTTTTACATGTGATTCTTGGAAATATTAGTTTGAGATCAAGGGAGATAACGTTAACCTTTAAGAAAATAATATTGATTTTATAGTAAGCTAACAAAACATTTACAGAACTCTCAAGCCTAAATAGGAAGAGGCAGTAGCAGCAGGCAGAGATCACGGCCAGAGAGCAGAGTTTGGACATCTCTCTGTCCTCATCAATGCATATACTATTTTAATAACAAACCCATGTTCTGATCAAGCAGGCCACCTCTTCACATAAAGAGGAGCTGGGGCAGAGCACAATCAGATGATTATCATGTTCTGAAAAACATGTTTTTATAACATGCTCTTGTTCTCACTGTTGCTCACATTGCAAATTGAGAAATATTGAGAAAATTGACTCACCAGCTCCCTGGGCTTGAGATTAAGTTTCGTTGCAGGTAGATAATCTATTTATTCTGAGTATTTCCTAGACCTTTTCCAAAACACTGGCTAACTGTCATTAGTGTAGGGTAGCCATTGGAGTGATTGGCCTCTTCTTCAGTGGCTGAACTTTGGCCCTTAGCTTTTTACCTTTGGGGATGTTTGTGTTCATATACGGCTTTGATTTGGACCCACTTTGTGCTGGGCTAATTACGAGTGAGTCCCGTTATGTCAGTCTTCGTTTGGCTCTCATTGAAATTCAGCCAGGCGAGCAGATCTTAACGAGCTCTAACCTCGCACTCAGCCTCTGCCTGTGCCAATGGATTACTGTAAGAATGGCTAGATCTGCTTAAAAAAATAAAAACAAAACATACCTTTGGCCCTTGGGACTTATGCAGCTTTGTGTCAGTCTTCTCTAAGTTCTGCACTGGCTGGTTTTGATGCCCCAAGGCTTCCATCAGGGTTGATCAAATCTAAGAAGAGGGAAATTTGAAATAGTGCTTTTTTTTTTTTTTACTTGGATTAAGCTAGAACCCTGAGTTTTATATATGATTCCCCTGCAATAGGATGATTATTTACACAGTGGCTGCATGTTTTGATGATTTCATTCAGTGTACTGAAGCTGCACACACATTTCCTGGCCTTTTTGGCTGACACCCAGGTAGCGTGGGGATAGGTGTCCCAGGTGTTCTGGCAACATCTGGGCCCGTTTTCAGGTCTACAGGCTTTTTATACCTCCTACACTAGTATTATTGGATGCCCCTGTACTGCGATAGCAGTGCTGCCCCATGCCAATTTGTGTGACTTCAATTTTTATGATCTGAAAATTGGTTTTGTACCTTGCCGTATCTTTAAGCTGATGTAGAGGTGAGGCAATGATTTTGGCTTGCATTTTGAGCATTGAGTTTGCTATGGCTAATTTGGGACCTTTGTTACCCATGCTGCAAATGTCACAGATTTTGCATCTTCAAAGTTGAAAGTTTTAGGTTTTAATGACAATTTATTGGAGATAGATTAAAATTCATTTTAGCTCCTAGTTTAAACTGCATGGGAGGAAAATTGTCAAAAGGGAAAAGTTAGGGTTTTTTTTATGTTATTACTGTATCTTATGAAGAATCTGGAATTTTATTGGCCCTCTGTTTGAAGAATAAAGATCTGCCTAGATAGGCAAATCAGGAGATATACTGCTTTTCTGCTGGATCTCTAAGCAGGATCTCCTCTTTAGCTTCTTGCTGTAGAAAATTCTGTGTGATTCTGAGTGTTTAACACAAGCTCCTGCTTTCAGCCTTCCCTGGAGGTTTCTCTTTCTCCAGTGCCCCTTGTCCCCAGGTGCAGAAGCAGGTCTCTGCTGCCCCTGGCAGCTGTGCCCATCAGTGCCACAGCCTCCTGTCCCCGGAGTGCAAAGAGGCCAAGGACCAAGGAGCCTCACACTTCTGCTCTGGCTCTGAGCATCATGTGTGCACCGTCCTGTCATCTTCTCACCCTTCTTCTTTCACCTTTACTACAGGAGCTCTGTGTATTTTATGTCCTACTAGTTTATACTTTAACCTTCTCATCTTTACAGATTTTCAGGTGTCTGTTTGGATAGACTTGAGATTTTCCTTACAAGTATGTTAGAGTTGGTGGCCCTAAATGGAGCCACAAATGCAACGCTTCCTCCTAGCAGAGAAAAGCTATTCAGGGAAATTATATCACGTAATTTAGACCAAACATATATCCTACAATATCAAATCTGGCATGATTTTTATAGTTAAAAACATTTAAAAATTCTCAACTTCTGCTGTATTTCTGATTATTTTTCTAAATCCACAAGAATCTTCAAGAACATTAAGATATTTGCATTCCTTACATTGTACAATTATTAATCCCCTTATCTGGCTTGGAGTTCTCTGTGGGGGAACCTCTTCTTGGGATGATCTGGATTTTAGATTTTTCCACCAGACGCAAAGGAAAAATATAAAAGAGAGATAAATAAGCAAATTCAAACTCAGCATGCTGCTTATTGAAAAATCTTTCCTTCTAGTAAATTTGTTTGACCTCTCATTCTCTGTGAAATTAAAAAAGTCACAGCCTGATTGACTCATAAACTGGCTTAAGATGTGTACGTGCACGTGTGTGTGTGCATAGCACAATCCCTGCCATACTAAGGGAGTGCTGTGCATGGTAGAAGAAATGGAGAAAGATTCGGGCTAAGGGAAAGAAGATCACGGAACCAAGTCAAGTACAGAAGGGCTTGTTTTTCTATGTTAGTTCTGTGATTTTGTTTGCCACAATTAACTACTGGCTATGTTGATATATTCAATAAATTGGGCATGATTCTATAAGCAATGATATCTAAAGGATATTTGTAATTTAATTATGATTACAGTTGTGTAGCAAACATATTTGAAAATTGGGACCAAGAATGGATTTTAACTGGGACAAGTAAAGTTAGGTTTATACTGGAGAAGATTGATGGATGGAAACTGGAACAGGCTAAGTGACCATTGCACAGCCAACTACAGATCTGGCAGAGGGCATCTATGGTACTTTCTGGCTTAACCTTAACATATGTATTCAAGGAGTGGCTTTAGCTATAGTCATAACACACTGACCTCTGAAACTGCATCTGTAGTTCTTAGCAGAAAGGAAATGGATCCGTATTGAAATCAGGTTAGTGGTTCATCCCTGCCAGATCTGGTCCCGAAGCTGGAGTACTGGTGTCTAATTAATATGTGTGAGGAGCATCAATCAACTCCTGAAAAAGCATCCTGAAGCTGCCACATTCATATGAGGATATGAATATGAGGATATCAATGAGGGTAGCTCTGTGTGTGTGTAGATGCATTTAGCTCAGATGTCTCATCTGAAGCAGTCATGGACATCCCTTTGACTGACCACAGCTTTCAATTTGGCATCTCCACTTGGATAGAGGACATGGCTCTCCAGGGAAATGATCGTTCCCTGCAGAGCCCTGCTGCAGACCTGGGCTTTCCAAGCGTGGTTAGCTCTCATGGGGCACCGTGCCCCTGGAATCGCTCCCCAGGGGATACCACGAGCCTCAAAGATAGGTCTCTAATGAAGAGCAGATTTTTTGTGCCTGTGACAGAAGCTTTCCTTGCTCTACAGGGAAAGCAGAGTTTGCCTCTGTGTGCTACCCCCATACTTGGTCTAGCTCAAGTATGTCAGTCCAACACCGAGAGGTATTGGACTGCAACCAGTGTGCGTGTGTGTTACTGCTCTTCTCTTCTGGTTTGTTCTTTATTTTTTCTTACTTCCTCTCTTTCTTTCTCAAAGGCCTCGCACACCTGATGATGGGTGAACAAGGTAAGTCCTTTGACTTTCTCTGTCTTCCAGTCCCTGGTTATGAAGGAGCTTTGTCCTTGTTTCATTTCAGAGCTGGACTTTGCATGAGAAAGCAGCTGGGCCTAGAGGGTGCGTTTGCCAGTGAAGCCATTTGCATTTTTGCCTCTCTGTGCCCCGTGAGCCGTGGCTACGTGTCAGTCTCGGAGCTCTGTTACCAGTGCCCTGGAGGGATAGTCTAGGAAGCGTGAAATGATTCCCCTGTCAGGAGAGAGAGATGTTCCCTCCTTCCATGCATCCCACCAAGTATTTTATCTTACCATTTCTTTCTTCTTGTGCTGGCTGTAATGACTCCCT